>JAMWYP010000200.1:600000-927425 GCA_025563575.1 Acacia pycnantha
CTTTTGTGCTTTTTGATCACGTGGGCTAACGCCTTTCTTGTTCGATCAGACAGGAGCAGACTACGCATGTCCTCTCCCTCTACCGGTATCCACACGAATGGCCTCCAACTCTGACGGCAGTGTGCTAGCGCCTTCTTGTTCTTGCGTCTCTCTTTTTTCTATCTAGGGTTTCTCGCGGCTTTTCTAATACGCTGGACTAAAAGTCCCGTAGGTTTTTCTAAACCTAATAGGCGTATTATATTCAAAACCAATTTTGAATCTGGATTAAAAAATATATTCATTAAATCTTTCTGATAGATCTAATCAAATCTATTTATTTAATCCGAATTAAAAGCCTTATGATTTAATTTATATTTATAAATTAAATCAAGATATGATATCGTTATATTTAATTTAAAATGAGATCCGATATCTCAGTTCAAATTAAATCTGATAGGCAATATCTTTATTCGAAAATTAAATCTGAGATACAATATCTCAATTTATTATAGTTATTTAATTTATCAAATAAATTAAATACTATATATAATAATATCATTATCAATAAATTCTATCATTATTATTTTCGAATAATATATTTATATATGTATGTCTATATATATATATATATATACACACACACACATCCTAGATTAAATAAGTATTCATTAAATCTTAAACACATTTAAGATTCAATGAATCTGGACACTCTTGCTCGTGTTGGGCCATTCTTGTGTGCGACCTGCGAGGGCCCACATGAGATTAGCGAGGGTCCAATATGCATGCCCACCCACAAGTCGCAAGCGGCCTCTAGCAAGACATTGCGACTACCCAATTCATATGGGGATCGTTGATAAGTACAATGACTTGCCCCTAGGACATAATTTCCAACAGACTCCCACTTGACTAGGTGCAATCATTAATTACCTTAATTCTCATTGCCCTAACATGACGCTCATGTTTTTACTTGTACAAGCGGCTTAGTAAAAGGATCAACGTCATTGTTTATGCGACATAACCTATCGTACAACCATGTCACGTCCCTTTTGTCACGCGATAATTTGGTCAAGGATGAGGCATGGAAAATGTCAACTTCCTGTTCTTGACCATTACTTTCGATTCTTGAGTAGTCTAACAATTGAGATGGAAACTCCTTTCCATCGTAGTATGGCCATACATTTCTTAGACTCACTCATCGAGGGGCTTGATATTATCTCTCTACAAATGTGAGGGAGAAATTCCATCTTGACCATTCACATTCCTCTGCATGTAAACCACTGATCCCGATCCAAGCCTTTATCATCACTCGGTCAAAGGTGACTTTTGACTAGGTCAAAGACCAGGGACTCATCATGTAGGAATCCATGATGATCTCAGGTCAAAGGGCGTTGTGACGCGGTTATACATGAGAAAATCTTATGACTTATTCCATGCAGCTTTCTCATAGTGGGTCGGTCCAGCACCTTGTACTCTTACAAGTGCCTATGACTTTGATTCGTATCTCCATACCTCATCAAAGTCACACTAGTCTTATCTCATCTTCACTCCCGCGTAGATGACCGACCAGGGACATTTAGGATAATCTATTAGATATATACAGGGATACAGTTATCAATGTAAACATGCAAGCAAAATGATAACAAAGGAGAATACTTTAATCGTCTAAAGTATAATAACTTGCTTTCTCCTGGTACTTTGCATAATAAATTTTTTTTGTATTACCTCTATCATGATTTCTCTAATAAGATGAAATCGCTTGAGTATATGGTTGGTCCTTTGATGTGACCTAGGCTCCTTGGTCTGCGCAATAGTACCGCTATTGTCACAGAGCAAGTCTATTGGATTTGAGATGGTAGGAGCCACCCCTAGTTCATTAATAAACTTACTAATCCAAAAGGCCTCCTGTTTGCATCCGATCTTGCTATATACTCGCTTCTATTGCGAGAATCGGCTACGGTGCTCTGCTTAGAGCTCTTCCGACTTACCGCACCACCATTCAAAATGAATACATATCCACGATTGTGATCTTGAATCATCTTGGTCAGTTTGGAAACTCGCATACGTGTAACTAGTCACACAGAGCTCATCTTTCAAGCCACCACATACCAAGAATAAGCCCTTAGTCCTTCTTAAGTACTTAAGGATATTCTTGACAGCAGTCCAGTGACCCTCATCGGGATCTTGTTGATATCTGTTGGTCATACTCAAGGCAAATGACACATATGGTCGAGTACATAACATGGCATACATGATAGATCCAATGGCGGAGGCATATGGAATCTTACTCATGCGGTCTCTTTGATCTTGTGTACTAGGACACAGATTCTTACGGAGATGGATGCCATGAGACATAGGCATATTACCCCTTTTTGAATTCTGCATACTGAATCTATACGTATCTTGTCTATGTATGTGCTCGACTTAGGTCTATCAGCCTCTTAGATCTATCTCTATAGATCCTAATCCCAAGGATGTAAGTGGCTTCGCCTAAATCTTTCATTGAGAAAGACTTTCCTAACCAAGACTTGACACTCTGCAAGGTAGGAATGTCATTCCCAATGAGTAGGATGTGTTAGTTCTCTATGTGTTTTGATGATTAATAACAATTGTAAACAAGTACGAATGCTTTTAAAATGACAAAAGAGTCAAAATCACTTTGTCACCGCAAAACTCGAGCCTAACTAAGCAAACTCGAGTTTTCTGCAAACAGAGAGCTCATCGGGATATTTTCAGCATAACGAACTCGAGCACGAGTAAATAGACTCGAGCCTAAACCCTCATGATATAATAATAAAGAGTTTACAAACAAGTAAACTCGAGCCTGTATAGACAAGCTCGAGTTTTCCCATGGCGGGAAGTTTTCTAATTAAATTGTATCTCTTTAAACTCGGGTTTATTCTTTTTGAGTAGAGTTCACTTGTTTCTATGGCTATAATTTAATGAACACTCGAGCCCAAGTATATGGACTCAAGCCTAATGCTTTTGTGTAGAGTTTACTCTATGGTTTGACAAACGAAGAAGAGTTTACAAAATAGGTAAACTCGAGCACGTTATTACAAGCTCGAGTTTTCCCTTGGCGAAGAGCTCCCAAGTTTTCCTTCTTTTCAAACTCCGAGTTTAAGCTCAAACCTCCAGTTCACTTCAATAAGTCATGGAATAAATTAAGCTGAACTCGAGCCTAAGAATAATGAACTCGAGCCCTTCATCGAAGAAAGAAAAGCAAGTGTACAAACTCCGAGTTTATACTCGTGCTCAGATCCACTCTAATCGAGCAACCAAAACTCTTAGGCATGAATAGTGTTAAACTCGAGCCTAATCACTAATGGACTCGAGCACTGCTTAACTTGTGAGATATTACTCAGGTGTTCATTCGACAAAAAGCTTAAAGAGTATTCGAACTCGAGCCTACCTTAGTGAACTCGAGTTCACATGGTGAAACAGAATACAAACTCCGAGTTTACATCAAACTCCGAGTTTGCTATCTCGAAAGATAAACCGGATACTCTAAAAAGCCTTACGAACTCGAGCCTGACTTAGAGAACTCGAGTTTAAGACGGAAGCAAATATGATCGTTATTGATTTCATCTGATTCTTTTGAACCGCAAAACTTACCATGTTTATACGAATTGATTGCATTTATTTAGTATATTCAAACGTATTTAACTACTCTATATTGAGAATGTTTCGGGTATTAAATTGGATCAAACGAATCATTAACTAAACGCGAAGAATCAGAAGGGAGAATGATTTCACGCGTCCAGGAATTGAATCGGCTGAAGTTTAGGACCCAACAGCTATAATCCTCATCAAACTGAATTTCAAATGAAGAACATGCTAAGTTGAGAAGTAACGGTCACATAGCAACTCACCACTATATAAAGAGCTGATTACAAACTTAGAAGAACCAACAAAAGATTAAGCAGAAACGAAAAGCAAACTCAAGAATTCTTATACATTCGAGTTTTCTTTACGTATTGTATTTTGATATACAAAGAGCCTCGGTGTTTATCATTACCTTCTGTGAGAGAGATTATATTCAAATTATTCATTCATTGTAAAAGATCTCAAGTCAAGGGGACTTGGAGATTGGGATTTGATTACAACTTGTAAGGGGAGTGTATCCTAGAGAGGATAATCCTTGAGTACGAGTGTGTATACGAGTTAAAGTGATAGTAGAAAAACCCGAGAGAGTGCGGGGATTGGACGTAGGTCAAGAATTTAGACCGAACCAGGGATAAACTTTACGTGTCAAGCTCTTCTTCCCTATCTCTTTACGTTTAGCTTGACTTGGGTGCAAAGTTATTATAAAAGTTTTAAAATCCCCAATTCACCCCCCTCTTGGTGATTTCCTTTCGTTTTCATTTGGTATCAGAGCCTCGTTGTCAATTTGAAGGATTAACATCCTAGACACAAAGATCCAATGGAAGGAATTCTACCAGATGGAGCCTCAATCAACCGACCCCTTTTGTGGAGGGTCTTTGAAAAAGGAAACTATGTTCCTTCCTCAGTTGTAGCTGACATCAGAACTCCCAAGAAAGAAGAAGAGTACGATGACAATGATAAAAAACAAGTCACTCTCAACATGAAGGCAATTCATATGCTCCAAAGTGCTCTTGGCCAAAAAGAGTACTTCAGAATCTGCACTTTGCCATCTGCTAAGCAAATGTGGGATGCTCTTGAAATAGCTCATGAAGGAACAGTGCGATCAAAGAAAATCGTATCAATACTCTCATGAGTGAATACGATCTATTGCGGATGAAGGCAGGAGAATCTATTGGTGAATTTCAACTCGGATTCACTCACTGATCAATCAACTCATTGCCTTGGGAAAAGAATATGAACAACCTGCCCAAGTGAGGAAAATACTAAATATTCTCACCAAGGAATGGGAAGCCAAGGTCACCGCAATTGAAGAATCTCGAGGCGAATCAATGGCCTCCGTGGCGACACTATTTGGCGGCCTTTACGAATATGAGGGAAGATCAAATTCAAAAAGGGACTAAATGATATCAATGTCAAGAACAAGGGAATAGCTCTTAAAACCATCAAAGAAGCTAAATCGAGATGACGATGAAGAAGATGAAGATGAAGATGGTGAGCTAGGAATGATGGTCAGAAGATTCAAGAAATTCTACAAAAAGGACCAATCTCACGAAGGTTTCACAAAGGAAATTCTAGCACGAAACTAAGAAACCAATTATATGCTATGAATGTGAGAAACCAGGCCACATCAAATCGGAATGTCCATGGTGAAAAACAAAGAAAAGAAATTCAATAAGTTCAAGAAAAGAGCTTATGTATCGGCTATATGGGGCAACGGCTCATCGATGAAGATGAGGCGGAAGAGGAACAAAGTGCCAATCTCGCCTTGTGGCTCAAGAGGAATCGGACAACGAAGAGGTAAGTAATTCGATTTACCTTATGATGAATTATCTTCAACATATGATTCTCTTTATCTTGAATTTAAGAAAAGCGCAAAAGAGCTCTTATTTTCAAAAGAAAAATCAAACTATTAGAAGAACAAGTTCAAACGATTTCTACACCTATCTCTGCTTGTGAAAAGGAAAACTCTACTTGTTCTAATCATGATGCAAAACCAACTTATAATGAATTGTCTCTGAATACAAACTTGTTCAAAATGAATTTGATGAACTTGCTGAAAAATATTTTGGTTTAAAAGGAAGAATACAACACTTGAACAACAAGTAGAAAATCTTTCAGTTCTGAAAATATCATATGTGATGAATGTTCTATTACGAAAAAGAAAAATGAATACCTTACAAAGACTCTTGAAAAATTCACTAGAGGAAGTGAAATGCTTGAGGTAATTTTGAAACAGACAAAGATTTACAAATGACAAATCGGGTGGTTACAAACCCGATTATGACAAAAGAAAGGCAAAAAGAAACATGGACAAAGATCTTACATGAATTATTTTCAAAAATCTGTCCATACCTCAAATCCTTTTGCACATTGCAACTATTGTAATAGAAAAGGTCATACTACTTCTTCATGTTTTCATAAGAAAGATAGATCAATCAAACCTGTAGGAAACTATCAATGGGTGCCTAAGGGATCCTATATGATTCCTAAGACACAAACTAACCCAAAAGGACCCAAAGAATATTGGGTACCTAAAAGATGATATCTCTTCTTATGCAGATTTGTCTTAGAGCATCAAATCCCAATAAGTGGTACATTGACAGTGGATGCTCAAGACATATGTCAGGAGACCAATCCAAATTTGCTTCAATCAAACATAAGGATGGTAGCAAGGTAACCTTTGGTGGAAATGAGTTCGGAAGAATTGCTGGCATTGGCAAAATTGGAAATAGCAATGGACCTCAAATCAAAGATGTTTATCTTGTGGATGGATTATGTCACAACCTCCTCGGTGTGAGTCAAAGCACGGACAAAGGAAACCTAGTCATCTTTGATTCGGAAGAATGTTTGATTGTAAGTAAGGATGCTCTCTCTTTAGATAGTATTAAATCCAAAGCATTATTGAGCTCAAGAGAAGGTAATTGTTATACTCTTAATCTGTCTAAAAACAATTCGATTAGAAAAATGTTTTGTTGGTAACTTAGATGAAAGTTGGTTATGGCATAAGCGTTTAGGACATGTCAATATGATTCAACTTGATAAACTACGAGAAAAAGGAATTGGTTATTGGTTTACAAAACTTTCTTTTAAAAATGATATGATTTGTGATGCATGTCAAAAAGGTAAACAAACCAAATCTTCTTTCAAGTCAGCGAAATATCAACTAATAGACCTCTCCAATTACTCCATATGGATTTAGTTGGACCAGCTAGAGTAAAGAGCCTTGGCGGAAATCTTTATACATTAGTTATAGTAGATGATTTCTCAAGATTTACATGGGTCATTCTTTTATCATCAAAAGATAAAACATTTGATCAATTTATTGTGTTTGCCAAGAAGGTCCAAAACGAGAAAGGATTATCTATTGCAGTATTCGATACGGATCATGGTGGAGAATTTGAGAATCATGCCTTTGGAGAATGCACGTGATAGTATGGGAATCAATCATAACTTCTCGGCTCAAGAACCCCACGGCAAAATGGAGTTGTTGAAAGAAAGAATAGAGTGCTTCTTGAAATGGCAAGATCAATGCTAAATGAGAACCAAACATCTCAAGTGTTTTGGGTGATGCTATGAGCACTTGCTTGTTACATATCAAACAGGGGCATATCTCCGAAAGAAATTGGACAAAACTCCTATGAACTCTACAAAGGAAGAAAACCCAACTTAGCTCACTTACATATCTTTGGATGTAAATGCTTCATCCACAATAATGGTAAGACGACTTGGGAAAATTTGATTCCAAAGGCGATGAAGGTATATTCTTGGGTTATTCAAGTAGAAGTAAAGCATATAGAGTTTATAATACTCGTAATCACCTTTGTTGAAGAATCTATGCATATTGTTTTACGTGAAACTAAATCTAACAAGTCCTTGGATGATGATGATGATTTTCTGTAACAAACCAAACTTCTATTTCAACAAATACGGAAAAAGATTTGCAAGATGATTAAAGCTGAAAAACATTGTGAAAATGCTATGAAAACAGTGTTCAAACTCAACCAAAATCATGGAGATACGGTAGGAGTCATCCTCTGGATCAAGTGATAGGTGATGCAAATCAAGGAGTAAGAACCGAGAAAAAGCACTTTGAATGAAGTTACTTTTTCAGCTTTCATTTCGAAAATTGAACCCTCTAAGATTGATGAAGCCCTTTCAGACAATGATTGGGTTATAGCAATGCAAGAGGAATTACATCAATTTGAAAGAAACCAAGTTTGGGACTTGGTGCCCAGACCTAAAGACCATCCGGTCATTGGTACTAAATGGGTATTCAAAAATAAATGTGATGAATCCGCCATAATCATTCGAAATAAAGCAAGGCTAGTTGCAAAAGGCTATAATCAAGAAGAAGGAATTGATTATGAAGAAACTTATGCTCCAAGTAGCAAGATTGGAAGCTATAAGAGTTCTTCTAGCCTTTGCTTGTGTTAAAGGATTCAAACTTTTTCAAATGGATGTAAAATCCGCCTTCGGAAGTTTATGTAGAACAACCTCCGAGGTTTTCAAAATGAACATCATCCAGATCATGTTTATCACCTCAAGAAAGCCTTATATGGTCTTAAGCAAGCTCCTAGAGCTTGGTATGAGAGGTTAAGCACTTTCCTTCTTGATCAAGGATTTGTTAGAGGAAAAGTAGATACAACTCTCTTTATAAAGAAGAATAAACTTGGTGATGTGTTAATAGCTCAAATTTATGTTGATGATATTATTTTTGGTGCTACTAATGATACTATGTGTGAAGAATTTGCCAAGACAATGCAGGGAGAATTTGAAATGTCCATGATGGGAGAACTTAATTACTTCCTTGGACTTCAAATCAAGCAACGCCATGATGGAATCTTCATTTCCCGGACCAAGTATCGAAAGATCTATTAAAAAATATGGTCTAGCTGATTGTAATGGAGCGAGATACTCCAATGAGTTCAAGCGCAACTCGGATGCCGATGAAAAGGGGACTAACTTCAACATCACTAAGTATAGAGGAATGATTGGATCATTACTCTATCTTACGGCAAGTCGTCCAGACATTCAATTAAGTGTTGGAATGTGTGCTAGATTCCAATCGCCCCATGGAGTCACATGTTGAACATGTTAAAAGAATTTTTAGATATCTTGCGATACAAAGACTCTTGGATTATGGTTTCCCAAAGATCAACATGAACACTTAGTAGCCTATACCGATTCAGATCATGCGGGATACAAGACCGACGAAAAAGCACAAGTGGTCAATGTGAGTTCTTTGGAGGATCATTAGTGTCTTGGTTCAGCAAAAGCGCACCACAAGTGGCTGTGTCATCCACCGAAGCTGAGTATGTTACTGCCTCAAGTTGTTGTGCTCAAGTTCTTTGGCTCAAACAACAATTGTGTGATCTGGGAGTTCATCTCAAAGAAATCCCAATTCTTTGTGACAACACAAGCACAATAAGTTTGGCAAAGAATCTGTTCAACACACTAGAACCAAACATATTGATGTCGACATCACTTCATAAGAGACCATGTTCAAAAGAAGGATGTCAAAGTCATGTTCATCCCAACTCACTTGCAACTCGCTGATATCTTCACCAAGCCACTAGCAAAAGAACAATTTGTGTTCATAAGAAGAGAATTGGGAATGGTAAATCCCAATGAGTTGTAAGTAATTCAAATGTTAGTTATATTTTTTTTATTATTATCCACTAACTTAAGCATCGGAGTATGTAGATATGTTTTGTGCAGGATGTATATTGAAATCAAAATCCCAAACAATCGAGTGCAAGTAAAGTTGTCACAAACTCGAGCCTACCAAAGACAGACTCGAGCTCGAAAGAACCAGCGAGAAATGCAACTATCAGGTCACCAAACTCGAGCCTATTAGTGAACGGACTCGAGTTCGCGAGAGACAGAGAGCAACTCATCTCAGAGATTTTGACAGACTCGAGCCTATTAGTGAATGGACTCGAGTTCGCGGGAGACAGAGAGCAACTCATCTCAGAGATCTTGACAGACTCGAGCCTATTAGTGAACGGACTCGAGTTCGAGGGAGACAGAGAGCAATCCACCTCAGAGAACCAGACAGACTCGAGCCAACGATATGATCGACTCGAGCCTAGCAAGAAATTTCAAGGGTTCACACATACACTCTTGAATTCCAGGTAAGTAACGTTACACAAACTCGAGCCTACACTTAAGAACTCGAGTTTGCGTCGATAAAATTTCTTTAAAACCCTGTCTTTTCGTCTTCACTCTATCTCACCCTCGAGCCTAAACCTAAAATATCCCAAAAATTCTCTCAATCTCCTCCAACGAAAACCAGAGAACATGGCGTCCAAGCGATCGCAACCCAAGATTCCAAATCCTCTGATCCTCAAGAACCCCAAACCGATCATACACAAATCTCTCAACGTCCTCCTCGAAGAAAATCGTTTCCAAAACGATTCAAGCATGGAATTGACAAGCAAATTCCTGGTATTCCTATTACCCAAGCCACTCCATGTGTATGTCAATCTAGATGCTTTAAAAGAGGAATGTAACCTTGATCTTACCCACTGGCTTAGACAATTTGAACCTCTCATATCCATTAGAGCCTCATATAGTCCATCCTTTGTTAAAACCTTTTACTATTGTATGCAAAGTGATAATTTATTGGATGCGGATAGAAATTTGGTTGAGGAAAGGATTACCACATCCATTAGAGGAAAACAGATAACCATCACTGCTGCATACCTTAATTCCTCCTCCAAATCCAAAATCCTCCTCCGTTGCTTCTCCAAATTATACGAATAGGCAAATTTTTCACTCCTCGGACCCGATGAGCCTATACGATCTTGTAGATATTCGAATTTCACTCCGGTATCGATGCCTCCTAAGCAAAGAGTGCTTGGTATATATACACTAGAAACTTAGTACAAAAGGGAGGCAATTTCACTCACTTTGCCAAAAGGACTTCCCTATTTTTGCCTCTATCATAGATCAAGTCCCTCATAACATAGGAGATTGGATCTTTAAAGAGATGTTCAAATTTCGTTTCCATGGAAGAAAAACATCCCAGATACCCTTTGCCGATCTCATCTCGGTGATTATGTTTCATGAAAGGGTCTCGGTATTTACCACCAATGAGAAACCTGAAAAACCACCAAATTTGGCCAAAGATATCCTAAATTTGATGAGGATAAGCTTTGATCAAGGAAGTGATCATTCCGAGCACCCTCAAGACCTACTAGAACCAGAGCTACTCAATCTAGAGTTCAAGAAGCTCAAAGTGCACCACCTCCACTACAATCCTTTCCTCCGATTTGGATGAAAGAATAAAGACTTACATTGCCCAAGTTGTTTCGATCTTTCTTCCAAGATAGAATCGGATTCACCACAGTCAAGAAAGGATATGAGGAGTTCTCTCGATGCACAAGAAGATCTCATTCTTGAACATGAGATTATCAAAGATAAAGTGCAAGGTCTCGGGGATCAAATTGGAGATCACTCGGTAAAGATCTCCACTCTTTTGGTGTCTATGTCCACCTCCATGACAAAATGGACAAAATTTTAGAAAATCAGTCCATCAATTCCGCCTGGACCTAGCTCTTCGGCACCTCCACCTTCTTCGAACCAATCCCAACCTCCATAGCCCCGAACCATCTACCCATGATCCTATTCTTCGGTCAACCTCTATCTCAACTCATCCTCCACTTTTCTGTTTTTTAAAGGAGTTAATTGTTTACAAATGTTGTCATCATCAAAAAGGGGGAGAATGTTAGTTCTCTATGTGTTTTGATGATTAATAACAATTGTAAACAAGTACGAATGCTTTTAAAATGACAAAAGAGTCAAAATCACTTTGTCACCGCAAAACTCGAGCCTAACTAAGCAAACTCGAGTTTTCGCAAACAGAGAGCTCATCGGGATATTTTCAAGATAACGAACTCGAGCCCGAGTAAATAGACTCGAGCCTAAACCCTCATGATATAATAATAAAGAGTTTACAAACAAGTAAACTCGAGCCCATATAGACAAGCTCGAGTTTTCCCATGGCGGGAAGTTTTCTAATTAAATTGTATCTCTTTAAACTCCAGAGTTTATTCTTTTTGAGTAGAGTTCACTTGTTTCTATGGCTATAATTTAATGAACACTCGAGCCCAAGTATATGGACTCAAGCCTAATGCTTTTGTGTAGAGTTTACTCTATGGTTTGACAAACGAAGAAGAGTTTACAAAATAGGTAAACTCGAGCCCGTTATTACAAGCTCGAGTTTTCCCTTGTGCAGAGCTCCCAAGTTTTTCCTTCTTTTCAAACTCCGAGTTTAAGCTCAAACCTCCAGCTCACTTCAATAAGTCATGGAATAAATTAAGTGAACTCGAGCCTAAGAATAATGAACTCGAGCCCTTCATCGAAGAAAGAAAAGCAAGTGTACAAACTCCGAGTTTATACTGCCCACCACTTTAATCGAGCAACCAAAACTCTTAGGCATGAATAGTGTTAAACTCGAGCCTAATCACTAATGGACTCGAGCCCGCTTAACTTGTGAGATATTACTCCGGTGTTCATTCGACAAAAAAGCTTAGAGAGTATTCGAACTCGAGCCTACCTTAGTGAACTCGAGTTCACATGGTGAAACAATACAAACTCGAGTTTACATCAAACTCCGAGTTTGCTATCTCGAAGATAAACCAGATACTCTAAAAGCCTTACGAACTCGAGCCCGACTTAGAGAACTCGAGTTTAAGACGGAAGCAAATATGATCGTTATCGATTTCATCCCGATTCTTTGAACTGCAAAACTTACCATGTTTATACGAATTGATTGCATTTATTTAGTATATTCAAACGTATTTAACTACTCTATATTGAGAATGTTTCGTATTAAATTGGATCAAACGAATCATTAACTAAACGCGAAGAATCGAAGGGAGAATGATTTCACGCGTCCAGAATTGAATCGGGTGAAGTTCAGGACCCAACGGCTATAATCCTCATCAAACTGAATTTCAAATGAAGAACATGCTAAGTTGAGAAGTAACGGTCACATAGCAACTCACCACTATATAAAGAGCTGATTACAAACTTAGAAGAACAACGAAAGATTAAGCGTAAAACGAAAAGCAAGCTCAAGAATTCTTATACATTCAGTTTTCTTTCGTATTGTATTTTGATATACAAAGAGCCTCGGTGTTTATCATTACCTTCTCTGTGAGAGAGATTATATTCAAATTATTCATTCATTGTAAAAGATCTCAAGTCAAGGGACTTGGAGATTGGGATTTCGATTACAACTTGTAAGGGGAGTGTATCCTGAGAGAGGATAATCCTTGAGTACGAGTGTGTATCGAGTTAAAGTGATAGTAGAAAACCCGGAGAGTCTGGGACTCGGACGTAGGTCAAGAAAGGATAAACTTTTCTGTGTCAAGCTCTTCTTCCCTATCTCTTTACGTTTAGCTTCAGCTTGGGTGCAAAGTTATTATAAAAGTTTTAAAATCCCCAATTCACCCCCCTCTTGGTGATTTCCTTTCGTTTTCAGGATGTCATAAACATAAAGCACTGGAAATACAAATGTGCTCCCACTAACCTTTTTGTAAGCACAAGGTTCATCTATGTTTTGAATGAATCCAAACTCCTTGACTACTTCATCAAAACGATGATTCCAGCTCCGAGATGCTTGCTTCAATCCATAAATGGATCTTTGAAGCTTGCAAACTTTACCAGAGTCCTCTGGACGCACAAAACCCTCAGCCGTGTCATGTACACATCCTCAAGGAGCTTTCCGTTAAGGAAGGCTGTTTTGACGTCCATCTCGCCATATTTCATAGTCATTATATGATGCAATGGCAAGAAGGATTCGATTGATTTGGCCATTGCAACTGGGGAAAAGGTTTCATCATAGTCCATACCATGAGTTTGAGTGAATCCTTTTGTAACCAGTCGTGCCCTGAAGATATTTACTTTGCCATCCATGTCAGTTTTCTCTTTGAAAACCCACTTGCACCCAATGGTTTTTACACCTTCAGGTGGATTGACTAAGGCCCATACCTCACTGTCGTATATGGATTGCATTTCAGAAAATTATTTCCCAAAAAAACGTGATTTTTTTTCAAAAATAATTTCCAAAATTTTAAACCCCAGATTCGCTGTTCAAGTATGATCGCACGAAAGAGAGTCGTCCTTAACGTGTTTGATCTCGAACGTCCGAACGTGATCAAGTCGAACCTGACCATCGTTAAATCTGGATAGTTCAGAAATACAAACGCAGTTGAAGGACAAACCCTAACGTGTCCAGTGACTCCGAACATTCCGACCTTAATCAGCGTCCATGCATGATCAACAAATTTGAACCTTTCAGAATGTGATCGTGCTTGAACGTATTTGACCCCAATCAGATTGCACGACTTTAGCGTGATCTCCGATTTGAACCTTTCAGAACGTGATCGAAAAAGCCACAGAATCCGAACCTAACCCTAGCGTGAAACAACCGTATTCATAACGCGATCTTTTCAAAAAAAGGATGATCTTTTTGGATAAAAGATGAATGCTTCAAAACCGGTTTATCATATATTTTGATTTTCAGCATGCAAGATTCAGTTTAAAGCATATATATATCACATATATAAATCATACGCAAAACCTGATTTAAACGCACGTTAACCTGGCTCTGATACCACTGTTGGGATCCGTACACGCAGCGGAATAAAAAGTTTTACGAATCCCTTAGGCGGATCGCTCAATAGCGTTTAAATCTGATTTAGGGTTTCCGAATCACACCTGTGTGGAGGGTTCAACGTTCCGTTAGCGTTCGCGCCTGGAACCTCGAGTGTCGCAGACGTCGTACGCGTCGAACGAGGAGGCATCCTTTTGTGCTTTTTGATCACGTGGGCTAACGCCTTTCTTGTTCGATCAGACAGGAGCAAACTACGCGTGTCCTCTCCCTCTACCCAGTATCCACACGAATGGCCTCCAACTCTGACGGCAGCGTGCTAGCGCCTTCTTGTTCTTGCGTCTCTCTTTTTTCTATCTAGGGTTTCTCGCGGCTTTTCTAATACGCTCGACTAAAAGTCCCGTAGGTTTTTCTAAACCTAGCAGGCGTATTATATTCAAAACCAATTTTGAATCTGGATTAAAAAATATATTAATTAAATCTATCTGATAGATCTAATCAAATCTATTTATTTAATCCGAATTAAAAGCCTTATGATTTAATTTATATTTATAAATTAAATCAAGATATGATATCGTTATATTTAATTTAAAATGAGATCGATATCTCGGTTCAAATTAAATCTGATATGCAATATCTTTATTCGAAAATTAAATCTGAGATACAATATCTCAATTTATTATAGTTATTTAATTTATCAAATAAATTAAATACTATATATAATAATATCATTATCAATAAATAATATCATTATTATTTTCGAATAATATATTTATATATGTATGTATATATATATATATACACACACACATCCTAGATTAAATAAGTATTCATTAAATCTTAAAACACATTTAAGATTCAATGAATCTGGACACTCTTGCTCGTGTTGGGCCATTCTTGTGTGCGACCCTGCAGGCCCACATGAGATTGGCAGTGGCCAATACTGTACCAGCCCACAAGTCGCAAGCGGCCTCTAGCAAGACATTACGACTACCCAATTCATATGGGGATCGTTGATAAGTACAATGACTTGCCCCTAGGACATAATTTCCAACAACTCCCCCTTACACACTGTAAGGATACAATTACACACTATGTACTCAAAATGATCCTTTCATACTCGGACTCACTTCCCCTTAAAAGTTGTAACTGTATACCCACACTCAAAGGTTCCACAACCTTGAGATTTGATCACTAAACAGATAATCAAATAAGTGTTTAGACTCTCTCAAGAGTAGATGAATAATAATCACTGAAGTACAATACAAATCATATTACTCTCTATAATGAACTATATGAACATTGAGAAATAGAGTGTATGAGTTTTGAACTATGAAGTAGTAAAATCATCTCATTAGGTTCATCGAATCATTCATCGATCGTCACTCCTTTTGATTCGAAGACTTTGATATTTATAGGCAATGAAGATCATTTAACTGTTGTGAGCATTCGTCTGTTGAGTAATTCTTCCCGTTAGAATATGACCGTTGTGACTTGCTGGGAGTTACCATTGTGAGTTCTCATGTCATCATCCACTTTTTGTAATCTGATGTTAATCCTTCATTTGATCATCTGAAACTTTCTAACAAGCATGATTAATAGCATTGAGAAGTATAGCAAGTAGAAATCAATTGATAACAGTCATTTTTTAATTCTTAGATGTTGCTGCTATTGAGCTTGGTTGTCTGACTGAAAAACTGTGTTTGAGTCCTTCATATAATCATTTGAAACTTATACAAAAATGATACAAGCCATGTTATGAAGTAGTATAAGTTCTTTTGGAATCCATCTGAATCTTCTTGATGAGAAGCTAAGATTTCAGACACGATGAGTTTGAACTATACGCTTGAAACGTCTCTAACTCGAGGTGCGCTTGTTGACTCGAGGTAAAAACCTATCTCAAAATGTCTAACTCTCTGCCTTCACTTAGACTCGAGGTGGAACTTCTGGCTCGAGGCAATTTTCAATTGATCACTTAGCTTCTGAAGATTCTTCAACTTGAGGCAGAAAACAGTGGCTTGAGTCTAAGTCCAGACTCGAGGTAGCAATCTTGGCTCGAGTCAGATGAGATAAAACATTTTGAATCATTTTCGAAAGCTATCTTCGTGGCTCGAGGTGATAAGTTTAGACTCGAGGTAAGAGCTCATCAAAACTTGGTTGCTTCCAAAATATTGTGAAACACTGAGTCTAGATTCATATGGAATTGGTTTCACTTCATTTGGTTGTGTATAGTGTGAGCTATATCCAGGAAACCGAACCTATTCTGAAATGGTTCTAGAATTTCGAGTGTCCACTTTCAAAGATCATAACTCCCTGGTCTGAACTCCATTTTGGTTGGTTCAACTCTTGATAAATTTAATTTTTAGTCTTATTTCAAATGGGACCAATTTCAGCTCCATTGGATTTGTAGATTGTGAGATACACTCAAAACATTGAAGGTTGGTCAGCAGTGTGACGTTAATTGATGTACCAACTTGTGAAATTCATAGCTCTTTCATATGACCTCCTTTAGGCTTGAAACTTTGTCAAAATGACGCATTGGGAGTCTAGTTTCACAAAAATTTTGTTTCACCTCAATCCGATCTTTGGTTTGGGAGATATCATCAAATTACCAGACCTCGCCCAGTTGAAACATGAAACAGAGGTGACCAGAGTGCTGAAAATCACTATTGCCTCGAGATAAAATAATGTTCACCAAGGTTTGAGCCAGAATCGAGGCTATGAGGTTCCTACCTCAAGGTAACTCGTACCAGATGCCCAAAACACTGTAGAAACCATTATAACTCGAGGCTAGACCTCCTGGCTCAAGTTAATTCATCCAGAAACTTGATTTTGCTTATTTTAACTCCGATTTGAGTCATTCCAACTTCCATATGATCGTGGAGACTTCTAGAATCAATCTAAAAACTTGTATAATGATTTTATTCATTCCATTTAGTAAGTTATTCTTTCTTTCCTCTTCTCTTGATCATTGTCCACAATTCAATTATTCTTCTCTTCTCTTTTCTTCTTCTTCTCTTGATCATTTTCCACAATTCAATTATTTCTTTCTTCTCTTCTTTTCTCTTCATCATTCTCCATAATTTAATTCTTTATTTCTTATCTACTCTTCTTTTTGATTATTCCCAATATACTTTTATAACTTCTTGCTTCCTTGACATTCTCTGCAATTTCTTCTTTCTGTAATCTCTTATCTCCTTCTTGATTAATCTCTATAATTCAACTTGGACTAATCTACATTAAATACATAGTAGTTAGTCAATGTAGGAGATAAATATATTATACAATATTTTTGCTTTTAATAATGGCATCTATATAAGACAAAATAAAAACTAATCATATCCAACAAAGGTGAGGAAAAATAGAGAGGAAACCCAAAAGGAAGGATTCTTTTGAGCCTAATTTTTTCTATTCCAGTGTAAATGTCAGCTAACTTATGTTTGATCTTTGATTTGTCTTAATTCTATGATAAACTGTGTTGGCATCTGAGTAAGTAATTCGAAGGATGAAGGAATTCATATCATACCCCTCATTCCCATACACAAACCATAGAACATCATTATCCATATTGTTTCCCATTTGAGCCTTATGAGTTACGCTATAGCAAAATTAGTTGGACAGACGAGTATAAGGAAATTTTGATGAGGTGCTATGGCAGGATGTCTCCAGAAACAATGCTACAAGAAAGTTGTTATACCCAAGTTGGTTTTAGAAGTTTATTGTTGTGTTAAAAAAAAGTATCAATCAATCGATTAACGGGCAGTAAGGCACTACAAGGTTTAATGGAGGCATCCAGCCAAGCTAAGGCACCTGTCTAGAGTCCCTGCTATACCATTAACCAATCGTTTTCACCTCCACCAATATATGGCCACCCAATCCATTTCAACCCAAACAAGTCCTTTTAACGAATGAAAGCTCGGAAGCTGAAAAGTCATCTTAGAATTCTGACAAGGCTATAGAACTGCTAGGTTAGCATGGCAAGAGAGAAAGCTAAATACCCGAGTAAGAGAGCGTAAACACTAATCCTGAGAGTCTCTTGACAATTCCTTACCAGAGCAATATTTGCATCACGAACCACTAGTGCTGGGCAGTGGGATTGCTTGTGGACGTAACCTAAAAATGCAATTACGCAAGCATACAATTATGTGCATAGACATACTACTACTATTAGTTAATGTTCTGCTCTGTTATCTTTGTCTTTTTTGCCCAGGAGTGCAAAAAGCTAAGTGTGGGGGTATTTGATGAGAACTATTTATGCCATGTTTTCCCTATATCCTATAACTGAATTGTGTCACAAACATAAGCTTAATTTCGTTCAATCCAACCAAAAAGGCATTAATTCTTTATATGGGGAACTTAAGGATGAAGTTTACAAACATGGATAAATCACATAAGCATCCTTTACATGTGCTGAGAAAAAGATCGTGTTTTATGTAAAAGACGCATAGCATGGCCGACACAATGCTATAGCATCAAGACTGCTCCCTCGAAGCGCAACACAATGCATTCCTTGAAGCTATAGCAGAGTAAATGAAGCGATGCTATGCGGCATTTGTTCTGATCTTTTGTCAAGGTTATTTCAGGAAACAAAGAGCAGATTAGTAAGTGGATAGATTGCTGTCATATGGGGATGCAAAATATCAAAACTAAAGATTTGAAGAATCCCATAATATCAGCAGAATCAATCTACCAAGATGCGGAAGGAAAGATACGATTGAACCTCGACAAATTAGGAAAGGCCCAGCTCGTTAGACGTACACATCAAGTAATCCTGACTATATAAGGAAATGAAAGCCAACCCTAAAAGTGTCGAAGTACATCTAAACCAAAAAGAGACCACCTTTCGCGGCCAAATTCAAGAGGATAGTGAGAGAAGTTACAACGCAGAGATAGTTAGGAGAATCCAGCATCCGCCCTTACGAGTGAGACGAAGATACAAAGACGTGGAGCTGTAACGTGACAGGGCTTCTTCCACACCGTCGAACCTTCATCAAGCTTTCTATTTTGCTTTTATTTATTCTAGTTAATCGTTTGATCATGGGCTATTCTATTGTACTCTGTTTATTGTTTCCCTCATCAGTCATGAACTAAACTTTCTCTGGCTGAGCGAGGATGATGTCCTAAGTGTGTAATGAACCCAGTTGCTACTTTTAATTTAATACATTCAGTTTGTGTTTCAGTGATTTAATTTCTTGTCAATTATCGAGAGCTAAGGACTAGATCAGTGGCTTCAGTTTACCGAGAGGGAGTCAATGTTAGACATCTGAGAAACAGTAATTGCTGGGTAGGCTGGTGCAAGGCTTGAATCTTAGATATGTCTAAGATTTAATAAATACTGTATTTAATCTAGGATGGATATATATATATATATATATATATATATATATATATATATATTATTTATAGATAATAATATTATTATATATAGTATTTAATTTATTTGATAAATTAAATAACTATAATAAATTGAGATATTGTATCTCATATTTAATTTTTGAATAAAGATATAGTATCTCAGATTTAATTTATAAAGATAAATTAAATCTGTAGGCTTATAATTCGGATTAAATAAATATATTAGATGAGATCTGTTGGACAAATTTAATTAATATATTATTTTAATTTAAATTCGAATTTCAAGATTAATTATATTAATTTTGAATATTTTAATACGGCTCATTAGGGTTTTAGAAATTCTATAAGAGATATTGATCTAGTCGTATTAAAGAGAATGGATGAATTAGAAAAGCCGCGAGAAACCCTAGAGAGAAAAGAGAGAGATGCGAAAATACTGAAGGCGCAAGCATGCTGCTGTCAGTGTTGGAGGCTGTTCGTGTGGATACCGGTAGAGGGAGTGGACACGCAAAGTCTGCTCCTGTTTGATCAAACAAGATGGCACCACGACCGAGACGTACGACGTCCGAAGCACACGATGTTCGAGACGAACACGAGAACAAAACGGTCACGAGTTCGCATAGGTACGGTTTCTAACGAACCTTGATTTAAACGTCGTTGATGGAGCCACTCAAGGGATCCGTAAGATTTAATGGATGAGAATCTTTCCACTGCGTGTACGGATCCTAACAATAAATGGATGTTTCACTCTGTTAGCTTTGAATTAGACATAAATATAATAGTTAATCCTATTACCTTATAAATAAGGAGAGTTTGCATAAGTAATGACCATTGTCCGCAAATGTATAATTATAGGAACCTACGCTTGCTTGAAACAATCAAAGAACTCGAAACCAACTTAGGAAATTATAAAGCAGCCAGGTAGTAACTCTAATCTCACATTCTATGTATGAATCTTTGAATCATGGTTGTGATAGTCTTGCCAAGATAAGGCCAGCACCACTCGTGGCTCGATTGAGCGGAAGGACTAACCATGGAGTACCTTCCTGGTGGCTAGGTGTAGGGCCCATTGAACCACTAGTCCTTAGGTGGTGAACCTAGTAGCATTCAATTGTTTAGGGTGATTATCCCTATTGAGTACCTAGTGCTATGGTAGTGGACCACGTGGTTGTGGTTGGTTTCCTGTTGTATATGATTTGATATATGATTCTTGAATATTGTTATGCTATTGTGGACTATGTTATGTTTGTGATTTACTTTCATATACTGAATATACATTGCATGTGTGAGATTAACTTTTACTCTGGGATTCTTCGGGATACTAGCTTCTGCCATTGTATGTATTATGAACAGTGCAATGGATATGGCTCCAAGGGTAAGACAGCGGATGTAGGCAATTGATGCATGCAACAATGGTCGATAAGATCATAATTGATTTATGTAGTTTAATTTTAATATTTCTTGGCAGAATTTAAAAAAGATATGGAATAGTAGAATAGTTTAGTTTAAAATTTTATTATCAGTATAGTATCCCAAATTTTTTTATCATTATGTTGTGTTATACTGTTTTGATATATAACGTTTAATCAGAATGGTGTGACAATATTCACTACACATTGTAGATTTTCAATAGAAAATTGTTCAAATAGTGAGTCACTGTAGTGCCGATAAACACTATACACTGTACACAGTAGTGCATTGTAGTAAATTGTTGACCAAAACTATGAAAATAGTGCCAGTCGCTAGTTGGTTATAGGTCAAACACTGTTTATACAGTAACTTCAAATGCCTATTTAAGGACGAGTCTCACTTCAGAGATGGACACATTTTGAGATAGCCATACAGAAATTCTCTATCCCTCTCACTCTTCCTTCGTCTCTTTCCTTTTTTCCATTTCCTTTCCTTGTAAGTCCTTTTATATTTCAATAAACTTGTTTTTTATTTATCTCATACATTATCACTCTCTCTTTCTACTAATGAACTGAATCCTATTGGACTACCGCATTTTTAGTTCATTTCTTTTGTTATCATTTTGCACGTTGAACTTCAGTAATTCATTTATGTTTTAAGAAGTTCATCTTCTCCTCTACTTCTCTCCTCTCTATTCTCTCTTTTCCCTTTGCTCCTTTAGGGCCTCTCCCCCAGTTGGTGTGTGTGTGTGTGTGTAAATGACAACCAAATCACTAAAAGCATATAATATCATACTGACATTTTCCATGAAAATTTATCTTTTCACAGTAATCATTTAAATTGTTGAAAGTACTCTATCTTATAGCTAGAGAACAAACCCTCTCATGTCATGCACAAAACTATTGAGCTTGAGAACTAAGACTGTATAGGTTTAGATTACAACAATACCTTAATTAAATTGTGGCTAAATACAACTTTCTCTGAATTTTCTTATTGCAAGACTGGTTATTCCTTTATTCTATCCACACCATTACTTCCTTTATTCCCTTCATTGATAAAAAGGTGTAGAAGGAAAGAATATGATTGCCATTTCTAAACAGAAATGTAGGGTAAGTAAGGATTAAAGAGTTTGCAACTCAAACACTGCAAAGCTATTTTAAAATTCTTTACTGTAAACATAGATGATGCTTTTCTGTGATTCTATGACTCAAATTTATCTTTATTAAATCTTTAATTCTAGGGAAAAGAAGGGATTTTTTTCAACTATAATCTATTCATGATTAAATTCTTTGAACGTAAAGTCTTGCCGTAGTTGTTGCTGCTATTGTCTAATTTTAATTACTCTATGTATATTCCATATTATTCATTTTCAATATCTTATTACTTTAACAATATAAGGTTATGCCAAAATTGAAGTGTAAACTGTAAATATTTTGTTGTGGACAAATGTCATCAACTACAAGAAATTAAACACATGGCAAACATCAAATATGGACTTTGCGAAAAATCCAAGTTTCATCATCTAAGGTGCCTAGCAAACATAGAGCCAGATCTTCTAGCTTTTTACTAGATTATTTACATATCTTGATTCACTAAATGCTGGAGTGAGATGTTATTGAAAGGAATGACTAATGGCTGATTGGAGTATAAAAGCCTTTGAGACACTTGGTGCATTGATGGTCGAGATTTGGGAGATGAATTCAAACATGCTAATGCTATCGTGACCAAAAAAGTCACATCTTGTGCATCTTTTCGTGATGGCAGAGGGAGACGTGGGTCTAAGACATCTATTAGTAAAATGCTTTCATTGCAAGTCTTAGAGAATGACAATATCAACTCTCCAGGATGTCTTCCCATGAATGTTTCTAATGTCAACACTCCAAAACTATAAGCATCACATTTTGCAGTCACAACTAAGGAGTATGCAAGTTCTGCAACAAATCAAAAGTTAAAGAAATTATTTATTTATCCCAACGTAAGTAATGGTTAAAATAAAATACAATACAACAAGAGAAGTAGCAAAGAATTGGAAAAGCTAACCTGGAGCAACATAACCATAAGTACCAACTAAAAGAGTTTCATTTGATGAATCTGGATCAAGAATTTTAGCTGTGCCAAAGTCAGACAGAAAAGCCTCCATCTTTGAGTTCAACAATACATTATTACTTGTTACGTCTCTATGGAGAATTGGAGGAGCACAATCATGATGCATGTAGAACAAAGCTTTTGCTATTCCTTTGATGGTATTCACTCTCATACTCCAATCCAACTCTTTAGCCTCATCGTCATTATTCAATACATAAAATAGGCTTCCTCTTTCCATGTACTCATATATGAGAAACATGCATTGATTATGCAAACAAAAACCATGGAGCTTTATAATATTGTGATGTCGAATTTCACTTAACATCTTCACTTCATTGTGAAAACTCTTAGCAAAAGATGTGTTTCCATATTCTCTTCTATGAAGTTTTTTCAATGCTACAATTTCACTGCTAGGAAGTTGTGCTCTATAAACGCTTCCATAAGCACCAGTTCCAATACAATATTTGATGTCAAAGCCCTCTGTTGCCTCTATGATGTCTTCATATGCAATTTTTCCATCATAATTCCATATGGAAAACAAATCCCCATTTTTTGATTCTCTTGTCTCAATCATAGATTTCTTGTTCTTTTTGAAAGACTCAAATAAGATGAAACCCACAACAAATATGATGACAACAAAAATTGTCAAAGGAATAATGATTTCCAACAAAAACTTTAATCCTTTAGAAAAACCATGTTTCTTTTGTAGACCAAGTAATTCTTTGTCACTGAGAAGATTGTATGATAAGTTGATGTATTGCATCCTAAAAATATTTTCAGGTATACTACCATAGATTTTGTTGTAGCTCAAGTTAATGATACACATTGGTGGAGAACTGCATATACTAAATGGTAATGTTCCGTTGAATTTGTTGTGACTAAAGTCACCATGAAAATCAAAATAATCATTTAAAATGTAGGGCATGTTTCCACTTAGATTATTTTGGGATATATTTAGATGAAAAGTATTTAAGAAATTTCCAAACCGTCGTGGCATACCACCACTTAGTTGATTTTGAGAAACATCAATGTCTTGTAAAGTTTGCAAATTGAAAATCAAATATGGGAGAGCACCTGCAACAAATAAATTTGAGGACAAAAATCAATTATTGAGATATGTCATAAAACCTAAAGTTAAAGGAATGACTCCAACTACATAGTTTCTACTCAAATCCATCAATTATAAATAAGGTTGGGAAGGGAGGATAGTAACACATATGTAAGTTTGTTGTAAGACAAGTTCAAAAGAATGAGATTTTGAAGAGCTCCAAAATGAGTTGGAATGATACTTGTGAACCCCATTTTACGAAGATTTAAATAAACTAGTTTTTTGTAATTCAATGAATAAATTTGTGCTTAACTACAAGTCTTTCATTGTGTGTAGGAAACTAAAAGATTTTTAAATTGAGTAACAATGCAAGGTAAGAAAAGAAGGTCCATAACGCACCTGTGAGATTGTTACAAGACAAGTCCAAATGGACTAGATTTTGAAGAATTCCAATTTGAGTTGGAATGGTACCTGCCAAGGACAGTCCTCTGAGCTACAAATATGTTTGTAGGTTATTTTTTATCAAATAAGAATTGAAGATTTATCTACTCTATTAAGTTAAAGAGGTAAATACAACATTTCTAAATTGAGTGAATTTGTAAGGTAAGAGGCGAAGGTATACTCACCACTAATATTGTTATTAGATAAGTTGAAAATGGTGAGAACATGAAGAGATCCAATTTGAGTTGGAATGGCACTTGTCAGAGGTAATTATTTGAGTTATAAATGTGATGTAAGTTATTTTTATGAAATAAGAATTGAGGGTTAACCTACTCTATTAAATTATAGATGTAAATACAACATTTTTAAATGGAGTGAATTCTCAAGGTATAGTAGAAGAAGATAGTTAACTTACCAGTAAGATTGTTATGAGACAAGTCCAAATAGACTAAATTATGAAGAGTTCCAATTTGAGATGGAAGGGCACCTGCCAAAGCCAATCATCAGAGTTACAAATAAGTTCTTAGGTTATTTCTAATCAAATAAGAGTTGAGGATTTGCCTACTCTATTAAGTTATAGAGGAAAATACAACATTTCTAAATTTGGGAGAATTCGTAAGGAAAAAGGGGAAGGTAAAATGACCACTAAGATTGTTAATAGATAGTCCAAATAGGTGAGATTATGAAGAGCTCTAATTCGAATTGGAATGTTATTTGTCAAAGCCAATCATTTGAGATATGAATGTGTTGTAGGTTTTTTTATCAAATAAGAATATTGAGTGTTAATCTACTCTATTGAGTTGTAGATGTAAAAACAACATTTTTAAATTGAGTGAATTTGCAAGGTATAGTAAAAGAAGACACATAACTAACCAACAAGGTTGTTATTAGACAAATACAAATAGATTATATTTTGAACAGTTTCAATTTGAGTTGGAATGGTACTTGCCAAAGACAGTCATCTGAGCTACAAATATGTTTGTAGGTTATCTTTTATCAAATAAGAATTGAAGATTTTTCTACTCTATTAAGTTAAAGAGGTAAATACAACATTTCTAAATTGAGTGAATTTGTAAGGTAAGAGGCGAAGGTGTACTCACCACTAATATTGTTATTAGATAAGTTGAAAATGGTGAGAACATGAAGAGATCCAATTTGAGTTGGAATGGCACTTGGCAGAGGCAATTATTTGAGTTATAAATGTGATGTAATTTATTTTTATGAAATAAGAATTGAGGGTTAACCTACTCTATTAAATTATAGATGTAAATACAACATTTTTAAATGGAGTGAATTCTCAAGGTATAGTAGAAGAAGATACTTAACTTACCAGTAAGATTGTTATGAGACAAGTCCAAATAGACTGGATTATGAAGAGTTCCAATTTGAGATGGAATGGCACCTGCCAAAGCCAATCATCAGAGTTACAAATAAGTTCTTAGGTTATTTCTAATCAAATAAGAGTTGAGGATTTGCCTACTCTATTAAGTTATAGAGGAAAATACAACATTTCTAAATTTGAGGGAATTCGTAAGGTAAAAGGGGAAGGTAAAATGACCACTAAGATTGTTGATAGATAGTCCAAGTAGGTGAGATTATGAAGAGCTCTAATTTGAATTGGAATGTTATCTGTCAAAGCCAATCATTTGAGATATGAATGTGTTGTAGGTTTTTTTATCAAATAAGAATTGAGTGTTAATCTACTCTAATGAGTTGTAGATGTAAAAACAACATTTTTAAATTGAGTGAATTTGCAAGGTATAGTAAAAGAAGACACATAACTCACCAACAAGGTTGTTATTAGACAAATACAAATAGATTATATTTTGAAGAGTTCCAATTTGAGTTGGAATGGTACTTGCCAAAGACAGTCATTAGAGTTCAAAATATGTTTGTAAGTTATTTCTTATCAAATAAGAATTGAGAGTTTACTTACTCTATTAAGTTATAGAGGTAAGTAAAACATTTCAAAAATTGGTGAATTTGTAAGGTAAGAAGGGAAGGTAAACTCACCACTAATATTGTTATAAGATAAGTCCAAAAAGGTGAGATTATGAAGAGCTCCAATTTGATTTGGAATGGTACCTGTCAAATCCAATCATTTGAGTTATAAATGTGTTGTTGGTTGTGTTTATCAAATAAGAATTGAGGGTTAACCTACTCAATTAAATTATAGGCGTAACTACAATATTTTTAAATAGAGTGAATTTGCAACGTATAGTAGAATAAGATACTTAACTCACTAGTAAGATTGTTATGAGACAAATACACATAGAGTAGACTATGAAGAGCTCCAATTTGAGTTGGAATGGTACTCTCCCAAGCCAGTCATTAGATTTACAAATATGTTTGTGGGTTAATTCTTATCAAGCAAGAATGGAGGATTTACTTAATTACTCTATTAAGTTATAAATTTAAATGCAACATTTCAAAAAAAAATGTAAGATAAGAGGGGAGGGTAAACTCACCACTCAGATTATTATTAGATAAGTTGAAATCGATGAGATTATGAAGAGCTCCAATTTGAGTTGGAATGGTACCTGTCAACTCCAATCGTTTGAGTTATAAATGTGTTGTTGGTTATTTCTATCAAATATGAATTGAGGGTTAACCTAAATATTTAACTCACCAATAAGATTGTTATTAGACAAGTACAGATAGGTTAGATTATCATGAGTTCCAATTTGAGTTGGAATGGTACCTGCCAAAGCCAGTCATCAGAATTACAAATATGTTTAAAGGTTTTTCTTATCATATAAGAATTGAGGATTTAGTTGCTCTATGAAGTTATAGAAGTAAATACAACATTTCTAAATTGAGTAAATTTGTAAGGTAAGAGGGGAAGGTAAACTCACCACACTAAGATTGTTACCATATAAGTCTAAATCAGTGATATTATGAAGAGCACCAATTTGAGTTGGAATGGTACCGGCCAAATCTAATCATTTGAGTTATAAATTGGTTGTTGGTTATGTTTATCAAATAAGAATTTAGGGTTAACCTACTCTATTAAATTGTAGAAGTAAGTACAACATTTTTAAATAGAGTGAATTTGCAAGGTATAGTAGAAGAATATATTGAATTGACTAGTAACATTGTTGTGAGACAAGTACAGATAGATTAGATTATCAAGAGTTCCAATTTGACTTGGAATGGTACTAATGATCACCATTTATGTCATGTTTTCCCTGTATTTTATGACTGAAATGTATGGTGAATATGAGCTTAAATGCATTTAATCTAAGGAAAAAGGAATTAATTCATTGTACATGGAACTTAAGGATAAATTCCACAGACATCCTAAACATATGCTGAGAAAAGAACACGTTTTGAGGTTTTATGAAAAAGTCGCATAACATAGCCAATACTATGCTATAACATCAAGACATCATTATCGAAGTGCAATACAATGCATCCCTGAAACTATAGCAGAGTAAGTGACGCAATGCTATGCGACATATGTTTTGATCTTTTGTCAAAGTTGTTTCAAGAAATATAGTGCAGGTCGGGAACAACGGTTAGATTGCTAACGTATTGGAATAGAAGATGTGGAGATCGAAACTAAAAATTTGAAGAATCTCGCAGGATCAGTAGAATCAATCTACTGAGATTGGAAAGAGAAGATACGATTGGACCTCGACAGATTAGGAAAGTCCTAGTTTGTTGAACGTACGCAACAAGTAAACCAGACTATATAAGGAAACAACAGTCAACCTTAAAAAGATCGAAGTCGTCGAGAGTCAAAGACCATTCCATATGGCCAGACTCAGAAGAAGAGTGAGAGAAATTACAAGGCACGAGAACTCCAAGAGAACCTAGTATCCTTCCTCGCAGTGAGACGAAGATAAGAAGACATGGAGTTGTGACGTGACAGGGCATGATTAGTGGTCTCGGCTTACTGAGAGGGAGTCGGGGCTAGACATCTGAGAAATAGTGATTGCTAGGCAGGCTGGTGCAAGGCTTGACCTATTATTGTAGGCTTGAGGAATGGGTCTACCACTCATAACCATAACACCTTGAGTTGTAATGATAACCAAATTAGAAAATCATCATAGACATATGGGAGAAGTAAATTAAGATTGTACGTATCAAACGCGAGTGCTTCGGTAGATTATAGTGGTGGGTTAACTGAATAACATTGTAAAAGGTGTTCATGCTATAGCATTGCGAGAGCTGCGCAGTATAAATGCTATAGCAATGTGTATGGCAACTGGGGGATTAATATGCTTGGGAAAGACTCTGAGATCAGCCTATCTTTTTACTGATATCTTCTTCGACTACGATCAATTGTTTATTTCTAGTCTATAAGCATAACTATAGAAACTCCCAAACCAATCAGACTTTATTTTCTCTTTAAACACAACCAATTCTATGATTCGGTGTCATCATTTGGTATCTCAGTCTCTGTGGGACGATACTTTACTTACTCTTTATTATTCATTCAACTGGTGTACTTGCCATCAAGGAAATCCACTAACAGGTACCAGCCAAAGCCAATCATCAGAGGTACAAATATGTTTGTTGGTTTTTTTTCTTATCAAACAAGAATTGAGGATTTACTTACTCTATTCAATTATATAGGTTAGTACAACATTTCAAAATTTGGTGAATTTGTAAGGTAAGAGTGGAAGGTAAACTCACCATTAAGATTGTTATTAGATAAGTCCAAAAGGATGAGATTATGAAAAGCTCCAAGTTTATTTGGAATGGTACCTGTCAAATCCAATCATTTGAGTTAGAAATGTGAAGTTGGTTATTTTAATCAAATAAGAATTGAGGGTCAACCTACTCTATTAAATTATAAATGTAATTACAACATTTTTTAAAATGAGTTAATTTGCAAGGTATAGTAGAAGAAGATACTTAATTCACTAGTAATATTATTATGAGACAAGTACAAATAGATTAAAATATCAAGAGTTCCAATTTGAGTTGGAATGTTACTTGCCCAAGCCAGTCATTAGAGTTACAAATATGTTTGTAGGTTAATTCTTATCCAAAAAAAAAAAATAATGGAGGATTTACTTAATTAGTCCATTAAGTTAAAAATGTAAATGAAATATTTTAAAATTGGGTGAATTTGTAAGGTAAGAGTCGAAGGTTGTAATATCCTGGATTTTGGACCCTGAGAATTGAGAATAAGCCTAAAGTAAGCAGACAACCAAGTCCAGTTCGGGAAGGGTCCCAAGAATGACAAGAGATAGGAAGCTATGCGAAAGGAGATGTTGTAAGGGTATTTTGGTCATTTCACAAAAGGACACCTAAGATTTTGCTTATGTCATAAAAATGACATCACAATCTTGCCCAAGAAGCCTCAAATTTGTGCAAAGCAAGGGGGAGAGAAAAGTCAATAAAACTTGTGAAATAAGCCAAGTTAAGAGGATATTTTGCAAGGGTACTTTGGTCATTTGATTTGGAAGATTTTTAAGTTCCCTCTTGACATATTTTAAGAAATTTTATACTCCTGAGTGCATAAGTATTTTGAGCAAGAGCTCAAGGACCATAGAAATTAAAGTGACAATGCAGAAGGGCATAAAAACACCTATACGGTGTTAATCGGTTAGTAAAAATGTTATTTAACTATGCCCTAAGGTATGGGACAGTTAGCTAAGCAAAAATGTGAGAAAATGAGTGTGCGCATGACATTTCCTGGAATGATAAGGATTTCCTGTGTTTTTGAGGAGATAAGAATGAAAAGTCAGTGTAATTATTACCTAAGGACATGTGTCACTAAAGGATTAAAAAACAAAAAGTAAGTAATGATTATAAGGGTAGAAAAGTCAAATCCTTACCCCCTAAGGATCCATTTTCGTCCACTTAGGAGAGAGAAAGAAAAATCAGATGATTTTATCCATACTTCGGCCCAAACAAAAAATGCGGGTCCCACAAGATGTTAACCGATAGAAAAGGGACCGATAGGGACCAGTTAGGGGCTTCTTTTGGACTGAATGAGACAAGTGTGGAGCCATATTGGGTAGTCAAGGAGGCACCACATATATAGGTCCAAGCAGGGGAAAATATCTGAAAAGTTGAAGAAAAGTGAAAAAGGAAGCACATTTTTAACCAGCGATGCACTACAAGGACCATTGGATAAAAAGGATAAATCAGATAATTGGGAAAATTAAATAAAAATCAAAGGGATCAGATTTGTGGGCCCAAGATGGCGCCACATACCCCCCTTAATTATTAAAAAATGACTTGGGGCAAAAGAAAGAGAAAATAAAGGAGTTCCGGGCCAAAACTGGTAATTTACATAAATTTCGGGCCAAAACAGGTAATTTTCACCAGTTGAAAAGATAAAATCTGATTCAAATGGCTAGGGATGCGCCACCAAAGCCCTATAGAATGCTCTGTATTTTCTTAATGGATAAATCAAAAAGCCAAATCAGATTTATTACTTACTGGACAGGATTAAACGCCAAATTTTCTAGACTGCTCAGATTCCTTTTTGGCTATTATTAAAAGACATAAACCCTCTCTCTCTTAACCATAAGGCACGAAATTTTCAGGGATGAGATAAGGATCAGCTGAGCTTCCATGGTCAAGAAAAATAGCTAAAACACCCAAGTCACCAAGCCGAATCTCCGATTCAGATAAACACCGAAAACTCAACTCTTTAAGGTTCAAGTTGAGATTTTAGTCCATGGTGTTAGGTCTTGGTGTTATGATTTGATTTTGGTAATTTTTATGGTTCCAATGAATCTGAAACGTGATTTTTTATGGGGTTAGATTATGGTTTAAGTTTCCGAACTCAAAATCACCGAAAAACACAAAGAACAAGCTTGCTGCCAGTTCTGGAAATTTGGACAGTGAAGCTTCTTATATTTTTTTAAAATAGTAAAAGAAGTATGTTTGATATGGAATTTTACAGGCTTAAAGTAGACATCTGGGGCATCATTTTGATATAATATTTTGTAATTTTCCAAGGTTCCAACTGAGAGAAATAATTTTCACAAAGTAGCTTAGAATCTGAAACCCTGTTCTGGACCAGCGAGTGGTATTTTCTAGTAGTAAATTTATGCATATGTTTTTGGCCTTTGGGGATATTTTTATCATAAACTAGACATCCTACGGGTCACGGTTTCACCAATTTCATGTCCATTGGAGTTTTTTGGAATTTATTAACAATGTTTGAAGTTGGGCCAAAAACAATGGATTCTCTGGAAAATCTGTAAAGGGCTCAAATTTAAGGAAAGATGTATGGGTATTTATTTAAATACTAAAAATAAGGTATTTTGGTGTTGTTTAGGACAAGGGAATATTTGGAAAAGCAATCGGGCCTACTAAAATTGTAAGACGGTACATACCCCACCAGGTAGTAACCACTTTACTCAGACACTTTTATGTGTTTTGTTGTATGTGTTGCTTGCCATATGTGTTTTTGTATGTGTTTTGCCAAATATGCATACAGAGCATGTTAGCAATTGTGCTCCTAGAGCTGAGGATGATTGTCAGGGTCTGCCTTGAGTGGCGATCCAACGGAGACGAGCTTGTGATTACGATAATTCCGAGGCCTGCCTTGGTAAGGTAGCTCAACGGTGCGAAGACAGTTTGTGTATATGTTTTTGTTTGCATATGCGATGTATTTGGCATATTATCTGTGCTTACACATTTGACATGGTTGCATGCATAAACCTTACACATTTAGTGCATGAGTATTAATGGTTACTCTGGGGGCCATTGTGGAACTCCAGAAGTTTTTGTTCATACAGAGGGGCGTACTTGACTGATAAAGGCCTTTTTGGAAAGGTAGGCACGACAATACAGATGAAGAATAGGGGATGCCCTATCATATTTTGTACTTTATCTTTTTGGGATTACTGTACATTTTTGGTATTTACTTTTGGATAACTGTACCCTTAACCCTTAAGGGACTTTTACTTTATGTTTGTTTTACTACTACCAGTACAATAGTTCTTCAAACCGGTCATATGCTCTGTTTTGTGCACTCTGATAGATAGTTAAAATGGTCTAATAACAAAGTTGTAATACCCTAAAAATCACACTTAGGGTAAATATCAAAAATTGGGAAATATACCTATTGAAAATAGGTGAATATGAGGTCTCAAACACCTTGTATTGAGTTTACCTTGTTGTTTAGGGTAATTTCCCTTGAAATTAGATAATTTGCAATTAGGTCCCTAAAACGTTTGAAGATTTGCAAATAGGTCCCTAAACTGGTGTACTATCCTGAACTGGTGTACCACCCTCAGTCGGTGCATCATTCTAACCCAGAGCCGGTGAATCCATCACCTGTGCTTATGTCAATATCAGATAGTTCTGATAACTCCGATAATTCTGATAACTCTGATAATCTCCAGTTTGTACTGGGAGGTGAATCTATCTTAATACATGCGGTATTTGACCCATGTTGAGAACTTCTATCGGAGAAATTTCTGTTACGCATTTCCGTACTCTTATGGAAACTGGATTTGATCCACTTTTCATTATTTTCTCCGTACCTGTTTTTGAGTAGAAAGAACCAACGAGAATCCAACGAAGGAAAGGATCGAAACCTGGCTCAGTGGTTTGAAGTCAATAATCATATGTTTTTACGAATATCCTTGGTGGCCGGTGTCAGAGGAGTACTTCAAAGGCGAACCCGTAGTCCGCGTTACATAAGACCATTCGAACTTTCAGATAGTTTTATCCCCGAAACTTGATTAGATCTCCGTGACGTTTTTCTTAGTTAGTACAATTCGACCGCGATCCTGTCATTGAGTAGGAGGTATTTTGTGTTATCATGGTATATGAAAACCATGGAAACATTTAAAGTATCTTGTGTTGCCATGGTGTAGTCCAAGGAAACATTTTGGTATTTGTGGTATTGACCGCGGTGTGTGGGAACCGCGGAAAACATCATATATCAAGGTACGAAATGACAAGATCTTGATGGTCAAACCAAACCGAATTCTCGATCATCAAGGGGAGCAGCTGACAGACAAAGTAAAGATCCGACGCATGGAGTTCAAAGTCTGAATAAGACGAAGTTTAGATAGTACGAAGTTTAGTAGGTAGAGTGCAAATTTCGAGGACGAAATTTTGTTTAACGGGGGGAGAAATGTAATACCCTAAAAATCACACTTAGGGTAAATATCAAAAATTGGGAAATATACCTATTGAAAATAGGTGAATATGAGGTCTCAAACACCTTGTATTGAGTTTACCTTGTTGTTAGGGTAATTTCCCTTGAAATTAGATAATTTGCAATTAGGTCCCTAAAACGTTTGAAGATTTGCAAATAGGTCCCTAAACACATTATGGGTTATAAATACCCTGTGAAAGCTATAAAAGAAGCAAGTAAAAATCTATTTGAAATAGGGAAGGATATTGTCCCTAATTTAGGTAATTTATTAAGTTACAAACTTGGAGAAATTGTAGAAGAATACTCAAAAAGTAAGGAAATGACCGTAATACCCCCGTAAATGCTAAGATAATGCAGGAGATATGAAAACAAAGATGTCAATACAAAAGTTATGAGGTAATGAGGCATGCTAATTAAGAAAATTATCAATTATTGATAAGAAAGTAATTAGGTAATTATTGGCTGATTACTTAAGCATAGGCAAAGGAAATTCAGAGATAATTATGTAGAGCTCAAAAATTAGTGGAAAGTAGTTGAAAATTAGTAAAAGTATATTTACTAATTAATTGGAAATTTTTGAGAAAAATAGTTGAGTTTAGGTATTTTTAAGCCTAAATGCAAGAATGGACCAATAGGAAAATTTTGTAAAAAATTATGTAAAAATAATTATTTAAGTAATTAAATAATTAATTAAATAATTAATCAAATATTAAAAAAAAACGAAATAAAAAATAGGGCAGAAAAAAAAGAAAAAAAAAAGAAAATGCATTTAAATATTATATAAAGAGTTTTAAAAATAATAAACTCTAATTTAATATTAGAAAGGTGAATAGTAAAATGAAAATTAGGAAACGGATCCTATCTGGAGATCTAGGAATGAGATTTCCAAAGTCAAGGTAAAATATTGATCAGTGAGTTTTTACCTTCAAGTGACCTCTTTCGGAAGTTAATTCCGAGGCCGTTAGCGCATTTTCCTAATAAGACGAAATAGGGAAAAATGAAGATAGTCACATTTTGGATTTGAAGAAAATAAATTATAACTCAACATCCGGAGATGAGTTTATAATTATATGGACATATTTGGAATCGTGAATTATTATCCGAGAGGTTGATGATTCGAAAACGAGTTCCAAGACTGGACGCGTACGGACACGTTTTCGAGAAAACTTCAACTGGACTGTTGGAACCCTGTAAGAGACCGAAATCAAAGTTAAATTAGATATTATTGATGAGGAAGAGAATATCTTCAAAGTTGTAAATCCAGAAGTTTGAGATTTCTCCGAAATTACGCGAATCGGGTACCGATCGGGGTATAAATGCTTCTAGAATATACCAACTTGTCACACAAGTTGGTGACTCATAAGGGCTGAACGAAATTGTGCTTTCCATGGTCAAGAATTGTCCACCATTAAACCCTAATTTCCATGGCTAATAAGGAAGGGAAATTACCTAAGTTGGAAGGAAAAATTGCAAAGTTTGCACTATTTTGGCCTATAAATAGGCAAGCCATTCTCTTCACATTTCACACCATTCTCCCAAGTGAGAACCGAAAATGGAGAGAGGATTTTAGTGAGAGAAGCTCTGGGGGAAAAAGCAATAAGCTCGGGTAAGTTTTCCGCAGGGCTTTTAGTCCGTAGTTAGATTTAGTAAGTAGGGAGCGAGATTTCTACTAATGTTTTAGGCCTCATTGCATTGAAAAATATGCCTGAAGAGGTAAAACTTGGTAGGGATTGAGTTCCTGAAAAGTGGAAGTTAAAGTAACGAAGTGCTGGCGAAATTCCGCCAATTAGGGGTATAGGGGCAAAATGGTAATTTTTACCTAAAATGCCAGTTATGATGTCAAATCACTAATGAAAGTGATATTACCCTTATAGGACGTCAGAAATCCTAATTTGCTGCCGCTACGCTGCCCGACGTGCTGCTATTTCACGTTTTTCCGCCAGTAGTACCTAAAGTCGTCAACGAAGGTACGTCCGCGTACTGTAACACTAATCTGATGTTTATGGAGACTTACGGCGTTTTATATATACATATCAGTTACTCAATCGCTCTGTTGCTCTACTCTGATGATTTAGAAATGATGTTTGAAAAAAAAAATTTTATACTGCTTTTGAAAAGTTGGGGTGTTACATTTTGGTATCAGAGCAGTAGTCCTGGCATGAATTTAACGAAGTTATTACGGACAGTTTGGTGCCGAAGCCAAGGCTAGTCTACGTGGGTGTGCCAATCAGTCGCCGTGAACTCGGTGAGGCCCCCATGGTAGACACTTACCTGGCCATTCTGTTCGATTAACAGAGTTAGGTTCAAAGCCTTTTCAAAAATTTGGAGCATATTTTGAAAATGAGTATTGATATAGCCCTAAGTCGGTGTACCATTTCATCTCGGTATACCATTTTGAACCGATATACTATCTCGAGGCGGTGTACCACCCTCGGTCGGTGCATCATTCTAACCCAGAGCCAGGTGAATCCATCACCTGTGCTTATGTCAATATCGAGATAGTTCGATAACTCCGATAATTCGATAACTCGATAATCTCCGGTTTGTCTTGGGAGGTGAATCTATCTTAATACATGCGGTATTTGACCCATGTTGAGAACTTCTATCGGAGAAATTTCATTACGCATTTCCGTACTCTTATGGAAACCTGGATTTGATCCACTTTTCATTATTTTCTCCGTACTGCTTTTTGAGTAGAAAGAACCAACGAGAATCCAACGAAGGAAAGGATCGAAACCTGGCTCAGTGGTTTGAAGTCAATAATCATATGTTTTTACGAATATCCTTGGTGGCCGATGTCAGAGGAGTACTTCAAAGGTGAACCCGTAGTCCGCGTTACATAAGACCATTCGAACTTTCAGATAGTTTTATCCCCGAAACTTGATTAGATCTCCGTGACGTTTTTCTTAGTTAGTACAATTCGACCGTGATCGTGTCATTGAGTAGGAGGTATTTTGTGTTATCATGGTATATGAAAACCATGGAAACATTTAAAGTATCTTGTGTTGCCATGGTGTAGTCCAAGGAAACATTTTGGTATTTGTGGTATTGACCGCGGTGTGTGGGAACCGCGGAAAACATCATATATCAAGGTACGAAATGACAAGATCTTGATGGTCAAACCAAACCGAATTCTCGATAATCAAGGGGAGCAGCTGACAGACAAAGTAAAGATCCGACGCGTGGAGTTCAAAGTCTGAATAAGACGAAGTTTAGATAGTACGAAGTTTAGTGGGTAGAGTGCAAATTTCGAGGACGAAATTTTGTTTAACTGGGGGAGAAATGTAATACCCTAAAAATCACACTTAGGGTAAATATCAAAAATTGGGAAATATACCTATTGAAAATAGGTGAATATGAGGTCTCAAACACCTTGTATTGAGTTTACCTTGTTGTTAGGGTAATTTCCCTTGAAATTAGATAATTTGCAATTAGGTCCCTAAAACGTTTGAAGATTTGCAAATAGGTCCCTAAACACATTATGGGTTATAAATACCCTGTGAAAGCTATAAAAGAAGCAAGTAAAAATCTATTTGAAATAGGGAAGGATATTGTCCCTAATTTAGGTAATTTATTAAGTTACAAACTTGGAGAAATTGTAGAAGAATACTCAAAAAGTAAGGAAATGACCGTAATACCCCCGTAAATGCTAAGATAATGCAGGAGATATGAAAACAAAGATGTCAATAAAAAAGTTATGAGGTAATGAGGCATGCTAATTAAGAAAATTATCAACTATTGATAAGAAAGTAATTAGGTAATTATTGGCTGATTACTTAAGCATAGGCAAAGGAAATTCAGAGATAATTATGTAGAGCTCAAATATTAGTGGAAAGTAGTTGAAAATTAGTAAAAGTATATTTACTAATTAATTGGAAATTTTTGAGAAAAATAGTTGAGTTTAGGTATTTTTAAGCCTAAATGCAAGAATGGACCAATAGGAAAATTATGTAAAAATTATGTAAAAATAATTATTTAATTAATTAAATAATTAATTAAATAATTAATCAAATATTAAAAAAAACGAAATAAAAAATAGGGCAGAAAAAAAAAGAAAAAAGAAAATAAAAAAGAAAATGCATTTAAATATTATATAAAGAGTTTTAAAAATAATAAACTCTAATTTAATATTAGAAAGGTGAATAGTAAAATGAAAATTAGGAAACGGATCCTATCTGGAGATCTAGGAATGAGATTTCCAAAGTCAAGGTAAAATATTGATCAGTGAGTTTTTACCTTCAAGTGACCTCTTTCGGAAGTTAATTCCGAGGCCGTTAGCGCATTTTCCTAATAAGACGAAATAGGGAAAAATGCAGATAGTCACATTTTGGATTTGAAGAAAATAAATTATAACTCAACATCCGGAGATGAGTTTATAATTATATGGACATATTTGGAATCAGTGAATTATTATCCGAGGTTGATGATTCCGAAAACGAGTTCCAGATCTTGGACGCGTTCGGACACGTTTTCGAGAAAACTTCAACTGGACTGTTGGAACCCTGTAAGAGACCGAAATCAAAGTTAAATTAGATATTATTGATGAGGAAGAGAATATCTTCAAAGTTGTAAATCCAGAAGTTTGAGATTTCTCCGAAATTACGCGAATCGGGTACCGTTCGGGTATAAATGCTTCTAGAATATACCAACTTGTCACACAAGTTGGTGACTCATAAGGGCTGAACGAAATTGTGCTTTCCATGGTCAAGAATTGTCCACCATTAAACCCTAATTTCCATGGCTAATAAGGAAAGGAAAATTACCTAAGTTGGAAGGAAAAATTGCAAAGTTTGCACTATTTTGGCCTATAAATAGGCTAGCCATTCTCTTCACATTTCACACCATTCTCCCAAGTGAGAACCGAAAATGGAGAGAGGATTTTAGTGAGAGAAGCTCTGGGGGAAAAAGCAGCGAAGCTCTGGGTAAGTTTTCCGATACCGAGCTTTTAGTCCGTAGTTAGATTTAGTAAGTAGGGAGCGAGATTTCTACTAATGTTTTAGGCCTCATTGCATTGAAAAATATGCCTGAAGAGGTAAAACTTGGTAGGGATTGAGTTCCTGAAAAGTGGAAGTTAAAGTAACGAAGTGCTGGCGAAATTCCGCCAATTAGGGGTATAGGGGCAAAATGGTAATTTTTACCTAAAATGCCAGTTATGATGTCAAATCACTAATGAAAGTGATATTACCCTTATAGGACGTCAGAAATCCTAATTTGCTGCCGCTACGCTGCCCGACGTGCTGCTATTTCACGTTTTCCCGTAAAAGTACGTTTTTCCGCCAGTAGTACCTAAAGTCGTCAACGAAGGTACGTCCGCGTACTGTAACACTAATCTGATGTTTATGGTGTGCATGTATGTGCTAGGTGTATTGTATGTGGTAGTTGATAGCTCTGTGATATGTTTGTATACCGTTGATATGTTTACGTTTGCCATGGGCGATATATCTGCATGCTATTGGGCGATATATGTATACAGCTATTGGGCGATACATGTATGCATGCTCTTGGGCGATGAGTGCACATATACTATTGTTGTTATGATTGTCTGTTTCTGTAGCCTATATACTGTATATGTGAATATGAGGTTAACCGTTACCTGAGGTCCGATTGCAATGGACCTCAGCTCTTAACATAGCATCCGGATCGGGAGGACCAAGGATCGAGGAGAGAGGCAAGCAGCCCGAGTAGAAGACCCGGCTGAAGACTTCCTTTTTGATGTTCCGGCAGAAGTCTTTCCTTTGTTTATTATCTACTTTTGAAATACTCGGTTACAGTACCGATGTTGTAAACAGCCAGACTTACGGCGTTTTATATATACATATCAGTTACTCAATCGCTCTGTTGCTCTACTCTGATGATTTTGAAATGATGTTTGAAAAAAAAATTATACTGCTTTTGAAAAGTTGGGGTGTTACATTTTGGTATCAGAGCAGTAGTCCTGGCATGAATTTAACGAAGTTATTACGGACAGTTTGGTGCCGAAGGCAAGGCTAGTCTACGTGGGTGTGCCAATCAGTCGCCGTGAACTCGGTGAGGCCCCATGGTAGACACTTACACGGCCATTACATTCGATTAACGAGTTAGGTTCAAAGCCTTTTCAAAAATTTGGAGCATATTTTGAAAATGAGTATTGATATAGCCCTAAGTCAATGTACCATCTCATCTTGGTGTACCATTTTGAACCGGTATACCATCCTGAACCGGTGTACCACCCTCTGGCGGTGCATCACTCTAACCCGAGAGCGGTGAATCCATCACTGTGCTTATGTCAATATCGAGATAGTTCGATAACTCCGATAATTTCGATAACTCGATAATCTCCGGTTTATCTTGGGAGGTGAATCTATCTTAATACATGCGGTATTTGACCCATGTTGAGAACTTCTATCGGAGAAATTTCATTACGCATTTCCGTACTCTTATGGAAGCTGGATTTGATCCACTTTTCATTATTTTCTCCGTACTGTTTTTTGAGTAGAAAGAACCAACGAGAATCCAACGAAGGAAAGGATCGAAACACGGCTCGGTGGTTTGAAGTCAATAATCATATGTTTTTACGAATATCCTTGGTGGCCGGTGTCAGAGGAGTACTTCAAAGGCGAACCCGTAGTCCGCGTTACATAAGACCATTCGAACTTTCAGATAGTTTTATCCCGAAACTTGATTAGATCTCCGTGACGTTTTTCTTAGTTAGTACAATTCGACCGTGATCGTGTCATTGAGTAGGAGGTATTTTGTGTTATCATGGTATATGAAAACCATGGAAACATTTAAAGTATCTTGTGTTGCCATGGTGTAGTCAAGGAAACATTTTGGTATTTGTGGTATTGGCCGCGGTGTGTGGGAACCGCGGAAAACATCATATATCAAGGTACGAAATGACAAGATCTTGATGGTCAAACCAAACCGAATTCTCGATAATCAAGGGAGCAGGCGTGAGACAAAGTAAAGATCCGACGCGTGGAGTTCAAAGTCTGAATAAGACGAAGTTTAGATAGTACGAAGTTTAGTGGGTAGAGTGCAAATTTCGAGGACGAAATTTTGTTTAACTGGGGGAGAAATGTAATACCCTAAAAATCACACTTAGGGTAAATATCAAAAATTGGGAAATATACCTATTGAAAATAGGTGAATATGAGGTCTCAAACACCTTGTATTGAGTTTACCTTGTTGTTAGGGTAATTTCCCTTGAAATTAGATAATTTGCAATTAGGTCCCTAAAACGTTTGAAGATTTGCAAATAGGTCCCTAAACACATTATGGGTTATAAATACCCTGTGAAAGCTATAAAAGAAGCAAGTAAAAATCTATTTGAAATAGGGAAGGATATTGTCCCTAATTTAGGTAATTTATTAAGTTACAAACTTGGAGAAATTGTAGAAGAATACTCAAAAGTAAGGAAATGACCGTAATACCCCCGTAAATGCTAAGATAATGCAGGAGATATGAAAACAAAGATGTCAATAAAAAAGTTATGAGGTAATGAGGCATGCTAATTAAGAAAATTATCAACTATTGATAAGAAAGTAATTAGGTAATTATTGGCTGATTACTTAAGCATAGGCAAAGGAAATTCAGAGATAATTATGTAGAGCTCAAATATTAGTGGAAAGTAGTTGAAAATTAGTAAAAGTATATTTACTAATTAATTGGAAATTTTTGAGAAAAATAGTTGAGTTTAGGTATTTTTAAGCCTAAATGCAAGAATGGACCAATAGGAAAATTATGTAAAAAATTATGTAAAAATAATTATTTAATTAATTAAATAATTAATTAAATAATTAATCAAATATTAAAAAAAACGAAATAAAAAATAGGGCAGAAAAAAAAGAAAAAAAGAAAATAAAAAAGAAAATGCATTTAAATATTATATAAAGAGTTTTAAAAATAATAAACTCTAATTTAATATTAGAAAGGTGAATAGTAAAATGAAAATTAGGAAACGGATCCTATCTGGAGATCTAGGAATGAGATTTCCAAAGTCAAGGTAAAATATTGATCAGTGAGTTTTTACCTTCAAGTGACCTCTTTCGGAAGTTAATTCCGAGGCCGTTAGCGCATTTTCCTAATAAGACGAAATAGGGAAAAATGCAGATAGTCACATTTTGGATTTGAAGAAAATAAATTATAACTCAACATCCGGAGATGAGTTTATAATTATATGGACATATTTGGAATCAGTGAATTATTATCCAGAGGTTGATGATTCCGAAAACGAGTTCCGGCACTGGACGCGTACGGACACGTTTTTCGAGAAAACTTCAACTGGACTGTTGGAACCCTGTAAGAGACCGAAATCAAAGTTAAATTAGATATTATTGATGAGGAAGAGAATATCTTCAAAGTTGTAAATCCAGAAGTTTGAGATTTCTCCGAAATTACGCGAATCGGGTACCGTTCGGGGTATAAATGCTTCTAGAATATACCAACTTGTCACACAAGTTGGTGACTCATAAGGGCTGAACGAAATTGTGCTTTCCATGGTCAAGAATTGTCCACCATTAAACCCTAATTTCCATGGCTAATAAGGAAAGGAAAATTACCTAAGTTGGAAGGAAAAATTGCAAAGTTTGCACTATTTTGGCCTATAAATAGGCTAGTCATTCTCTTCACATTTCACACCATTCTCCCAAGTGAGAACCGAAAATGGAGAGAGGATTTTAGTGAGAGAAGCTCTGGGGGAAAAAGCAGCGAAGCTCTGGGTAAGTTTTCTGATACCGAGCTTTTAGTCCGTAGTTAGATTTAGTAAGTAGGGAGCGAGATTTCTACTAATGTTTTAGGCCTCATTGCATTGAAAAATATGCTTGAAGAGGTAAAACTTGGTAGGGATTGAGTTCCTGAAAAGTGGAAGTTAAAGTAACGAAGTGCTGGCGAAATTCCGCCAATTAGGGGTATAGGGGCAAAATGGTAATTTTTACCTAAAATGCCAGTTATGATGTCAAATCACTAATGAAAGTGATATTACCCTTATAGGACGTCAGAAATCCTAATTTGCTGCCGCTACGCTGCCCGACGTCTTTGCTATTTCACGTTTTCCGTAAAAGTACGTTTTTCCGCCGTAGTACCTAAAGTCGTCAACGAAGGTACGTCGCGTCTTGTAACACTAATCTGATGTTTATGGTGTGCATGTATGTGCTAGGTGTATTGTATGTGGTAGTTGATAGCTCTGTGATATTTTTGTATACCGTTGATATGTTTACGTTTGCCATGGGCGATATATCTGCATGCTATTGGGCGATATATGTATACAGCTATTGGGCGATACATGTATGCATGCTCTTGGGCGATAAGTGCACATATACTGTACCGATGTTATAAACAGCCAGACTTACGGCGTTTTATATATACATATCAGTTACTCAATCGCTCTGTTGCTCTACTCTGATGATTTTGAAATGATGTTTGAAAAAAAAAAAATTATACTGCTTTTGAAAAGTTGGGGTGTTACATTTTGGTATCAGAGCAGTAGTCCTGGCATGAATTTAACGAAGTTATTACGGACAGTTTGGTGCCGAAGGCAAGGCTAGTCTACGTGGGTGTGCCAATCAGTCGCCGTGAACTCGGTGAGGCCCCCATGGTAGACACTTACCTGGCCATTCTGTTCGATTAACAGAGTTAGGTTCAAAGCCTTTTCAAAAATTTGGAGCATATTTTGAAAATGAGTATTGATATAGCCCTAAGTCGGTGTACCATTTCATCTCGGTATACCATTTTGAACCAGTATACTATCCTGAACTGGTGTACCACCCTCAGTCGGTGCATCATTCTAACCCAGAGCCGGTGAATCCATCACCTGTGCTTATGTCAATATCAGATAGTTCTGATAACTCCGATAATTCTGATAACTCTGATAATCTCCAGTTTGTACTGGGAGGTGAATCTATCTTAATACATGCGGTATTTGACCCATGTTGAGAACTTCTATCGGAGAAATTTACATTACGCATTTCCGTACTCTTATGGAAACTGGATTTGATCCACTTTTCATTATTTTCTCCGTACACTTTTGAGTAGAAAGAACCAACGAGAATCCAACGAAGGAAAGGATCGAAACACGGCTCAGTGGTTTGAAGTCAATAATCATATGTTTTTACGAATATCCTTGGTGGCCGGTGTCAGAGGAGTACTTCAAAGGCGAACCCGTAGTCCGCGTTACATAAGACCATTCGAACTTTCAGATAGTTTTATCCCCGAAACTTGATTAGATCTCCGTGACGTTTTTCTTAGTTAGTACAATTCGACCGTGATCGTGTCATTGAGTAGGAGGTATTTTGTGTTATCATGGTATATGAAAACCATGGAAACATTTAAAGTATCTTGTGTTGCCATGGTGTAGTCCAAGGAAACATTTTGGTATTTGTGGTATTGACCGCGGTGTGTGGGAACCGCAGAAAACATCATATATCAAGGTACGAAATGACAAGATCTTGATGGTCAAACCAAACCGAATTCTCGATAATCAAGGGGAGCAGCTGACAGACAAAGTAAAGATCCGACGCGTGGAGTTCAAAGTCTGAATAAGACGAAGTTTAGATAGTACGAAGTTTAGTGGGTAGAGTGCAAATTTCGAGGACGAAATTTTGTTTAACTGGGGGAGAAATGTAATACCCTAAAAATCACACTTAGGGTAAATATCAAAAATTGGGAAATATACCTATTGAAAATAGGTGAATATGAGGTCTCAAACACCTTGTATTGAGTTTACCTTGTTGTTAGGGTAATTTCCCTTGAAATTAGATAATTTGCAATTAGGTCCCTAAAACGTTTGAAGATTTGCAAATAGGTCCCTAAACACATTATGGGTTATAAATACCCTGTGAAAGCTATAAAAGAAGCAAGTAAAAATCTATTTGAAATAGGGAAGGATATTGTCCCTAATTTAGGTAATTTATTAAGTTACAAACTTGGAGAAATTGTAGAAGAATACTCAAAAAGTAAGGAAATGACCGTAATACCCCCGTAAATGCTAAGATAATGCAGGAGATATGAAAACAAAGATGTCAATAAAAAAGTTATGAGGTAATGAGGCATGCTAATTAAGAAAATTATCAACTATTGATAAGAAAGTAATTAGGTAATTATTGGCTGATTACTTAAGCATAGGCAAAGGAAATTCGAGAGATAATTATGTAGAGCTCAAATATTAGTGGAAAGTAGTTGAAAATTAGTAAAAGTATATTTACTAATTAATTGGAAATTTTTGAGAAAAATAGTTGAGTTTAGGTATTTTTAAGCCTAAATGCAAGAATGGACCAATAGGAAAATTATGTAAAAAATTATGTAAAAATAATTATTTAATTAATTAAATAATTAATTAAATAATTAATCAAATATTAAAAAAAACGAAATAAAAAATAGGGCAGAAAAAAAGAAAAAAAAAAAAAAAAGAAAATGCATTTAAATATTATATAAAGAGTTTTAAAAATAATAAACTCTAATTTAATATTAGAAAGGTGAATAGTAAAATGAAAATTAGGAAACGGATCCTATCTGGAGATCTAGGAATGAGATTTCCAAAGTCAAGGTAAAATATTGATCAGTGAGTTTTTACCTTCAAGTGACCTCTTTCGGAAGTTAATTAGAGGTAGTTAGCGCATTTTCCTAATAAGACGAAATAGGAAAAATGCGATAGTCACATTTTGGATTTGAAGAAAATAAATTATAACTCAACATCCGGAGATGAGTTTATAATTATATGGACATATTTGGAATCAGTGAATTATTATCCAGAGGTTGATGATTCCGAAAACGAGTTCCGGCACTGGACGCGTTCGGACACGTTTTTCGAGAAAGCTTCAACTGGACTGTTGGAACCCTGTAAGAGACCGAAATCAAAGTTAAATTAGATATTATTGATGAGGAAGAGAATATCTTCAAAGTTGTAAATCCAGAAGTTTGAGATTTCTCCGAAATTACGCGAATCGGGTACCGATCGGGGTATAAATGCTTCTAGAATATACCAACTTGTCACACAAGTTGGTGACTCATAAGGGCTGAACGAAATTGTGCTTTCCATGGTCAAGAATTGTCCACCATTAAACCCTAATTTCCATGGCTAATAAGGAAAGGAAAATTACCTAAGTTGGAAGGAAAAATTGCAAAGTTTGCACTATTTTGGCCTATAAATAGGCTAGCCATTCTCTTCACATTTCACACCATTCTCCCAAGTGAGAACCAAAAATGGAGAGAGGATTTTAGTGAGAGAAGCTCTGGGGGAAAAAGCAGCGAAGCTCTGGGTAAGTTTTCCGATACCGAGCTTTTAGTCCGTAGTTAGATTTAGTAAGTAGGAGCGAGATTTCTACTAATGTTTTAGGCCTCATTGCATTGAAAAATATGCACGAAGAGGTAAAGACTTGGTAGGAATTGAGTTCCTGAAAAGTTGAAGTTAAAGTAGCGAAGTGCCGGCGAAACTCCGCCAATTAGGGTATAGGGGCAAAATGGTAATTTTACCTAAAATGCCAGTTATGATGTCAAATCACTAATGAAAGTGATATTACCCTTATAGGACGTCGAAATCCTAATTTGCTGCCGCTACGCTGCCCGACGTCTTTGCTATTTCACGTTTTCCGTAAAAAGTACGTTTTTCCGCCAGTAGTACCTAAAGTCGTCAACGAAGGTACGTCCGCGTACTGTAACACTAATCTGATGTTTATGGTGTGCATGTATGTGCTAGGTGTATTGTATGTGGTAGTTGATAGCTCTGTGATATGTTTGTATACCGTTGATATGTTTACGTTTCCATGGGCGATATATCTGCATGCTATTGGGCGATATATGTATACAGCTATTGGGCGATACATGTATGCATGCTCTTGGGCGATGAGTGCACATATACTATTGTTGTTATGATTGTCCATTTCTGTAGCCTATATACTGTATATGTGAATATGAGGTTAACCGTTACCTGAGGTCCGATTGCAATGGACCTCAGCTCTTAACATAGCATCCGGATCGGGAAGACCAAGGATCGAGGAGAGAGGCAAGCAGCCCGAGTAGAAGACCCGGCTGAAGACTTCCTTTTTGATGTTCCGGCGGAAGTATTTCCTTTGTTTATTATCTACCGATGTTGTAAACAGCCAGACTTACGGCGTTTTATATATACATATCAGTTACTCAATCGCTCTGTTGCTCTACTCTGATGATTTTGAAATGATGTTTGAAAAAAAAAAAAAATTATACTGCTTTTGAAAAGTTGGGGTGTTACAAAAGTAAAGGTAACAGTTTAAAAGTAATCCCTCTAACCCGCCACTCAAAAGGCGAGGTCAGTAGGGGTATAACAAAGGTAAACTCAACATTAAGATTGTTATTATAATTTCAAATCGGCAAGATTATGAAGAGCTCCAATTTGAGTTGGAATGGTACTTGTCAACTCCAATCATTTGAGTTATAAATGTGTTGATGGATATTTTTATAAAATAAGAATTGAGGGTTAACCTACTCTATTAAATTATAGACATAAACACAACATTTTTAAATTGAGTGAATTTGCAAGTTATAGTAGAAGAAGATATTAAACTCACCAATAAGATTGTTAAAAGACAAGGAAAGATAGTGTAGATTATCATTAGTTCTAATTTGAGTTGGAATGGTACCTGCCAAAGCCAATCATCAGAGTTACAAATATTTTTGTAGCTTATTTCTTATCAAATACGAATTGAGGATTTACTTACTCTATTAAGTTATAGAAATAAATACAACATTTCAAAATTCATTGAATTTGTAATGTAAGAGGCGAAGGTAAACTCACCACACTAAGATTGTTACCATATAAGTCTAAATCGGTGATATTATGAACAGTGCCAATTTGAGTTGGAATGGTAGCAGCCAAATCCAATCATTTGAGTTATAAATGTGTTGTTGGTTATGTTTATCAAATAAGAATTTAGGGTTACCCTACTCTATTAAAATATAGAACTAGATACAACATTTTTAAATTGAGTGAATTTGCAAGTTATAGTAGAAGAAGATATTTAACTCACCAGCAAGATTGTTATAAGACAAGTACATATAGATTAAATTATGAAGAGTTCCAATTTGAGTTGGAATGGTACCAGCCAAAGCCAATCATCGGAGGTACAAATATGTTTGTAGGTTATTTCTTATCAAATAAGAATTGAGGATTTACTTACTCTATTAAGTTATAGAGGTATGTACAACATTTTAAAATTGGGTGAATTTGTAAGGTAAGAGGGGAAGATAAACTCACCACTAATACTGTTACGAGATAAGTCCAAAGCATAGAGATTATGAAGAGCTCCAATTTGATTTGGAATGGTACCTATCAAATCCAATCATTTGAGTTATAAATGTGTTGTTGGTTATCTTTGTCAAATAAGAATTGAGGGTTAACCTACTTGATTAAATTACATACGTAACTACAACATTTTTAAATTGAGTAAATTTTGCATGGTATAGTAGAATAAGATACTTAACTCACCAGTAAAATTGTTATGAAAAAAGTGCACATAGATTAGACTATAAGGAGCTACAATTTGAATGGTACCAGCCAAATCCAATCATTTGAGTTATAAATGTGTTGTTGGTTATGTTTATCATATCAGAATTTAGGGTTAACCTAATCTATTAAATTATAGAAGTAGATACAACATTTTTAAATAGATTGAATTTGCAAGTTATAGTAGAAGCAGATATTTAATCACCAATAAGATTGTTATAAGACAAGTACATATACATTAAATTATGAAGAGTTCGAATTTGAGTTGGAATGATACTTGCCAAAGCCAGTCATCAGAGGTAAAAATATGTTTGTAGGTTATTTGTTATCAAATAAGAATTGAGGATTTACTAGCTCTATAAGTTATAGATCTAAAGACAACATTTCTAAATTGAGTGAATTTGTAAGGTAAGAGGGGAAGGTAAACTCACCACACAAAGCTTGTTATCATATAAGTCTAAAAATCCAATCATTTGAGTTATAAATGTGTTGTTGGTTATGTTTATTAAATAAGAATTTAGGGTTAGCCTACTCTATTAAATTATATAAGTAGACACAACATTTTTAAATTGAGTGAATCTGCAAGTTATAGTAGAAGAAGATATATAACTCACGAGTAAGATTGCTATAAGATAAGTACATATAGATTACATTATGAAAAGTTCCAATTTGAGTTGGAATGGTACCAGTGGAAGCCATTCATCAGAGGTACAAATATGTTTGTCGGTTATTTCTTATCAAATAAGAATTGAGGATTTACTTACTCTATTAAATCATCGAGGTAAGTACAACATTTCAAAATTGGGTGAATTTGTAAGGTATGAGGGGAAGGTAAACTCACCACTAATATTGTTATAAGATAAGTCCAAAGAGGCGAGATTATGAAGAGCTCCAATTTGATTTGGAATGATACCTGTCAAATTCAACCATTTGAGTTATAAATGTGTTGTTGGTTATGTTTATCAAATCAGAATTGAGGGTTAACCTACTTTATTAAATTAGAGACGTAACTGCAACATTTTTATATTGAGTGAAATTGCAAGGTATAGTAGAATAAGATACTTAACTCACCAGTAAGATTGTTATGAGGAAAGTAAACATAGATTAGACTATAAGGAGCTCCAATTTGAGTTGCAGTGGTACTTGTCAAATCCAATCATTTGAGTTATAAATGTGTTGTTGGTTATGTTTATTATATCAAAATTTAGGGTTAACCTAATATGTTAAATTATAGAAGTAGATACAACATTTTTAAATAGATTGAATTTGCAAGTTATAGTAGAAGAAGATATTTAATCACCAATAAGATTGTTATAAGACAAGTACATATAGATTAAATTATGAAGAGTTCAAATTTGAGTTGGAATGGTACTTGCCAAAGCTAGTCATCAGAGGTACAAATATGTTTGTAGGTTATTTATTATCAAATAAGAATTGAGGATTTACTTACTCGCTTAAGTTATAGAGGAAAATGCAACATTTCATAATTGGTTGAATTTGTAAGATAAGAGGGGAAGGTAAACTCACCACACTAAGATTGTTACCATATAAGTCTAAATCGGTGATATTATGAAGAGCGCCAATTTGAGTTGGAATGGAACCATCCAAATCCAATCATTTGAGTTATAAATGTGTTGTTGGTTATGTTTATCAAATCACTATTTAGGGCCAACGAACCTACTCTATTAAATTAATTATAGAAGTAGATACAACATTTTTAAATTGAGTGAATTTGCAAGTTATAGTAGAAAAAGATATTTAATTCACCAGTAAGATTGTTATAAGACAAGTACATATAGATTAAATTATGATGAGTTCCAATTTGAGTTGGAATGGTACCAGCCAAAGCCAGTCATCAGAGGTACGAATATGTTTGTAAGTTATTTCTTAGCAAATAATAATTGAGGATTTACTTACTCTATTAAGTTATGGAGGTAAGTACAACATTTCAAAATTTGGTGAATTTGTAAGGTAAGAGGGGAAGGTAAACTCACCACTAATATTGTTGTATGATAAGTCCAAATAGGTGAGATTATGAAGAGCTCCAATTTGATTTGGAATGGTACCTGTCAAATCCAATCACTTGATTTATAAATGTGTTGTTGGTTATGTTTATCAAATAAGAATTGAGGCTTTACCTACTTTATTAAATTATAGATGTAACTACAACATTTTTAAATTGAGTGAATTTGTAAGGTATAGTAGAATAAGATACTTAACTCACCAGTAAGATTGTTATGAGAAAAGTACACATAGATTAGACTATAAGGATCTCCAATTTGAGTTGCAGTGGTACTTGTCAAATCCAATCATTTGAATTATAAATGTGTTGTTGGTTATGTTTATCATATCAGAATTTAGGGTTAACCTAATCTATTAAATTATAGAAGTAGATACAACATTTTTAAATAGATTGAATTTGCAAGTTATAGTAGAAGAAGATATTTAATCGTCAATAAGATTGTTATAAGACAAGTACAAATACATTAAATTATGAAGAGTTCCAATTTGAGTTGAAATGGTACTTGCCAAAGCCAGTCATCAGAGATACAAATATGTTTGTAGGTTATTTCTTATCAAATAAGAATTAAGGATTTACTAGCTCTATAAGTTATAGATGTAAAGACAACATTTTTAAATTGAGTGATTTTGTAAAGGTGAGAGGGGAAGGTAAACTCGCCATTAAAATTATTATAAGTCCAAATTAGTGATATTATTATAATTCTAATAATTTGAGTCAGAATGATACTTGTCAAAGTCGATCATTTGCGTTATAAATGTGTTGTAGGTTATTTTTATCAACGAATTGAAAGTTCACATACTCTATTAAATTATAGACACAAATATAACATTTTTAAATTGAGTAAATTTGTAAGGTATAATAGAAGAAGATACAATATTTTTAAAGTGAGTTACAAATGTGTTGTAGTTGTTTCTTACGAAATAGAGGAGTTTTAGAAGAACCAGGGATCTAATTCTCTACACCAAATGTATCAACGTGATCATTAAAAATGTAGTGTGGAAAAGGGCTACAATTTTCTTTGGAGTACAACAACTTTCCTAGTTTTCTAGGTATACTTTCATAGATGTAATTGCAGCTAAAATTGACACCAAAAATTGACGGAGAAAAGCATAAGCTAGGTGGTAACACCTCCAATCCTTGGTACAAAACTCAGTTGATTAATTTAGGGGATCAAGGTAACTAAATAAATTTCTTCTTATGATATATGTAACATGATTTCTCCAAAAAACTTAATTATATGCATCATTAAATTATATATCAGTTTATAAGTTAAACTAATTATGTTAGAGAAAAATAATAAATATAAATACTTTAAAACAATTTATTTATCTTCTTTAATTTTTCTAAATTAGTTAATTGAGTTTTATATTAAGGAGCGGAGATAATAACTAGAGTTAATCACCATAGAAAAGTGTGGGTTTGTAAGGCATGTTTACACTTAATTAGCTGAGATTTAGAGAAAGGTCAAGCACTCCTGATTTTGTCAAATTTAGAATTGAACAAGAAATGACTCCATCCAACTAATTAGTAGTACCATTCAAATTCAATAATTTCAATTAAGTGAGGGTTGCGAGAAAAGAATGTATTTTACCAATCAATCCTGTTGCTTTAAGATTCAAATTATCAAGATTGGGTAACGCAGTGAAGTTGAGATCTGCTAGCTGAGGCTGGACTGAGGTGAGTTCATATCCGCTTATGGAAATAACGCTTCCGAAATGGTTGCAAGATATGTCATACCATTCACAAGGGTCCTCTGAAATGTTTTGGCCATTCCACCACTTGCTTTGAGAGAGAGCGAGTTTCTCCTCAGCTATAATGGCAGTAGCAATATTGGGGAAGAAACTAATGGCAAGGCATAATAATGATAATAATATCATCACAGCGCTTATTGTTGGAGGAGTCTGCATAATGATGGAGAGTGCCATTGGTTGGTTCACGCAAAGTGATCGGAAAGAAAGAATGCAGAGGCAGGTTGAGACTTCATAGTTCAAATATATAGGCAGATTAATTAATTATTATGAAAAAATTTAGGGAAAATCCATTTCAGGGCCCTTTTAGGACTGACAATCCCAAAATAGGCCCTAAGATTATGACAATCCCAGAAAAGGCCCCAGGACCTTTTCTGTGATTTTCATAATTTTGGTGAAGTTGTGTGGTGATATAGTTGTTAACGGGTAGGTTTTAACAACTAAATCAGCCCCGTTAACAACACTCTGCTAACAACTATATCAGCCTCGTTGACAACTATATCAGTACCCCATTAACAACTATATCAGCCCCGTTGACAACTCACCCAAGATTTGAAAATCCCAGAAAAGGCCCTAGGGCCTTTTTTGGGATTATCAGAATCTTGGGGCCTTTGGGATTGTCAGCCTTAAAAGGGCCCTGAAAATGATTTTCCCAAAAATTTACTCTCAATTCTAAAAATCTCCCTATTAACGCGTTGTACCTAGGTAAAAAACAAGAAAACGTGTTGTCCTACTTGCTAGCGTCACGCAGGCCCACCTTATTTAAGTCTGCACTTTTTTGGACCATAAGTCTTCGCTTGTACTACTATGTCAGAAACATTTACTTATCCTGGTCAAAATTTAAAAAATAATTACTTATAGTAAAGATTAATATTATTGACCTTTATGAACAAAAATTTTTCCTTCTTTTTTTTTTTCTCCTCCCTCTCTCTTCTCTGCTCTTCGCCTCTTGTCTTCTGCTCACTCTCGCCGGCGGCTTGTTCTCACAAGTCGTCGGCGAGCACCTCGTTCTTGTGGCACAGATGAGTCAGAGATGTAGTTTAGAGTCCAGATTTTGGATCTGTGGTCTTCTCTCTTTGAGTTTCGTCGGATGTAGCCATCTCCCGTCCTTGTGGTGAGCCTTCTCTTCTCCTTCTCCAGATCTGATCTGTGGAGGTGAGTTGTATTTGTTTTTTGTTGCTTTTTTTGTAGTTCTTGGGTTTATGGAGGTGTTCTTGTCTTAAGAAATAAATAGATCTGTTAGATCTACGTCCAAATCCTCTTGGTTGGTTGGTTGTTTGAACGTTATTAGATCCGATTATCACTTATTAGCTCGGATCTACGTTCTTGGGGGAAGATCTAAAGAGGCGTTGCTGGGTGTGTGGTCAAAGTCACCAGATCTGTTTCAACAATGGAGTAGAAGTGTTCTTCAGGATATTATGGGTCTTCTTTCATCTGAGGTTGGGTTTTCCGGGTTCTTTTCCCCAATATGGGGTAACTGTACAGCTGCTCTAATTGCAGCTCATGCTTATAAGGAGGTGTGCCCGTTTGGGTGGGTTTTTCAACCAACACTTTCTTACTTGTCGCTTCTAACCTTGGATATTGAGGAGGCTACTTTTGTCCATGATTCTTCTTCTATTCTTCAATATTTTATGTACGGTGATTTGGTTTTTCTTTGTATTTGATGTTTTTTGTTGTATTGGATTTGGCTTAGCTTGAATATAGATATTGTATCTGTTTGTAGTGTTTGTTATATTAATATAAATATCCTTTTCGACCAAAAAAAAAAAGATTAATATTATTTCATATCCTAAATATAAAAGGTAGATAAAAAAATTCATTTTGGTTTCAAAATAAAAAAAAAAAAATTAAGGAAGAAAAAAAGATATATAAATGTCACTTAAACATCTAAAACCAAAAAAAATAAAGTCAAAGTCGCTGAAGTATGTATGTCCAATGACAAATGGACATAAATCACATCCTGGGAGATAGGCCCACCTGAAGTAACACTCAAACAAATTGCATTTATATTATGTTTCATGCCATTTTTCATTATATTATTAGTTTATTCATTTCTCTTTATTTGTAGCGTCTTAACCGGGGGATTTTATTTTACTACCTAAGAAAAACAATTTGGAGAATTTGAATATCAAGCCTTATAAAACAGAATTTTGAAAACACCTACAATAAAAAAATAACGACAAAATAAGAAAGAATGAACTTGTGTGTGTGTGGGGACTAGGAAGGTTACTCTATCTCTCAAAAGAGAAATTAAAAGTGTAACATTTGTTTTTAAAATAATTAATAAGAGCTGCAAGTTGCCTGTATAAATAAAACAAATGCCACACAGATGACATCGTGAGTAGACATCGATCCATGAGAAAATGGAGATAAAATCTAAGAGGGTGGAAGAACATAATGGCACCAACAAGATTTCGCCAATTTTCCTGGAATTAAATACTTAAGGAAAAAAATAGATGAAGAAAAAAAGATTAAGAATATGGAAACTAGTTTTTCTTGGATAATATTAAGAGAAAATGAAATCTATATGTTTTTCTCTTCACACGGATTTGATCTATTTATACAATTTTTATTTTAGCTTGGTACGTGCATGTTTAATCAAAGAGAACGACAATATAATGTTAATAATTATTATATTATTTTTCATTCTCTCTTTTCCGTTTTGAAAAATCAAAGAATAACAGAAACATCATTGTTAATGGTTTTCGTCAATATTAGAGTCTTCCGTCTTTGGGTCTTCGTCAATATTAGAGTCTTCCGTCTTTGGGTCTTGTATGGTGAAAGTGGATATGAAATTGCAAAACAGTGAGATGAGCACCACAATACAGAGTGGTCTTATATAGGGGTGGAGCTAGGATTTGAAATTAGGGGGACGAAAATTACATAATAGAACATAGTGGAGTTAGGATTTGAAATTAGAGGGTGACAATTACAGTATTCAACCGAAAAATTAGGAAATCGTATTTGAACCTTATAAATATTTCAATATTTTTAGTTTAGTCCCTCTATGAACTTTTAATAGGGACTTAAATAAAAATATTGAAATATTTCTGAGGTTAAAATATAATTTTCTAAATTTTTGGGTCGAATTATATAATTTTAGGGGGGCAGGCCACCCCTAACCCCCAGATTCTGCCTCTGGTCCTATAACACTTCTATAATTTTAGTTTCGATCTCCCAAGTTTTAAATTATAGTTTTTATCTATACAGTTTCATTTTATTTAAGGAGACTCTCATATAAAGATGGTTGCAATAGGAAAATCTTATATATGGCTAGTAAACTCAACAAATCTTAAATTTAGTCAATGACCCAATTTAGAATATTTAAATGTTGATTATTTTTCAATAATACCCCCAACCTCCAAAGAAAATAAAATGCCTCCAATAATCTTTATTTTATTGAGCCAGCTAATTCTTATTCTTAATTCTAAATATATTTAATTTCTCGTCGGGAATCTTTCCCTGATGAAACAGGCGAGAAGTCTGGGAACCAACTTCGAGTGAGTTTCCCTTTTAATTGTCACGACCTTTCCTTCATCTTAAAAAATAGCTTGGATTTATAACGTAATTGTATGGAAGACTTCTCTTTTCTAATTTTTGTATTGGACGTTTTTAATCATTCAAAATATTAAGAACAAGTGAAGAAAATCGACTCACATCTGCCATGCCGAAAGGATGAAGGCGGAGGCAAAGAGGACACAACCCAGAAAGTATCACAAAAATGTTGTAAAATATGCTATACTACCTCTAGTACATATCTTAATTAAAAGGGATCAAGGAATGAAGATTAACCAACTTGTTATAGCCCTCTTTGCCTATTTTTTAACGGTATTGAGGCCTCCAATGAATGTTAGGGTTTCTACATAGTACTAGTACGTGAACAATATTGTTTTGTCTCCAGTTTTACCTTTTTTTAATAACTATGAAATATATAGATAATTTGGTCCAAATTCTAAATCTCTAATTGTATCACATAACCTAATTAATAATTTGTTAAATTTAGTAACCCAAATTAGAATTTGTATGGGTGATTCAACTCTCTTTAAATAGAATTCTCTCTTTTACTTAAAACATTAATCCCTATAATTTAATAGATACTTTGGCCATTTTCCCTTTGAAGTCCAAAACAAAAATGAGAGCAAATTTAAGATTAAGATTTTTTTTATTTTTTTTAAAAAAAGCTTCATATATCGTTATGGTCAAAGTCTTCCGATGACAGTCCAAATCAAGGAAATGGACATAAATATTGCGTGTAAGATGGGCAAAATTGAATAGTCTATTGGCCCCACATATTGGAATTGGAATATTGAACTTTCAATCAACGAAAAAATGCCTAATTTTAATTTCTTAAAAAACAAATCACCACCCTCAATTACGTTTAGTAAAACGGGGTTTAAATTATTATTCACACCCTAATCTCTTTTTCGGTTCTTTATGCGTCCATTTAGGTTTGAATATCCACATAATAAGATTTTATTTGCTTCCTTTATGTGCATATCAATGTTTCAGTTAGGGCACACATAGCGGTCGGGTCTCTCCAAATAACTAGTCTCTAACAATAAGACAAATCAATATTCGAGTTTTGACAGGGAAAGATGTTCATATTTAGTATTTGACAATGTCTCAAATAGAATTACCTCAATTGGGAAAATACATGTGCTTATTAAAAAAAAGGATAAAAGTCTTGGGCCTTCAATAATGTTGACATGAACTCTATGGAAAAATAAAATTTATAGAGTAAATACTCTTTTTAGTCATTGACAAAAAACGCGATCCCCATTTTAGTCTCTTACAAAAAAACCACCCTTATTCGTTCTTTTTTATGGACTAAAAAAGGCCTTTTGGAAATTTGTGAGGGATCAAAATGTCAATCAATTGAGTGTATTTTGAATTTGTGAGGGACTACAAGACTATTTTTTTTTTTATTAGGGACCAAAATAGGGATCGCGTTTTTTTGTTAAGGACCAAAAATGGTATTTACTCAAATTTATAATAGCATATATACAAGGTAAAAACAAATTGTTATCAAAATAAATTCTAATATGCATATAGTAATAAATTTTAAACTAGATCTAATGGCTATCTATATTTTATTTGCACAAGTAAAATATTCTAGAATAAGATAAATTGTTATTTATATGTTCAATATGTATATATCATGGTAAGAAATTTAAAAATAAATTTTTCATATGCGTAGAAGTAATAAATTGATTGATTTCTTTATATTTTTATATAATATGTACAATGTAGCATATTCTAATTTATTTGGAAGTCACGTCATCCTTTTTTAAGAGTCAGCAACTTCTTTTGAAAATAAAACAAAATATTGGACTGAGTTTTATCCAAGCTGAAGAACTGAGTGAGACCAAGTCATAATTAATGAATTAGGTTATAATTGAGTTAAAATTTGAAGGACCAAAATATTAATTTTTCTTGCTTTTATTCTACAAGAATATTAAAGTATAAACTATATATTTGGTGGGAGAGACAGCCACAAACCTCAAACTAGATACTAATGATAATATAAAAAAAATTGCTTTAGAACTATTGTTTATGTGCTTTTTATTATTAATCACAATTGTGGCTAATTACAATGGTGGACACCAAATTTACTGTTTTTGTGTTTCTAGCTTAAAAAAACGTGTTAACTCACTCTTAATTCATACTACCTTTTATGATTTGATCATGCTCAATAGCTATATATATTGGTTTTTTTTAAACTTTTTTCGTTGAGTATGATAAATTTCATTTCAATTATTTGAATTTAAAATATATTTAAATCAAATTGTTGTCATTTTTATTTTACTTATTTAATTATATACTTTTTGTAACTATTTATTGATAAAAGTAAGCTTTTACGAATTTACAGTATGAGTTTACATTAATGTCACAAGTTTACATAAATTCATGAGTTTAACAATCTGACTTATGATGATTATCATATTCAAATTATTCATATAATAAACCACATAAATGACTTTTAGATATTGTTTATTAGATTTTTTTTTTGGGCAAATTCATATGAAGGCCCAATTAAGGAACACAACCTCAAAAAAGGCCCAAATATAATTCACATGATGTGATTGTTAAGTGAAATTACGTTGATACCCTGGCCTCTCTTGTTTTCTCCAATTCCCATCTTTCCAACTTGAAAGCTGAAACTACCCTCTCTTGTTTTCGCTAGTATGCAAGGCTTGATGCTCGTCTGTGCTCTCCTGTGTGCTTGCTCGATGCTCACTCTCGTCTTTGACGCCCACTCTTGTCTCCGACGTAGTTTGTGCTCGTGTAAGAAAGGTGAAATTGTCAGGCCATTTACGAATTCCTCACGCCCATTCGCTTTTTTGATTTCGTCCTTTCATTTGGCGAAGGCGTGAACCTTAAGTCCATTTGGCGCCATGTTCGACTCCTCCACCTTCTTCGACGTCTCTTGTTGAAGCTCATCACTTTCGCAATCACAGCTAGATTTGAAGCTTGAGTTCAGCCTCCATTTCCGTCCATAAGAACCGAACAATCGCAATCGCTAAATTGGTAATCTTCTTTCTTCTGATTGACAACCTTTTTCGTTCTCAACTTGACGTCTTCGGCTGTGCATGTTTTGCGTTCTCTTTTCTCAAAGGCTATTCAGTTTATGGTTTTGTTCAGTTGGTTATTTTATTTTGCTTACTCCACTTCTCAGATTTTGTTTGGACTCTGTTTTCTTAATTTTTTTGGAATTGATCTGCCATTTTATCAATCCTAAGAGGGATGTTTTGCGTTCTCTTGCGATGATTATACTGTTGGAATATATAATATTTACTACTTTATGATGATAACTTGGGAAAATTATTGGAGATTATGTTCTTAAATTCTTCAAAAGCAAGGAGCATGTTCTGAATTTATGAAATTTGGCTTGGAGTATACCATTATAAGTTCCTTAAGTGTGTACATTGCCAATCTTTGAATTTTAGCTATCACACTTCGTGAATTTGAACCAGTGGATCACTAGTGCAAAAAATGGTTTTAAGACCACCTCATTTAGACCGGAGTATTGACGGCCCGGTCTTAAAAGTATGATCGGTGGTAGTTTTGTAAATATAAGGAACTTCTTGGACTGGATCCTTTATTCATAGGTCTTAAACATATTATTCAGACCGGTTAACAAAACAACCGGTCTTAAAAATGTTATTAAAAAAATTGAAATATCAATTACTTTATAGAGAAATCTCGCACAATTTTTCTGAGGTCCAAAATAATAAGGAAAAATTTAAATATAAAGGTCTAAAACTTTTAAGATTTTTTATATAAAAAAGACGGTCTTAAAGTTTATGCTTTTAAGACTGGATATAAATTGTGGTCGATACAAAATGTTGAGAAAAATTAAACGAAAATTTTATTACTTGTAAGACAGAAGTTTTAAAAGGGACGGTCTTAAAGGTTAACTTTTAAGACTGTGCATTTGGTACATCGAGTCTTAAAAATAAAGCGCCAAATATAATCTTCTTCGCACAAAATCTTACCTTACGACTTACGTTGCTCTCTCTGAACTCAAATCCTTGTTCTTGTTGCAAAACCCCTCTTCCTGTTGTGTTACCTCTCTTACTCGCCCACCACCACCATCCTCTGTTACTCTCTCATTTTCTCAGGCATTCCTCTTTCGGACCACCTCTCTCAACCTCTCTTCCTTTATCGAAAATGAACGGAGAAAATGATTCTTGTCCTATTCGTTCAACACCAGTTACTAGTGTGACTGGTGTGAGTCAGAACAAACCCTCTTCATCTCACAGTGAGCCTCGTAACCGCCCTGCTCGCCGTGGTAGAAGTGGCACACGAATGAAAGACGTGTCCGTAAGTTGGACCTCTAGGTCAAAGCTCGAGATTTAGTTTAATGAAAAGTTGGCTCCTTTCGGTCCTAATAAGAAAAAATATAATTGTTTTTTCAGCTATCTAGCACGAAGCAAGCTTAGCATCTTGACAGATGAGTGGAAAAATGTGAACGATTGCACAGTAAAGGATCCTATTTGGGACACTATCCAGCTTACATACACTGTCCCTGAGTGTTAGAAGCTGAAAGACAAGACATTGTCTTATTGTGCTAATTGGTGGAGGAAGTTTAAGATCTTTCTAGCCAACAACTATATTTTTGCCGAGGTTCCAGCTGGTGAGCCTCACCTCCCTCCTTGGGAGAAGTACACATTTCTTGATCAACAAACTTGACAACAATTTGTTCAGCTGCGGAACACTCTTGAAGCTTTGGTGAGTTTATATTTAGTTTTGTTTGCTTATTAACCTGTACAGATATGTGAATGTTATTGTGTTCATCTAATCATGTTAGTTAGATGGTTTGGTGTGTGAATAGAAGTATATATTTCCATCCTTTGTCCTGCATCAGAGGAGCATGTCTTAGTTCTATGCAAGTATGATATGTAAACCGTGAAAATGTAAAATATTAAGTAGGTAATTAGCGAAATAATAATGGCATAAGAGTCAAACCATTATTATAGTCTTAGTTCTGTTATAGTAGGTAGTGGTTAGACATTGCTATTAGTTAGTTAATATGTTAACTGTGTAAAGGTTTCGGTGCAAGCTGTTATTGGGCCTTAAGAGTCAAGCCTCTAACCATATATAAGAGGTTAGACTAATTTGTGTAGGGATCAGTTATGATGAATGAATGAATTGACTGACTTGGCAGCAGTTCTGCAACTCCTTGTTGGAAATTATGCCCTAGGGGCCAGTCATTGTACTTATCAACGATCCCCAAATGAATTGGGTAGTCGCAATGTCTTGCTAGAGGCCGCTTGCGACTTGTGGGCTGGTACAGTATTGGCCCGCTGCCAATCTCATGTGGGCCTGTAGGGTCGCACACAAGAATGGCCCAACACGAGCAAGAGTGTCCAGATTTATTGAATCTTAAATGTGTTTAAGATTTAATGAATACTTATTTAATCTAGGATGTGTGTGTATATTGTTGGGATCCGTACACGCAGCGGAGTAAAAAAAATTTACGGATCCCTTAGGCGGATCGCTCAACGGCGTTTAAATCAAGGTTTAGGGTTTCCGAATCGTACCTTTGCAGAACAATTTGAACTGGTGGGCTACCTTCTCGATCGCGAAGCCGACTCTTTAGAATCGTCTTCCTCTACCAGTATCCACACGAACGGCCTTCGAAACACGAACGGGCGTGCTAGCGCCTCCGAACCGTGCGTCTCTATTTTCTATCTAGGGTTTCTCGCGGCTTTCTAATACGCTCGACAAAATGTCCCGTAGGTTTTTCTAAACCTAGTAGACGTATTAAATTCAAAACCAATTTTGAATATGGATTAAAAATTATATTAATTAAATCTATCTGATAGATCTAATCAAATTTATTTATTTAATCCGAATTAAAAGCCCATCGATTTAATTTATATTTATAAATTAAATCAAGATATGATATCGTTATATTTAATTTAAAATGAGATCCGATATCTCAGTTCAAATTAAATCGATATCCAATATCTTTATTCGAAAATTTAATCTGAGATACAATATCTCAATTTATTATAGTTATTTAATTTATCAAATAAATTAAATACTATATATAATAATATTATTATCAATAAATAATATTATTATTATTTTCAAATTTATTATATATTAAATCAAGATATGATATCGTTATATTTAATTTAAAATGAGATCCGATATCTCAGTTCAAATTAAATCTGATATCCAATATCTTTATTCGAAAATTAAATCTGAGATACAATATCTCAATTTATTATAGTTATTTAATTTATCAAATAAATTAAATACTATATATAATAATATTATTGTCAATAAATAATATCATTATTATTTTCGAATTTAATATATTTATATATGCATATATATATATATACACACACATCCTAGATTAAATATGTATTCATTAAATCTTAAACACATTTAAGATTCAATGAATCTGGACACTCTTGCTCGTGTTAGGCCATTCTTGTGTGCAACCCTGTAGGCCCACATGAGATTGGCAGCGGGCCAATACTGTATCAGCCTACAAGTCGCAAGCGGCCTCTAGCAAGACATTGCGACTACCCAATTCATATGGGGATCGTTGATAAGTACAATGACTTGCCCCTAGGGCATAATTTCCAACAGACTCCCACTTGCACTAGGTGCAATCATTAATTACCTTAATTCTCATTGCCCTAACATGACGCTCATGTGCCACTTGTGCAAGCGGCTTAGTAAGAGGATCAACGTCATTGTTTATGCGATATAACCTATCGTACAACCATGTCACGTCCCTTTTGTCACGCGATAATTTGGTCAAGGATGAGGCATGGAAAATGTCAACTTCTGTTCTTGACCATTACTTTCGATTCTCGAGTAGTCTAACAATTGAGATGAAAACTCATTTCCATCGTAGTATGGCCATACATTTCTTAGACTCACTCATCGAGGGGCCCAGTATTATCTCTCTAGAAATGTGAGGGACAAATCCCATCTTGACCATTCACATTCCTCCGCATGAAAATCACTGATCCCAATCATAGCCTTTATCATCACTCGGTCAATGGTGACTTTTGACTAGGTCAAAGACCAGCAACTCATCATGTAGGAATCCATGATGATCTCAGGTCAAAGGGCGTTGTGACGCGGTTATACTTGAGATAAGCTTATGACTAAATCCATGCAGCTTTCTCATAGTGGGTCGGTCCAGTACCTTGTACTCTCACAAGTGCCTATGACTTTGATTCGTATCTCCATACCTCATCAAAGTCACACTGGTCTTATCTCATCTTCGCTCCCGCGTAGATGACCGACCAGGGACATTTAGGATAATCTATTAGATATATCCAAGGATACAGTTATCAATGTAAACATGCAAACAAAAAGATAACTAAAAGGAGAATACTTTATTAAATAGTGAAATCGTCTAAAGTATAATGACTTGCTTTCTCCGGTACTTTGCATAATAATTTCTTTTTGTATCACCTCTATCATTGATTTCTCTGATAAGATGAAATCGCTTGAGTATATGGTTGGTCCTTTGATGTGACCTAGGCTCCTTGGTCTGCGCAATAGTGCCGCTATTGTCACAGAGCAAGTCTATTGGATTTGAGATGGTAGGAACTACCCCTAGTTCATTAATGAACTTACTAATCCAAAAGGCCTCCTCAGCTGCATCTGATCTTTGCTATATACTCACTTCTATTGCGGAATCAACTACGGTGCTCTGCTAAGAGCTCTTCCACTCACCGCACCACCATTCAACAGGAATACATATCCTGATTGCGATCTTGAATGATCTTAGTCAGTTTGGAAACTCGCATCTGTGTAACCAGTCACACAGAGCTCATCCTCCAAGCCACCATATACCAAGAATAAGTCCTTAGCCCTTCTTAAGTACTTAAGGATATTCTTGACAGCAGTCCTCTTTGATCTTGTGTAGTAGGACACAAATCCTTACTGAGATGAATGCCATGAGACATGGGCATGTAACCCCTTTTGGAATCCTGCATACTGAATCTATGCAGTATCTTGTCTATGTATGTGCTCTGACTTAGGCCTATCAGCCTCTTAGATCTATCTCTATAGATCCTAATCCCAAGGATGTAAGTGGCTTCACCTAAATCTTTCATTAAGAAAGACTTTCCTAACCAAGACTTAACACTCTGCAAGGTAGGAATGTCATTCCCAATGAGTAGGATGTCATCAACATAAAGCACTAGAAATACAACTGTGCTCCCACTAACCTTCTTGTAAACACAAGGTTCATCTATGTTTTGAATGAATCCAAACTCTTTGACTACTTCATCAAAATGATGATTCCAGCTCGAGATGCTTGCTTCAATAGGTGGATCGACTAAGGCCCATACCTCATTGTCGTACATGGATTGCATTTCAGACTTCATGGCACTAAGCCATATTTCGGAGTTGGGTCCCACCATGGCCTCGCGATAGGTAGTTGGCTCATTGTGCTCAATGAGCAAAACATCACGGCTTCCAGTGTCGAAATCCATATCTCTGAGGCTGAGCCGTGTTCTATCGGACCTTTGTGGGTCTTGTGTTACGTGAGTAGGCTCAACAACTTGTTGTGAGTCTTCTCAGGTTTCCATACGTGGTTCTACATTGTCTGTGACTCTCGAACTTCTTCGAGGTTTCACCTTACTCCCACTTGGCTCTTTTAGAGATGAACTCTTTCTCCAAAAGGACACCATTCCGAATAACAAACACTTTGTGATCGGTAGGATTGTAGACATAGTATCCTTTAGTTTTCTTAGGATACCCCACAAATAGGCATTTTGAGGATCTGGATGATAATTTATCAGAGGCTTAGTGTTTAACATAAACCTCACATCCCCAAATTTCAAGAAAGGACAAACTGGGTTTCTTCCCATCCATATCTCATATGGTGTCTTTTCAACTACCTTTGACGGAACACGATTCAGTGTGAACGCAGCTGTTTCTAGGGCATGGCCCCAAAAGGAAGGAGGAAGATCTGTTTGACTCATCATAGATTGAACCATATCTAATAGAGTTCGATTCCTCCGCTCAGAAACACCATTCCATTGAGGTGTTCCTGGAGGAGTAAGTTGCGAGACGATCCCACAACTCCTAAGATGGTCAATGAACTCTTGGCTCAAATATTCACCACCCCGATCAGATCGAAGTGTCTTAATTGTTTTGCCAAGTTGATTTTGCACTTCATTTTGGAATATGTTGAACATTTCAAAAGATTCCGACTTATGTTTCATTAAATAGATATATCTATATCTACTGAAATCGTCTATAAAGGTAAATCACAACATATATTAAGTCATACAATTATGAAATAAAATATTATGATTAATCTTATCATGATTTAAATTTTCTAATTTATATTATATTATAAATATAATATAATATCATGATTTAAATTCTCTAATTTAAATTATATTATATACTATATATAATATAATATCATGATTTAATTCTCTAATTTATATTATATTATAAATACAATATAATATCATGATTTAGATTCTCTAATTTATATTATATTATATACTATATATAATATAATATCATGATTTAAATTTGTAATTTACATTATATTATATACAATATATAATATAATATCATGATTTAAATTCTCGCGCTTGTCAATCGTAGGGATCCTACTACGGCGGTCTCGTTAGAAATTTCAAAATAAAATATTATTTTCGAAAATAATTTCTCAAAAAAAAAACGTGATTTTTTTTTCCCGAAAATTTCAAACCTAACGAACTGATCGACATCGGATCTGAACGTTTCAGATCCACGCGAATCAGCTACATAGTCCGACTTGGAACCGGTAGAAACCCTAACGCGAGTTTTGAATTTAAACACATTATTGTATTCGGTTTTAACCATACATGTATCTCATACATAAACACACGTATAAAACCTAATTTAAACGCACGTTGAGTTGGCTCTGATGCGACTCTTTAGAATCGTCTTCCTCTACCGGTATCCACACGAACAGCCTTCAGAAACACGAACGGAGGCGTGCTAGCGCCTCTGAACTGTGCGTCTCTCTATTTTCTATCTAGGGTTTCTCGCGGCTTTCTAATACGCTCGACAAAATGTCCCGTAGGTTTTTCTAAACCTAGTAGACGTATTAAATTCAAAACCAATTTTGAATATGGATTAAAAATTATATTAATTAAATCTATCTGATAGATCTAATCAAATTTATTTATTTAATCCGAATTAAAAGCCCACTGATTTAATTTATATTTATAAATTAAATCAAGATATGATATCGTTATATTTAATTTAAAATGAGATCCGATATCTCGGTTCAAATTAAATCGATATCCAATATCTTTATTCGAAAATTTAATCTGAGATACAATATCTCAATTTATTATAGTTATTTAATTTATCAAATAAATTAAATACTATATATAATAATATTATTATCAATAAATAATATTATTATTATTTTCAAATTTATTATATATTAAATCAAGATATGATATCGTTATATTTAATTTAAAATGAGATCCGATATCTCGGTTCAAATTAAATCGATATCCAATATCTTTATTCGAAAATTGAATCTGAGATACAATATCTCAATTTATTATAGTTATTTAATTTATCAAATAAATTAAATACTATATATAATAATATTATTGTCAATAAATAATATCATTATTATTTTCGAATTTAATATATTTATATATGCATATATATATATATACACACACATCCTAGATTAAATATGTATTCATTAAATCTTAAACACATTTAAGATTCAATGAATTTGGACACTCTTGCTCGTGTTAGGCCATTCTTGTGTGCGACCCTGTAGGCCCACATGAGATTGGCAGCGGGCCAATACTGTATCAGCCTACAAGTCGCAAGCGGCCTCTAGCAAGACATTGCGACTACCCAATTCATATGGGGATCGTTGATAAGTACAATGACTTGCCCCTAGGGCATAATTTCCAACATATATATATATATACATACATACATATATAAATATATTATTCGAAAATAATAATGATATTATTTATTGATAATATTATTATTATTTATATAGTATTTAATTTATTTGATAAATTAAATAACTATAATAAATTGAGATATTGTATCTCAGATTTATTTTCGAATAAAGATATTGCATATCGATTTAATTTGAACTGAGATATCGGATCTCATTTTAAATTAAATATAACGATATCATATCTTGATTTAATTTATAAATATAAATTAAATCGGAGGGCTTTTGATTCGGATTAAATAAATAGATTTGATTAGATCTATCAGATAGATTTAATTAATATATTTTTTTAATCCAGATTCAAAATTTGTTTTGAATATAATACGCCTGCTAGGTTTAGAAAAACCTACGGGACTACGGGACATTCTGTCGAGCGTATTAGAAAGCCGCGAAAAACCTTAGAAAGAAAAAGAGAGAGACGTAAGAATACTGAGGCGCTAGCACGCTGCCGTCAGTGTTGGAGGCCGTTCGTGTGGATACCGGTAGAGGAAGGCGATTCTAAAGAGTCGGCTTCTGCTGATCGAGAAGGTAGCCCACCTTAGGGTTTCTACCGGTTCCAAGTCGGACTGTGTGGCTGATTCGCATGATCTGAAACGTTCAGATTCGATGTCGATTAGTTCGTTAGGGTTTGAAATTTTCGGGAAAAAAAAATCACGTTTTTTTTTGAAAAATTATTTTCGAAAATAATATTTTATTTTGAAATTTCTAACGAGACCGCCATAGGGATCCCGGCTGATTGTCAGTAGCGCGAGAATTTAAATCATGATATTATATTATATTTTGTATTTATAATATAATATAAATTAGAGAATTAAATCATGATATTATATTATATATAGTATATAATATAATTTAAATTAGAGAATTTAACTCATGATATTATATTATATTTATAATATAATATAAATTAGAAAATTTAAATCATGATAAGATTAACCATAATATTTTATTGCATAACTGTATGAATTAAATATATGGTGTGATTTAACTTGTTTGGGTATGGTGAACAATATGGCTCTAGAATTTACAAGTGTTGTATTTTTTTTAAATATGGCATGCTATGTTGAAACGAGGTTTCTCATGAAGTATTTTTATTTAATTTTATCTAGAGAAGTCCTCTCATTGGCTTGAGAGGATTCTAGGTTAGGTGAGCCATGTTGTGTCGCAGTCCTTGATTATCTTTTGGATTTGATCATTGCATAATTAATTTAGAATTTTTAATTATGGATTGATTAGATCACTCATAATTAATTTAGAATTTTAATTATATTTTGATTAGATCACTCATAATTAATTTAGAAGTTTTAATTATGGTTTGATTAGATCACTCATAATTAATTTAGAATTTTTAATTATGGATTGATTAGATCACTTATAATTAATTTAGAATTTTAATTATATTTTGATTAGATCACTCATAATTAATTTAGAATTTTAATTATGATTTAATTATATCAGTCATAATTAATTTAGAGTTTTATTTATGTTTTGATTAAATCACTCATAATTAATTTAGAATTTTTAATTATGGATTGATTAGATCACTCATAATTAATTTAGAATTTTAATTATATTTTGATTAGATCACTCATAATTAATTTAGAATTTTAATTATGATTTGATTAGATCACTCATAATCAATTTAGAGTTTTAATTATGTTTTGATTAGATCACTCATAATTAATTTAGATATTATATGAGATACAATAGTGATTGCATTCATATAAGTATAATTAATAGGATTAATCTAATTATACCCTCTAAATAAAATCTTAAGTCATAATGCCACCAATAAATGAATACTTGTCAAAACCTAGATCGCCCATTTGTATGTTCCACCAAAGTGGATGCATCCGAGTTATCTTGGTGAGACAAGAGTGAGTAATGGTGATACTCAATATTCATTATTGTCCTGACTTAATTGAGATTATCAAAACGGTTTTGGATCTCAAGGCATTAGATGGGATTAAACATGACACGTCATATGATGATTGAATCCCATAAAGATCTAAGAGTTACATATGATGTAATTGGCAAGGGGTTTGCCTACCTAAATAACTTAATTTAAGCGTCCCGCCAAAGCGGACTTAAATTTAAGCCAAATATGGATCTTAGCCCACTAATTATAATGAGGGTTCCTAATTCAGTGGGAGATTATTAATTAAACTTTGCATATCTTTAGTTGTAGAATCATGTAGTCTAGTAATACTTCAACACCATCAATGCGATCAGTCCTTAAGAAGGACGAACTCGATGAGACAAACTTTCTTGACATGTTTGGGAACTTAAGCGTTGATCCTAAACACGAAAGAAAAGAGTATCTCATCAATCAACCCATTCCTGACGAGCCTACAGCTACTGATCCAAGAGCTCAGACTAATGCTTATACGAAGCATAAGGATGACTCTGTGGATACAGGATGCCTGATGCTTGCCACAGTGCTTCTAGACCTCAATAGAGATCTAGAAGATGTGGAGGCCTCTGGGATGATTGTTCATCCTACGGAAATGTTCCAAGAATGTGCAAGGCAAGAGAGATATGAGACCACAAAGGCCTTTCATTCCCGCAAGTGGCCGAGGGTGCATCGTTAGTCCTCATGTTTTGAAGATAAGGGCTACATTGATCACCTTGAGAGGCTTGGATTCCCATGTCCCAGGAGTTAGCTAAAGATGTGATCTTGAACTCACTCCCAGGAAGTTATGATAACTTTGTCATGGATTACAACATGAACAACATGGAGGAATCAATTTCTGAACTGCATGGGATGCTCAAACTGCTAAGCTGAGCCTTGGAGAGGCCCAGTTCTGTTTTGTCCGATCAAAAAGGGAAGGGGTATGAAACCAAAAGCCAAGAAGGCAAAACCTTCGAAGGATAGAGTCCGCTTCTTTTACAATGAACTTGGTCATTTGAAAAGAAATTGCAAACTCTACCTCGAAGATCTGGAGAAGAACAAGAATGATAGCGGGGCTATCGCTTCAAGTATCTATGTCATAGATATTCGCTTTTCTACTTCCTCAACATGGGTATTGGATACTACATGTGGATCTCACATTTGAATAAATGTAGGGTCTCAAGGATAGTAGAAAATTGAATGGACGAATCTATGACATAACTACTAAAAGGTTCAAGTCAAATGATTTGAATCCGACCTATCTATGGCATTGTCGTCTAGGCCATATAAATGAGAAACGCATTTCGAAACTCCATAAAGATGGATTTCTTAACTCATTTGATTTTGAATCAATTGATACATGCGAGTCTTGTTTATTGGGAAAGATGACAAAGGCACCTTTTACTGGACACAGTGAGAGAGCCACCAATTTATTGGGCCTCATACATATTGATGTGTGTGGACCAATGAATACATCTGCCAGAGGAGGTCATTTGTACTTCATTACATTTATAGACGATTTCAGTAGATATAGATATATCTATTTAATGAAACATAAGTCGGAATCTTTTGAAATGTTCAAAATATTCCAAAATGAAGTGCAAAATCAACTTGGCAAAACAATTAAGACACTTCGATCCGATCGGGGTGGTGAATATTTGAGCCAAGAGTTCATTGACCATCTTAGGAGTTGTGGGATCGTCTCGCAACTTACTCCTCCAGAACACCTCAATGGAATGGTGTTTACGAGCGGAGGAATCGAACTCTATTAGATATGGTTCGATCTATGATGAGTCAAACAGATCTTCCACCTTCCTTTTGGGGCCATGCCCTAGAAAACGATTGCGTTCACACTAAATCGTGTTCCGTCAAAGGCGGTTGAAAAGACACCATATGAGATATGGACCGGGAAGAAACCCAGTTTGTCATTTCTTAAAAATTTGGGGATGAGAGGTTTATGTCAAACATCAAGCCTCTGATAAATTATCATCCAAATCCTCAAAATGCCTTTTTGTGGGGTATCCTAAGGAAACTAAAGGATACTATGTCTACAATCCCACCGATCACAAAGTGTTTGTTATTCGGAATGGTGTCTTCTCTGGAAGCCGTGATGTTTTGCTCATTGAGCACAATGAGCCAACTACCTATCGCGAGGCCATGGTGGGACCCAACTCCGAAAGATGGCTTAGTGCCATGAAGTCTGAAATGCAATCCATGTACGAAAGTGAGGTATGGGCCTTAGTCGATCTACCTGAAGGTGTAAAAACCGTTGGGTGCAAGTGGGTTTTCAAAGAGAAAACTAACATGGAAGGCAAAGTAAATATCTCCAAGGCACGACTGGTTGCAAAAGGATTCACTCAAACTCATGGTGTGGGCTATGATGAAACCTTTTCCCCAGTTGCAATGGCCAAATCAATCGAATCCTTCTTGCCATTGCATCATATTATGACTATGAAATATGGCGAGATGGACGTCAAAACAGCCTTCCTTAACGGAAAGCTCCTTGAGGATGTGTACATGACACAACCCGAGGGTTTTGTGCGTCCGAGAGGACTCTCAGTAAAGTTTGCAAGCTTCAAAGTCCATTTATGGATTGAAGCAAGCATCTCGGAGCTGGAATCATCGTTTTGATGAAGTAGTCAAAGAGTTTGGATTCATTCAAAACATAGATGAACCTTGTGTTTACAAGAAGGTTAGTGGGAGCACAGTTGTATTTCTAGTGCTTTATGTTGATGACATCCTACTCATTGGGAATGACATTCCTACCTTGCAGAGTGTCAAGTCTTGGTTAGGAAAGTCTTTCTCAATGAAAGATTTAGGCGAAGCCACTTACATCCTTGGGATTAGGATCTATAGAGATAGATCTAAGAGGCTGATATGCCTAAGTCGAGCACATACATAGACAAGATACTGCATAGATTCGGTATGCAGGATTCAAAAGGGGTAATATGCCCATGTCTCATGGCATCCATCTCCGTAAGAATCGTGTCCTAGTACACAAGATCAAAGAGACCGCATGAGTAAGATTCCATATGCCTCCGCCATTGGATCTATCATGTATGCCATGTTATGTACTCGACCCGATGTGTCATTTGCCTTGAGTATGACCAGCAGATATCAACAAGATCCCGGTGAGGATAATCTGGATCGCTGTCAAGAATATCCTTAAGTACTTAAGAAGGACTAAGGACTTATTCTTGGTATATGGTGGCTTGGAGGATGAGCTCTGTGTGACTGGTTACACAGATGCGAGTTTCCAAATTGACCAAGATGATTCAAGATCGCAATCAGGATATGTATTCATGTTGAATGGTGGTGCAGTGAGCTGGAAGTGTTCTTAGCAGAGCACTGTAGTTGATTCTGCAATAGAAGCTGAGTATATAGCAGTCCAATAGACTTGTTCTGTGACAATAGCGGTGCTATTCCGCAGACCAAGGAGCCTAGGTCACATCAAAGGACTAACCATATACTCAAGCGATTTCATCTTATCAGATAAATCAATGATAGAGGTGATACAAAAAAATTATTATTATGCAAAGTACCAAGAGAAAGCAAGTCATTATACTTTAAACGTTAATGTTATTTAAAGTATTCTACTTTAGTTATCATTTCATTTGCATGTTTATAGTGATAACTGTATCCCTGGATATATCTAATAGATTATCCTAAATGTCCTCGGTCGGTCATCTACGCGGGAGCGAAGATGAAATAAGACCAGTGTGACTTTGATGAGTATGGGATACGAGTCAAAGTCATAGGCACTTGTAAGAGTACAAGGTGCTTGGACCGACCCACTATGAGAAAGCCGCATGGAATAAGTCATAAGCTTTTCTCATGTATAACCGCGTCACAACGCCCTTTGACTGAGATCATCATGGATTCCTACATGATGAGTCAGCTGGTCTTTGACCTAGTCAAAAGTCACCTTTGACCGGGTGATGATAAAGGCTAGGATCGGGATCGGTGGTTCTCATGCGGAGGAATGTGAGTGGTCAAGATGGGATTTGTCCCTCACATCTGTAGAGAGATAATACGGGCCCCTCGATGAGTGAGTCTGAGAAATGTATGGCCATACTACGATGGAAAGGAGTTTCCATCTCAATTGTTAGACTACTCAAGAATCGATAAAGTAATGGTCAAGAACAGGAAGTTGACATTTTCCAATATGCCTCATCCTTGACCAAATTATCGCGTGACAAAAGGGACGTGACATGGTTTTATGATAGGTTATATCGCATAAACAATGACGTTGATCCTCTTACTAAGCCGCTTGCACAAGTAAAACATGAGCGTCATGTTAGGGCAATGAGAATTAAGGTAATTAATGATTGCACCTAGTGCAAGTGGGAGTCTGTTGGAAATTATGCCCTAGGGGCCAGTCATTGTACTTATCAACGATCCCCAAATGAATTGGGTAGTTACAATGTCTTGCTAGAGGCCGCTTGCGACTTGTGGGCTGGTACAGTATTGGCCCGCTGCCAATCTCATGTGGGCCTGTAGGGTCGCACACAAGAATGGCCCAACACGAGCAAGAGTGTCCAGATTTATTGAATCTTAAATGTGTTTAAGATTTAATGAATACTTATTTAATCTAGGATGTGTGTGTATATATATATATACATACATACATATATAAATATATTATTCGAAAATAATAATGATATTATTTATTGATAATATTATTATTATTTATATAGTATTTAATTTATTTGATAAATTAAATAACTATAATAAATTGAGATATTGTATCTCAGATTTATTTTTCGAATAAAGATATTGCATATCAGATTTAATTTGAACTGAGATATCGGATCTCATTTTAAATTAAATATAACGATATCATATCTTGATTTAATTTATAAATATAAATTAAATCAGAGGGCTTTTAATTCGGATTAAATAAATAGATTTGATTAGATCTATCAGATAGATGTAATTAATATATTTTTTAATCCAGATTGAAAATTTGTTTTGAATATAATACGCCCGCTAGGTTTAGAAAACCTACGGGACTACGGGACATTTCGTCGAGCGTATTAGAAAGCCACGAAAAACCTTAGAAAGAAAAAGAGAGAGACGTAAGAATACCGAGGCGCTAGCACGCCGCCGTCGTGTTGGAGGCCGTTCGTGTGGATACCGGTAGAGGAAGGCGATTCTAAAGAGTCGGCTTACGCGATCGAGAAGGTAGCCCACCAGTTCAAATTGTTCTACAAAGGTACGATTCGGAAACCCTAAACCTTGATTTAAACGCCGTTGAGCGATCCGCCTAAGGGATCCGTAATTTTTTTACTCTGCTGCGTGTACGGATCCCAACACTCCTGTCCTCTGTTTCTCCCAATTTCTTCTACAATTCTACATCTTCCTTAAATAAAATGTTGAAACTTGATGAAGTGAATTTCACTAGTGTTTAAGGTTCATATCAAGCATAAGTTCTCTAATTTTTGTTAGAGAGATGACTGGAATTCATAATTAGTAGTTGTTTTCAATCTTGATTCACAGAAAAGAAGGGAACAAGCACATGAGATTGGGAGAAAGAATGATTGCCTGCATAGGGCTTCTCGCGGCGGATATGAAAAGGCCGAAAAAGAATTGATGGCAGCCAAACAGAAGAGATTGGAAGATGAAGCTGAATCCAATCCTTCTATGATATGTGATAAGGCGCCATCTCTAATACGTCGCGAGGAGTTATGGTTGTATATTCGCAAAAAGCCAAGCGACGATTAGACGAGTGAACAAACTCGTCTAGTTGCTGAAAGAATTGTAAGTATTGTTATTGTTAATTTTTAGTTACTAAACATGTTTCATTACTAAGCTTCTCGTTATCTATATCTTACAGGAAGATCTTAAAAAGAAAGGAGCAGAGGGATCTTTTGTGTCGGACGGGAGGAATGATGTTCTAACCATTGCGACTGGAAAACCGGATCACTCAGGGCGTGTAAGGGGGATTGGAGGACAGGTAGGCCTGAAGGGATACTTTGGCAAATCCAAACGCCATAAACAAAGTATGGTTACCCGGGAGGAGATGGAACAAACGCTTGCCAAATTAAGTGAGGAAGCAACGGCTAAAAAAGCTTCATTGACTACAATGTTTCAATCCTAGATGAGCAAGATGAAGGAGGACATGGATAAAATGATGCTGCTTTTGCACTCTCGTCCAGAGACCAGTGTTCCCTTCACACATTTACCTGCACCTATGCAGCAGAACACTAGAGGGAGCTGCATTGATAGACAGTCAGAGCAACCTTTGTGACCTGTATGTGGTAGAACCTCATAGAAGATTAGTTGCAAAAGGGACTGTCCACAACATGGGATCAACTGTACACCACCAACAAATGGCTGATGATGAAGTTAGAGTGTCAGTTGAAAAGGTGATCATTGATGCACCTCTCCCTCTCCCAACTGATCAGCTGAAGGTTGTGAGTGATGTCAAGGGAACCTTCATCTCTTGGCCATTGAAGCTTGTACATGTCTCTACTCCTCCTGAAGCTCCTTCCCCTCGTCAAGCTCCATTTCCTAAGTTGACTGCCAAGGTAAAAAAGGAAAAAATATTCGATATGGTATCCAATGGATATTTTAAGGATAAATCTTGGCCTGTCAATGAAGTAGTAGGTGTTCCTGATATGCAACTGGTTTTCCTTGACCCTAATGATTTAACGTCCCTACTGCTTCTTGGAAAGGAGGTTACTAATGCAATTGTTCAAATGTTCATAAAGTAAGTATCTTCTTCTATGAGTACATAATTTAAATGTATCATTTAGACACACATACATATGTACTAATTCCCTGATGTCATTATTGTAGGTTCATGCATGATGAATTGGAACAATAGGGCAAAATCAATGATTTTGGATTCTTGTTCCTAGACTTTGCAAGTACAACACCCTAAGATGTGAGACAACCGTACATTTCAAACAGGGTAGTGAAGTGATAAAAAAGGTATACTTGTTCCCATACTACAAGAGGTACATATCACAATTCATGTATGCAATGAACTTAATCATGCTACATATATCACTAAGTACTTTTCTGTTGTGAGTTTTTAGCCACCACTAGCAGTTGATCCTCATGTGCATGGAGGAGCATACAGTGGTCTTCTTATGCTCCATTCACAGTAGTCCAGGGCCTATGTTGAAGCAGACCATGAACGAGTAAGCATGTCATTTTGATTGTCTTGTCTGAAATCTCTGCTGTGAATTTTCAGTGACCATTATTGATAAATTTTTTATTTTGATGATAGTGCCATGAAGACCTTCCAAATCCAGGTAAGAAAAAACTTACGTATGAAGCCAAAGATCCTAAATGGCTCTGTCCAAAGGTTAGTACATATTTGTACACTGGCACACTGCCTTGTGAACTTGGTCAGTAAGCTATATATGCTCTTATATCTATTTCTTGTTCTTTTTAGACCAGTTGGCAACCAAAGGGTCCAACTTATGTGGCCTGTACATATTGAAACACATATATGATATTATCATGCAAGGAATGATTAAATTCATTGCAAAGGTAAATGTATTTGATGTTACATATTATGGTTGAATTCAGTTTCTGGCTTAATGTTACATATGGAATATGCACACAAGTTAATTCAGTTTCTGTCTTTGATGTTACAAAGGTTTGCCTATGCTGATCCCTTTTTTGATGATGATATCGAGCACATATCCGTAGTGTTTTGTGAATATCTGTACCTCTTAAAGTCAAAACAATAATTAATGTCCTTAATTCATTTGTAAATATATGTTGTAGTAACAATAATCTTCTGTAAATGAACAATTGCACAATTTGTGTAATTCAATAATAAATTTGTTTACTTTTTCGAACAGTTTTCTTATGTCCATTTTGGATTGCTGAATGTATTGGATGGTGGATAAAGCTATTTAGTGCTTGTACCTTGAGGACAAGATTGTAAATGAGCAGTATGAGTCTCTGAAAAGTCTTTGTGACTTTTAGGACCGTATATTTATTAAATGTCCAGTCCTAAAAGTCTTCGTTTAATTCTAAAAAATAGGGCGAGACTTTTAGGACCGTATATTTGTTCAACGTCCGGTCTTAAAAGTCTTCGTTTAACTTAAAATATATGGCAAGACTTTTAGGATTGTATATTTGTTTAACGTCTGGTTCTAAAAGTCTTCGTTTAATTCTTAAAAAATATGGCAAGACTTTTAGGACCGTATATTTGTTAAACGTCCGGTCCTAAAAGTGTTCATTTAATTCTATAAAAATATGGCAAGACTTTTAGGACCGTACATGTTTTAAACGACCGGTCTTAAAAGTCTTCGCTTAAATATAAATAATGGTGATCTGCTTTTGAGACAATGCATTGGGGTTCAAGACAACCGAGGTTCTGCTCAAGGTAGGTCCCTCGTTGTCGTCGTTTTTACCTCTCCAATTTTTGAGCAGCATCATTGGTCTCCCTTTTCTCTGTCTTTTTTCTTTTTTGTCGAAAAAAAGGAAGATAATGAAAAGGACACTGATAATGATCAAAACTGGGCGAGGTAAAACTGACGACAATGACGGTCCAACCTTGAGAAGAATTGTCTTTGTATTTGTTTGTATTTGTTCGAATAAGAAAAACGATTTTTTGTTTTGTTTTGTATGGTCTTAACGTTGTATTCTGCGCATTTTTAATGTTGATCACACACGAGGACAATGTTTTGTTTGTTTCCTTTTTGTTGGGAAAAAAAGGAAGATGATGAAAAGGATAATGATCGAAGATGGGAAGAAAAAAGTTTATATTATTTATAATTTTTATGCTGCCTGGTAAAAGGCAGCACTACTGCAGACAAAATAAAAAAAAACATAAAATATCTAATCCTCCACATCATTGTCGGAGGGGGAGGAGCTGTCGGAGGCATCATTTTCAGAAGCATGGTACTCTACGTCATTGGCGTGGAGTACCATGTTGAGCTTATTGTTAACGGTATGAACAAGCCCAAAAAAATGGCCTAAGCATTGGTCGATGTGATCGACGCAGGCCACCATGTGCTCCATCATCTGGTAGAAAGAAGGATTTGGAGGCAAAGAAGGAGGGCGCTGAGGTTGAGGAGAAGTAGGAGGGAAAGGAGGACCTGGTAGAGCAGCCATTATAGTGGAGGCTATGCGGCGGAGGAGGCCGTGGAGGTTGTAGAAGTGATGGAGAAGAATGTGAAGAAACTAAAGTAACAATGGGTTTAAATAGAGACCCCATCCTAAAGAATATGAAACACCGGAAACTTTAACGAGGAGACGCTTAATGTTATACCCCTATCGGCCTCGCCCTTTCGGGTGGTGGGTTAGAGGGATTCCTTTTATTAGTTACCTTCAAATGTGTAAACACAGATAATATGTCAAATACACCGCATATGTAGACAAAAACATACACAACAACCTGTCTTCGCACCGTTGAGCCACCTTATCAAGGCAGGCCCTAGAATTACTGGAATCACAAGCCCGACTCCATTGGATCGCCACTCAAGGTAGACCCTGGCAGACATACTCAGTGCTAGGAACATAATCACTAACATGCTCTGTATGCATATTTGGTTACTACCTGTGAGGTTTATTCTGCCTTAATATTTTATCATGCCTGGTAGCTATCCCAAGTATGTGTTAACCATAAATAACATCAAAATACCTTATTTTAGCACTTTCCAAAAATACCCTTACATTTTCCTTCAAAACTGAGCTCCTTTTTAATTTCCAGAAAATCCAGTGATTTTGGCCCAAATTCACTGATTTTTAATAACTTCCAAAAAAATAATATTTACATGAAACCAGCACCATCTGAACCATTAGGATGTCTATCTTATGGGAAAAATACTTCCAAATCCCAAACCAAACCATATTTAGTTACACAGCCCAATCCTTACTCGCTGGTCAGAAAAATCCTGTAACTTTCTGGGAGATTGTCAACAATTTATTTCTCCAAGTAGAAAAATCCAAATAACACAAAATCATACATCATGGTGAACCTTAGGATGTTTAATTTATGACTGTAAAATTTCAACCAAAACAGAGTTCATTTACTATTTTTAAAACCGATTTGAAGCGTCTCTGCCCCAGAATTCCAGAATTGGCAGCAAGCTTATTCTTAAGGTTTTTCGGTGATTTGAGTTTGGAAACTTAAACCATAGCTTAACCCCATAAAAAATCACGTTTTGAAAACTTTGAGATCATCAAAAAAAAATCAGATTGTAACACCAATCCCTAACCCCTTGAACGAAGACCACAAGTTCAAGTTGTAAAGGTTCGGGTTTTCGGTATTTACCTAGATCAGAAGTTCGATTGATGATCCTTGAAGCTTGGAGCTTGATCTTGGCTATGGAGTTTTTGCAGATCTCTCTCTCCCTTTCCTATGGAAATTTCGTGCTCCCATGGCCAAGAGAGAGAGTGTGTTGATCTTTTAATAATTGTAAAAGAATCCGAACAGTCCTGAATAACTGTGGTAAATTCCTGTCTAGTAATTAGTAAAATTCATCTGGCTTTTTGGCTTAATTCCCAAGAAATTCCAGAATACTCTAGGGACAGGACAGGTGGAACATCCCCCTTGATTCTGGTCAGATTTTATCTTGTCAGATGGGTAAAATTACCTGTTTTGGCCCAGAATTTATGAATATTACCAGTTTTGGCTCGGAACTTCTTTATTATTCTTTTCTTTTACCCCAAGCACTCTAGATGATTCCTAGGGATAGGTGGCATCTCCCTGGGCCCCCAAATCAGATCCCTTGATTTTTATTTTACTTTTCCCAATTTATCTGATTTATCTCTTTTTATCCAGAAAGTGGGACTCACACTTTGACTTTTGGACTGCTTTTGGTTTTCTTTTCCTCCAAGTAATTTTTTTAATAATTAGAAGGTCCGGGTGGCGCCATTTTGGGCCCAAAAAATATTCCCTCATGCTTTCCCTCTGTCATTTCCACTTTATCCGGTTCAGTCTCCTTCCACCGGTCCACACTGGGCCCCGCTAGTAATCAGGGTGCTTTCTTTTGTACTTTTCTTCAAATTTTCATATATTTTCCCTTGAATGGGCATACATATATGGCTTATTCTTGTCTTCCCAATATGGCCCCACATTTTTCTTATTCAATCCAAAAAGGAGCCCCTGACTGGTCCCTATCAATCCCCTTTCTACCCATTAACATCCTGTGGGACCCGTATTGTGTGTTTGGGCCTGAGTATGGATAAAATCATCTGATTTTTCTTTCTCTATCCTGGGTGGACGAAATTCAATGCTTGAGGGGTAAGGATTTGATTTTTCTACCCTTCTAATCATTACTTACTTTTGACTTTCCAATCCTTCAGTGACACGTGTCTTCAGGTAATAATTACACTGACTTTTCATTCCTATCTCCTCCAAAAACGTAGGAAATCCTTACCAGTCCAGAAAATGTCATGTGCATACCTATTTTAGCACATTTTTTCTCAACTAACTGTCACATACCATAAGGCATAGTTAAATCATATTTTTACTAACCGATTAACACCATATAGGTGTTTTTGTGCCCTTCTGTACTGTCACTTTAATTTCTATGGTCCTTGAGCTCTTGGTCAAAATACTCATGCAAACAGGAGTGCAAAACATCTTAGAATATGTCAAGAGGGCACTTAAAAATCCCCCAAATCAAATGACCAAAGTACCCTTGCAAAGTACCTTTTGCACGAATTTGAAGCTTCTTGGGTAAGATTGTGATGTCATTTTGATGACATAAGCAAAATCTTAGGTGTCTTTTGTGAAATGACCAAAATGCCCTCAAAATTTCTCCTTTCACATAACTTTCTATCTATCATCATTCTTGGGACCCTTACCGAACTGGACTTGGTCGTCTACCTACTTTAGGCTTATTCTAAATTCTCAGGGTCCAAGATTCGGGATATTACACTTAGTTCCTCAGGATACGAGGAGACGCATAGTTGGAAAGTTTACCTGGAAGCCAAAGGGACTCTGAATCATTCAATAAACAAAGTGTAAGGATACGGCTCTGCTATCTGAGTAATTTGAAAAGACTGAACTTTTAATACCGAATATTTTAAAAGATCCATTCTTAAAAATAGTATTTTTTTTAAGGAAAAATTCTTACTTTAAACAAATAAATAATTGAAAAAATAATAATTGACTTTTAGGACTGAATACAAGATAAAAGGTCGGTATTAAAAGTAATTGAATTGATTAAAAAAATAAATAAAAGAAATTTAGGACCGGATATATGATAAAAGGACGGTCTTAAAAGTAATTGAATTGAAAAAATAAATAATAGACTTTTAGAACTGGATATATTATAAAAGGTAGATTTTAAAAGTAATTGGACTTTTAGGACCGAACATTTATAAAATACGCTCTTAAAGTTGAAACACTAAATTCATTTATACCAATTGAATCCCAATTCATTCTCACAATCAATTGCGTATCTCTCTGCCCTTATTAACTCCTCACTACCTAGCTCTCTGCCCCAATTGCTCAAGCTATGGTTAGATACAAGATAACCGTTCGTAGGGGTCCTCTTGAAGCTCATGCCACCCTTAGATCGTTATACTGGGCGCATCACGCAAGAGTGCTTTCGAGATTGCATTCTATTGTGACGGAAGAGTCTCGGGTAGTTGGACCCATTGTCATTTCGGATGATGAAGAGATTTACCCTTCAGCCTGTTGGTCCCAGCAACCCTCTCACTGAGTTCCTCCATCTTCTTGATTCGCGTGATGAAGAGATTGCCAGCCCCTTCTAGCCTTCAGACCATGAAGAGGTTCCCATTCCCCCTCTCCAACTCCTAACCCAGCGCACCTACCGTTGACCCCTCTCCTCTTTCCTCTAATGATGCATTGTGGCTGATGCGAATAAGACAGGAATTTGGTGATCTCCGGCGTCAAGTTAATGCTGCTTACGCCGATATCGCCAAGGCAATGGAGGATAATAAGCTTTAGGATGTTTGGTCAAATTCTTGTCGTTGATAATGTTCAGTTTGTATTTCTTTTTCTTTTTCTTTTCTTGTGTACGTGCATATTCTCCAGTAATGTATGAGGCATTAAGAACTAAGCTTGTGTCTTTTTTTTGTTCATATTCTCCAGTAATTAAAGAAGTTTATTCTCCAGTTTTCCTTTATTTTATTCATTCAGTTGTTGTTGCGCTCACCAAAGCCAATCCCCTTTTTTTGGTTTGGTTAATAAATGAGGACCTTTAGGACCGGATACTTTATAAGTTTCTAGTTTAAAATGTATTTGACTTTTAGGACCAGATATTTTAAAACTCTGGTGTTAAAATTAAATGAATAGTAAAAGTTTAGGACTGGAGTCTTCTAAACCTACAGTCTTAAAATTTAAATTAATAAAGTGTTTATCTTTAGAACCGGATTCTCTATAATTAACCGCTCTTAATAAAATCCAAAACATTAAAAAATGTCTTTGTCGCGTGGAAGATTAAATTTCCCTCTCTGAACTTCTCTTGTCGCGCCAAAAGTGATAACTCAGGTTCTGTCATTAGTGTCTGTGTGTTGCTTCGTCGCTGCTTCGTGTTGCTCTCTCGACAATCACTTTTTAGTTCCTTAGCTAAATGTCTATAGAACAAGTTGTAAGAGGTGTTTTGGTTATAATAACTTTAAGATTTTCCTGCCTATCGTTCTGGGTTTTTTCATGAATGAAATTAATGAAATGTTCTTGTGGGTTTTTCATGGGTTGAACGAAATCGATGAAATTTTCCTACTAAAGATTATATTTGCACTTTAGACCTACCCAACTAACCAACTAGTGTTTTTAGGTTACTCTTGATGTCTTCAACATCAACATTCGTGGTCGGAGAAGAAAGACTCAGCAAACACATTTCAATTTATATGCTACACGTGAGTCCACAAGACCTTCATGCGATGCATTTAATTTCATTGTCATGCATTTATTTTTGTTTCTTGGATTCACTATGATACAATTTATGACCAAAAGTGATTTTTCGTTATGCATTTAATGGGCAAATTTCTCTGTAAAAAAAGAAAAAGACATGACCGAAAGGGGGTTGGCTTATTTTATAGGGAAAATTACGTTTAGGTCCCAAGGAAGGGAAAAATTACAAAAAAGTCCCTTAAAATCACAAAATTACCTAGAAGTCCCAAGAGAATTTTTGTTGTAAATACATACATTTCCTGTTGTAAATGGTTTGGGATTTTTGATATTATTTGTACGGAATTTTTTAAATGTTATTGTAAATACATACATTTTCTGTTGTAAATACATACATTTCATGTTGTAAATGGTCAGGTGTTTAAATGTTGTTGTAAATATATACATTTCCTGTTGTAAATGGTTTGAGATTTTTTTGATATTATTTGTACGGAATGAAAAAAAGTCTCAAACCATTTACAACAGGAAATATATATATTTACAACAACATTTAAACACCTGACCATTTACAACAGGAAATGTATGTATTTACAACAACATTTAAAAAATTCCGTACAAATAATATAAAAAAGTCCCAAACCATTTACAATAGGAAATGTATGTATTTACAACAAAAATTCCCTTGGGACTTCTGGGTAATTTTGTGATTTCAAGGGACTTTTTTGTAATTTTTTTCCTTCTTTGGGACCTGAACGTAATTTTCCCTATTTTATATGCAAGTTTCAATTTATATGCATTTGGAGTTGAGTATATATATGCATTTGGAGTTGACTTATTTTATATGCAAGTTTTAATTTTTTCAAATTATGTATGTTAAATCTTTCCGTCTATAGGAGTTCTACTATGGATCACAGTTGGATAAATACTTTACGGACGAGTGTTAAATATTAGAATGGGGTGAGAAAATTTATAGAATTTTCTAAACAAAATGCCCATGATGATAGTGGGAAGTATGGGAGACACATACCCGTGTGGCACAATCTGAGCCCTACACCAATAAAGTAACTTTATTAAAATAGCTTTAATAAAGAAAATAATAATGATAAGTAATGATGGTATTTACTTTTGTGTTGAACAAATAAGAAGTTGCCACCTAGCCTTTAGCTTTTTTGGTTGACTCCATAAGAAGATGACACATGTCCCTCATCATTACAATCTCTTTTTTGACATTTGTGTTGGCTCTCTCTAGGGACGCCACCTAGCACAATAGTCAAGGAAATCCACCTATCTCTAGTTCGATCATGTACCCAACTTTCCCGAACATAGAAAAAGGGAGTCAGGGGAATTAATCAGGCTTCCTTTCCCCTGACATTAAAGGACAGCTAAGAAAGTGAGAGAAAGAGGAAGGATGATTTCAGAAGGACACTTGTCACTTTGAGATTTAATCTCAAGACACATGGCATTTTAAGATGTAAACACTTGGACTTATGTGGAATTAAAGTTCAAGACTCCATAGTGTTAGTTCTCGATGTGTTTTGATGATCACAACTTCTAAGTTATTGAATTAAGTAATGTAAGTCTAAGGTGTGGGTTGCTCGAGCAAAATGTAGTTCATGCCCGAGCATACTCTATCTAATAAGTTGCCTAAGTATTTCAAGCTACTCGAGCTTTTTTTTTTCAATTGTCCCAATATTGCTCGAGCAGAGCAATTGGACTGCCCGAGCATCATCAGGTTAGTAGCTGAGTTTGCTAAATTCAGACCCATGCTCGAGCAGAGTAACTGATATGCCCAAGCATCATCGGGCTGAGGACAAAATGAGCAAAATCTGTAAAGGCCATGCCCAAGCAGAGGAAAAGGCATGCTCGAGCAAAGGTAAATTGCATGCTCGAGCATCATTAATCGTCCCTCATCTTTCGTCTCTAAGCGTCTCGTGCCCGAGCATGGATATGGCATGCTCGAGCACCAAGCTTGAGCATAGGAGAAGCCATGCTCGAGCAGCATCAACATACTCTTCACTTCCTCACTGTTGATATCTTGTGCCCGAGCATGAATATGAAATGCTCAAGCACCATGCTCGAGCAAGTAAAAAGTTATGCTTGAGCAATATCGCTAAGCTTCTTTATCCTCGCCTCTGTATGGGTTATGCTTGAGCATGAAGACGATATTGCCCGAGCATCAGCGATGATTGAGAATTTTTGTGTTATTAATCTGAAGCATACTCGAGCAAGCACAGTTGCGTGCTCGAGCAGGGTGCTCGAGCATAAGATGATTCTCTACTCAGTCGATATGATTTCTCAACTAACGCTTGAGCATACTCACTATCATGCTCGGGCATGATCATACTTTGTTTTCAAAATCACCGTCTTCGTAAATCCTGAATCATCTATTATGATTTTGTTTCTACATATCATTACTCATTACTATTTCTAATTGCTTTTAATTAGTTTGCTAATGAGTTTCAGACAATTATGTCATGGATTAACAACAAATTTGAATAAAGCAATTTGTGTCAGAGAAGCATTTAATGCAGTTCCCCAATCGAGTTATTGACACAATAATCAATCATCTAATCATCTTAAAGCTTATGCTGTGATTCCATCTGAGCACTTAATGCTTTCTCTCAATAGTCATAAAAAAAGAATCAAGAGAATGTCGTGATTGCATATCCACCTGGTTATTAAACTGTGAAAATATTATCCGAGCTACTTCTGTCTAACGGATATATTCAAGAGTCTCAACGGTAAATCTTGAAGCTTCACCAACAGTCATTTATTGCAACATCTATAAATACTCGAAGCATTGAATTCGCCAACCACCGAAACGCTGCGCATTCAATTCGAACTTATTGCAATCTACTGTTTCATTTGATTAATTAATATCTTCAGATATCTTGTACTTCAGTGTTTATCATTTATCCACTCGTGAGGATTTTAAACACTATTTGATTATCTGTTTAGTTGTTAAATCTTAAGCTTGTGGAACTTTAAGTGTGGGTGTACAATTACAACTTATAAGGGGGAATGAGTCCGAGTGTGAAAGGATCAGCCTAAGTTACAGAGTATGTAATTGTATTCGTATTTGAAGAGTTAGTGAAAATCCCAAGGTGTACTTGGGGACTGGATGTACGTTGAAGTAATAGACCGAACCAGTATAAATTGTTCTGTGTCCATTTCTCTTTTATGTCTTTGTTTTACTTGTGCTCGTGTGTAACTTGCGAAAAATTTTGGGATCACCTATTCACCCCCCTCTAGGTGATATTCCATCTTCACATAGCCTCCATATATTTCATCCAAAGAAGCCTAAAATGAGGGAAAATAGAGAAATTCAAAGGAAAAAGAAAGAGGAGAGAAAAAAATAGTGTTCTTGAGCTCCCGAGCTGATTTCACCTCCGAAATCGCGTTTCTAGCTCCCAAGGTCTTTTCTAAAGTTGTTTCTCCCAGTGAGAGAAATATTTCTATAGCTTTGGATTCTTGATTAGAGGTGTTTGATGCTGTCTACAAGTAGAGGTGCTGCCAAAATCAAGAACTGGATATGGAATCATAAAGAGGTATGTATAAGCTCCGATTTGAATCGAATATCTTAAGGTTTTCATAAGTTATTGAGATGCCCTAATTTTTAGTCAAACTTGAATCTTAGGGAAAGGAGTGTGATTTTGCTAGTTTTATGCTTCCAATGAGTTTAGAATGAAAAGTTGTGTGGGATAAAGGTGAGAAACCAATCCTGGAAGTATTGGTAGAGAAAACAAATTTTGTGGCCAAAGAACCCTTAAGTTTGGCCAACTTGGTTCCTAAGGAAGGAATTTGATTTTGTTAGATTTCAGAATAGAAATGGATTCTACACTCAAAATTGTGTGGGAATAGCCTATGGAAAGGATTTTGGTTGGATTGGATAGAAAATCCTAAGATAGGAATTTAAGTATAGAGTTGACATATTACGCTTTATGGGAGATAGTTTGGTTGTGACATCCCAAGATTTAATTTTATATATAATATGTGCCATTTGGGTTAGTATATTTTTTAGATATGAATTTTTAAAGTTTAGGCTCGAAAACTGGAACAAATTCTGGAATAGTTTGGTTGATTGAGGATTTCTGGATACTTGTGCATATAAATGGCAGTAAGTGATTCCCATACAGACAATTTAAAGATCTTTACATATAACTTTAAATCACACCATTTGGAGGTTTGTAGATTAAGTTATGTTTTTAAAAAAAAAAAATAGGTGAAAATTCTAGCAGCATAAGCTTGATATGTGAAAATAAGGAATTGGGGTGAATTGCAAATAAGAGTGACTTCCTAGAGTAGAGTTATTTCCTCAAGGCTAATGTAGCCCCATTAGACATTTATTTGTCATGGCTCACTTTCATTACTCTAACACGTTATGTGATTATGTGCCTAGGGCCATGAGGTGACAAAGAAGAGGCAATGGAAGCAACTTTAATGGTTGCAAAAACAAAAGAATAAGAGAATGACCTAAAGACTCGAGGTAGTAAACTTACCCCACTTGTGTGTATTGATATGTTTGCTTGTGTGTTGATGTGCATGATTGCTTTGCTTGCTTGTTTATGTGTAACATAGCTGAATGATTGAAGCTCTATTTCTATTGACGTTGTGGCCATAAGTAAGAAATGTGAAGCATTGAGCATAGGGAAATGTCATTATGTTAACTTGAGGCTACATAAGGCAAGCATATCATGCACTAGCATTTATCTTGCATTCATTGTTTAGTATTGTTTGCTACTGAGATTCTCCCGAATCTCACTCTCCCCCAACCAACCATACAAGTATGTGAGCATGACAGAAGAGGAGTGCATGAAGTTACGCAAGAGAGAATGGGATAGAGAATTGAAGGTGTATAAGTGATGATGATGGAGAATTGAAGGTGTATAAGTGATGATGATGGAGAATTGAAGGTGTATAAGTGATTATGAGTTATGTATAAATTCTAGCATCTTTTTTTTTTTTTTTGTGTAAAAACATGTCATAGTTTGTATATTTACATGCATGAATAAGAAGAGAAATAGCAAAGAAATACTCTGACAGTAATGAGGACGAGCTTTAAGAATGTTGATGCTTCCATATGAGTAATCTAGGGAGGGTATGAAACTTGGGACATTTTATTCATTCTTGCACTTACCTATTTTCAAACAAAACCCAAACCATTTACCCTCGTCTTCAATGCATTTTCATGGCATTTAGATCACCAAGAAATCAATAAAAGGCTCCTCGAGCATGAGATAATATTCTTAGGTTTTCCTATACGCAATTCTCAATTAATTTTTTTATTGTGGACCCTAAGGCTAATTATAAAAAGTCCTCCTTAAATACTCATCCCAAAAGCACAAAATCTCGCCATTGAACCCATTTGCTTGCCCCACCTCACTATTTTTATACTTCAAACATTTTGCCAAAGATGTTGGCTTTTCTCCTCGTCAATGTGATTCGAGCAAAGCCAAAAAAATGAAACTTGTATTGAGACTTCAAATTAAGTAAAAGCCGAGGAAGGTAACAAAAAAGGCACTATAATCACAAGTGAAGGTGGAATATCACCTAGAGGGGGGTGAATAGGTGATTATAATTAAAATTCTTTCGCTAATTACTCAAGAACACTTAAACAGAGAAGGAGAGAAGAATAATGAACACAAGAGAATTATACTGGTTCGGTCCAACTCTTGACCTACGTCTAGTCCCCAGAAACTTTCGGGATTTCACTATCTCAAAACTTGACTACACACTCTATAACTCTCGAGTAATCCTCTCACTGGGACTTACTCCTCTTTACAAGTTGTAATCAAAGACACAGACACAATTACACACTCTGTACTCGAGATGATCCTTTCACTATGACTTACTCCCCCTTACAAGTTGTAATTGTACACCCACACTTAAGGTTCCACAACCTTAAGATTTACAAATAAACAAATAATCAAATAGTGTTTAGAAACTCCTCACGAGTAGATAAAGATAAACACTGAGGTACATGATATCCGAATATATCAATGGAATAGATACAACAGTAGAATACAATAAGAATAGAATGCACAGCGTTTTTTCGGTGGTTGTTGTGAATTCAAAACTTCAGGTATATATATAGTTGATCTCATAACCGTTGAGAAGCTTAAAGAAATATCCGTTGAGGCTCTTTAAAATGACCATTAGAGATAAAGCAGAAGGGTCGGAATTATGACCGTTGAGACCCAGCAAAGGAAATGAAATATTCTTGTCCAGAACGTTGCAAAGGTATGTATGTTGGTTGATTTTCTCGAATAGGTAAGTTTAATAAATGTCGGATTGCTTTAGTCAACATCTTGTGTTGATCTTCATTCTAATAATCTGTAACTCATTAATAAATTGATTAAATGCAATTAAAGATAGTAATGAGTAATGATTTGAAGAAACAAAATCATAATAAGTTGATTTTGATTTTCCAGAGATGGTGATTTGATAATTAAAAAGATATGAAGTAATGAAATCACAATCAAGAAGTTTGGATTTACGAAGACGGTGATTTTGACAAACAATGAAGTTTAACTTTCAGTTAAAGAGTTGATGCCTTGAGTTGGTGACTAGAGGCATTAACTTGATGAGCAAAAGTCAAGAACAATCCATTTTGAAATACTCAGGTTTAATTTTCAACTTGAAGTTAGAAAGTTATTGCCTTGATATTCAAGAGTCAAAGTCTATATGCAAGTTTGATTCTTGACTTGAAACTAGAAAGTTATTGCCTTCATATTCAAGAGTCAAAGTCGATGCAAGTTTGATTCTTGACTTGAAACTGGAAAGTTATTGCCTTGATATTCAAGAGTCAAAGTCGATGCAAGTTTGATTCTTAACTTGAAATTGGAAAGTTATTGCCTTGATATTCAAGAGTCAATAAGTGATGCCTTTGAAAATCGCAAATTATAAGGTTTAACTTGATATAAGAAGTGAATGCATTGAGTCAATGACTTGAGGCATTTACTTGATACTCAAGAATTAAAAACGATATGTTTGAAAAATATGGAAGTCGAACTCTTAACTCGAGGTATTAAGTGAATTGCCTTGAGTCAATGACTTGAGGCATTAACTTGATACTCAAGAATTAAATACCACGAAAATTTGCAAGTTAACTTGAGGCATTAACTTGATATGCAAGAGTTAAAAACGATGTCTTTGAAAAAGTGCAAGTTGAACTATTAACTTGATGCATTGCCTTGAGTCAATGACTTGAGGCATTAACTTGAAACTCAAGAGTCAAAAACTATGGGTTCTAAACTTAATTACAAGTATGCCATTAGAATGCGATTAGGAAAATGAGAATACTCACATGCCTTGAGTCATTCACTTGATATGCAAGAGTTAAAAACGATGACCTTGAAAGAGTGCAAATTCAGAGAATTTAACTTGAGGCAAAAACTGAAAACTTCAAATCTTATTGAAAAATAAGGATTAAATACATTATAATTGTTATCATCAAAACATCAAAAACATGAAAACTAACAAGTCCAAGAACGTAAGACTAAGATTGCATGTTATCATGCATGCTTCCATCGTCTACAAGCCTATGCAATTACATCGATTCCTCTAAAAGAGGTTTTCACGCATTGTGAATTCAGCTAGCCCTGGTTCACCTGGGTTACTTGGGGTGTCCGTACCTTGAGCCCTTGAGCTTTGATAGAGCTTATTACAAATTAATGGAGCTATCTCACCCATATTCAAAGTTCCTCCAAGTTCTTACTTCTCATGTTAATAATAATGTCTTGGCCCAAAAAAAGATAGGCCCATTTCATTTTTTTAAGTTCCAAATAGTGTTCCATAGGATTTGGGCCCTTGTGCGCATAATCCTACCTCAACATCTTATGCACCAATCAACACCCGTTGGGACAGAGGCGGACCGAGGTTATAGAGAAGGGAAGTAAGTGCCCCCCCCTCTCCGGCGGTGAATTTGGAAATTTTTTTAAAAAAAATTAAAAATTAAAAGTTAATACATGTGTTTGAATGATTGCACATCCTTAAATTAAATGCTCACCCTTAATACATTAAGATTACACCTCGTAATCAGATGGGGGATGAATGGTTGAACGATTGTTTAGTGGATAATAAGGTAATTATGATGGAATTCCAAAAAATAAGGCCTAGAAGGATGAGATTGTAATTATTTTTATTGTAATATACTTTTGTTATTAAAATATATATACTTGAATTTATTGAGTGGCCACCCTTCATTGTAATTTATATAGCTGCATTTCTAGCAGCACTTAGCCTTACTTTTTTAAATGACAGGTTTATAAAATAAGTTCATTTCTTATTATATCATCAATATTCACTTGATTTCATGAATATTTTTTTTATATTCTTTTATTTTTTAATGCATTTAAAAATTTCCTTTTAAAAAAAAAAATCAGGGGCAGCGCCCCAGAACCCCCGTATCCCCCCACCAAGAGTGCCCCATTCAATATTTTTCTGGGTCCGCCCCTGGTCGAGAGCATATATATTGGGAGTAAGCGGAAAGGGACTTATTCTCCCTTTACCATGTCTATGGTTCGATGCGTGAGAATGGAGAAAATGGTGTTGGGAGATCTTCCCCCACGACCGTGCCCTGACTCAAAGCGAATCTAGATTAGTTGAAATCGAAGATTCTGCTGAACTAGATAGGCAACCAAAAAAAATAGGGAAAATTACACTCAGGTTCTAAGGAAGGAAAAAAAATTACAAAAAAGTCCATTGAAATCACAAAATTACAGAAAAGTCCCAAGGGAATTTTTGTTGTAAATACATACATTTCCTGTTGTAAATGGTTTGAGACTTTTTTTATATTATTTGTACGGAATTTTTTAAATGTTGTTGTAAATACATACATTTCTGTTGTAAATGGTCAGGTGTTTAAATGTTGTTCTAAATACATACATTTCCTGTTGTAAATGGTTTGAGACTTTTTTCATTCCGTACAAATAATATCAAAAAAGTCCTAAACCATTTACAACAAGAAATTTATATATTTACAACAACATTTAAACACCTGACCATATACAACAGGAAATGTATGTATTTACAACAGAAAAGGTATGTATTTACAACAACATTTAAAAAATTCCGTACAAATAATATCAAATAAGTCCCAAACTATTTACAACAGGAAATGTATATATTTACAACAAGAAATGTATGTATTTACAACAAAAATTCCCTTGGGACTTCTGAGTAATTTTGTGATTTCAAGGGACTTTTTTGTAATTTTTTTCCTTCCTTGGGACCTAAACGTAATTTTCCCAAAAAAAAATCTTTTTAACCGATTTATATCCAAAAAAAAATCTTATGCACCGATTTCACCTTCTCTTCTTGTTTGCTCTTTTTATACTCTGACCTGTTAAAATTAGAAATCTCCACAAGTGGGCCCTAAGCAAAAGTCTTAACTGAAGGATCCTCCACGTCGCCCTCCTCAGTCAACGTTAGAAAACAACATCCCTATGATCTCGTGCTAGAATCGCTCCTCTGATCCCATTCACCATCGTTAACCAAAAAATCATGGCGATGCAATTTTCCAAGATCATGCACGTTGGACCACCACCATCTCACGGAAGGGTGGGTCCATCCTCCCTTGTTGGCTATCCAGCAAGATACCAGCCCTCGATGCCCGCAGTATGGGAGACCCTGCTCCATCTCAGGCACTGTTTTGAGACGCCCGTCCATTGTGGTTTTCACCTGTCGTTTTCTTGTAGGGGAAATGATCCTTATTGTGTCCATATTGACCACAAGCCAAACAAATCAAATGCATACTTTCAAACTCTATTTCCCTCTCCTTGCTATTGACATAGAGAAGAGGTAAAACGGTTTTTTCTAAATCCAATTCCACGTAATTCCTCGCGAATCTCCCTTTCATGCACTTCAGAGTAGTCATATCAAGCCTTGTTACGTGCCCGATTTGACTACCCAACATGTAAATAGAACCCCTTTGTCATAGTAATCCATTGAAGCCTTGGGAAATGAACCCATCCTAAGATTTTCAAGATACATTTAATGTCCGAGTCAAAGTCCTCCTTCCATGGTTAAACCGCCAGATAATAGTTGTGAATTGTGATTAGACATAGGCCCCTTGCCAAAGCGTCTCTAATCAGTTTTTTTATAAAAAAACCTTCTCCTTAACAAATTTTCTTCATACTACGATCGAGTTTGTATGGCTTCTCCTTAGAGAGCTATAGTTGGCTCCCTCTGCCATCTGCGCCAGCTCACACCCCTAGTCTCGCCACCATTACCACCAATCATCCCAACTACTCATTTTCGGCATTTTGATCAATTTGCCTCTAATTAAATAACTAATTACCGAAATACCCCTGTCTGGAAACATATTACCAATCTGCCCCTGTTTAGTGGATTACACTATTGTAAATATGGTTTTTTCTGTTGTAAATGGCCAGATTTTAAATTTTGTTGTAAATATAGCACTTCCTGTTGTAAATATAGCATTTTTCTGTTGTAAATGACATTTCTATGTTCAAAATTCAGGTGTTTAAATAATGTTGTTGTAAATATAGAATTTTCTGTTGTAAATATGGGTTTTTATGTTGTAAATAGCCATATTTTAAATTTTGTTGTAAGTATAGCATTTTTCTGTTGTAAATGGCATTTCTATGTTCAAAATCCAGGTGTTTAAATGTTGTTGTAAATATGGAATTTTCTGTTGTAAATATGGTTTTTTCTGTTGTAAATAGCCAGATTTTAAATTTTGTTGTAAATATAGTCTTTTTCTGTTGTAAATGACCTTTATATGTTCAAAATCCAGGTGTTTAAATGTTGTTGTAAATATGGCATTTTCTGTTGTAATCGACTAAACAGGGGCAGATTGGTAATATGTTTCTAGACAGGGGCATTTTGGAAATTAGTTATTTAATTAGGGACAAATTGGTCAAAAAGCCCATTTTTCGTCCTTTGCCTTTATTTTATTTTAGTATTATACTATTATGTGTTCTATGAACTTTTGGCGAATGTGTGTACGGCACCATAATATTACCTTATTTGAAAATTTCCTTTGAAAAGGTTGCAAGGTTATTAATTGAAGCAACATTTGTTACTTTTATAACGTGTTCCCTACAATCTTGTCTAGGTTTACCCTGTCACTTACATAATGCATGCATGCAACAGTATGTGTTCTTCTTCCTTTGACCTAAATCACCATCCCTTATCTCTTGACCCCTCTCACAGATTTGAAGGTGGCAATGGATTTGGAAGTGAAGAAGTTGATGATCTTGGTTGAAGGATGAAACAAAGGATCATCATGTTCATAAATGACAACAATAGTTGTAAAGATTAAAGAGGAGGAATCTAGGAAGGAGAATTTTCTGAAATCGTATAAAATGTACCATTTTTTGGAAATTTTTCTTTCTAGTATTCTTTCTTCCTCCCTAATTTTCTTTTCATTCAAATGTAAGAGTCTAATAACAAGCATGTAGAAGTATACATTCATGTAATGGCTTTGGCATTTTCATCTCTCATTTCAAAGAAGCATGGAAAACAAATAAGATAATATCTAATCTTCAACCACATCCTTTAATGTCAACAATCTTAGAAAGAAGCTCAAAGGCATCAATGCTATCAAACACTATCGCGGCCTTGACCCTCTAGCCACCAGCAAAATACACCATACAAAATATATGTGACTCATAGCAGCACGAGAAGCTAAAAGTACTTAGTGAAATCCTAAAGACCTCCATTTGGATCTGCGTTGAAAGCTGTGAGAATGAAGATGGCGCAGAGTTTACCAAGAAGTTGGATGACTTGGGAAGCGTCATCATTTTTGTAGTGGCTTCTCCATTGAACTTCACATGTGGTGGTCAAAGGTGAGGGGAGGTGGTGGCCGGTGTGCCATTATGCACACACCACGGTGGTGAGGACGATGGAGTTTGGAGTTGGGCAATAGGAACAAGAGTGCGCTGCACTCAGTCACCTTTTTTTATCATTCATTTCATGCTGCCACTAATACAAAAAACACTTTTAACGTTCGTTTTTAAGACTCTTAAACGACCGTTTTTAAGGGTCATGAAAAAAGTTTCATTGAAAGTTTATGACTTAGAACGACTGTTTTTAAAAAACAGTCGTTAAATTTCAACGACCATTATTTAAATAACAGTCGTTGTATATCGACAAATCTACAACATGCATGCATGCTAGACAGTCCATAGAACTATCTAAAACACAATATAAGGTGCAATTTGAACAAGTTAAAGCCTCGTGAGAAAAACAATGGATTGAAAATGGACGATAAATAACACCATTCAATATTCAACGCAAGAAATAGAGCATTTCATGTCCAACGAAGAACAAAAATAAGAAGAAAAATAAAACCTCTCAAGTCTTAACTGAATGAAGCAGAAGATAAATAAAAGAACTGTTTACAGACAAATAAAAGCACCAGGAAATGGAGTAGAAAAACACTACAATGGAACTATCTATTCAAAATTTCAACAAAAGAAAGCATTAGGAAATAGAGCTCTGGTATCCTCATCATCGCCTACGGGGGCTTCCTCCTCTTCACGGTGCTCAGGATCGTTGCTCAACATATTGTTTAGTGAGGGGAGAGAGAGAGAGAGAGAGAAGGAAACAGATTTGCAACCGGCAGCAAACGACAGATCTGGAGGTTGTGGAGCATGCTCATAGTTCACGATAGAGAACGAGTCAGAGTCACTCACGTCGCTATAACGAATCTCCTTGGCAGCAAAGGTGGGGGCGTTGGGTGTGGAGAATGAGATGGGTGGGTCTCGAGACTCTTATCTGCGTGTAGGATGATGGATTTGAGGAAGACGTTTTGCATACTGTTGGGTTTTAAAGAGAAAACTTTATATTTTTATGGAAAAGTGGGAACAACAAAATGTCGAAGGCACGCGAGATTGAAGTTGAAATATCAAATATCTGAAAAATTTGAGTTTCAACAACTAGTTTTGAAAAACTAGTCCTTGTAACTTTTTTTTAAAAAAAAAAAAATTTATATTTTTATGGAAGGGAGGGAACGACAAAATGTTGAAGGTGCGAGATTAAAGTTGAAATATCAGAAAAAAAAAATTGAGTTTTCAACGATTGGTTTTAAAAAATCAATCGTTGTAACTTAAAATGAAAAAAGAGTGTGAGGGAGGCTTGACTATTTTTTTTAACGCGTATAAACGACTGTTTGTTGTTTTACTTCTCTTAACTATTGAAATTTTAAGCTAAATACTAGTAAATAGTTATTAATATGAGATAAAATGTAACATCCCATTTTCAAAAGCAGTATAATTTTTTTTTTCAATCAGAGTAGAGCAACGTAGCATAAAAGTAACTGATATATATATATTCAAAATGCCAACAGTAGTGTGTCTGGCTGGTTATAACAGCGGTACAGTAACCGAGTGGTTCAAAAGTGATATACATCAGTGGAAAGTCTTCAGCCGGGTCTCTAAGCAAATCTCCCGTCGTGTCTCTATGCAGACTGCTTGCTTTTCTCTGCAAATCTCGGTCCTCCTGACCCTGACGCTATGTTAAGAGCTGAGGTCCAATGCACCGAACCCCAGGTAATGGTTAACCTCATATTTACATATACAGTATATAAGCACAACAATTGAATCACCCCTAACCAACGTAAATGTACCGCTCCCAGCGAATGCAGATGTACCGCTCCCAGCGAAACAAATATACCACTCCTAGAGCATGCATATGATCAATTATCCTCTAACACCACTATGTATTCAAACAACATAACAACTCTACTCATACAACACACCCAACAATATACACGCATACCATAAATATCAAAGTTGGTGTTACAGTACGCGAACGTACCTTCGTTGACGAAATTTCGGTACGACGGTTGGTAAGAACATAATCACAGGTATCCTATAAGGACAATAATGTATTTGTTACTAAACAATCATCATAACAGTCATTTTAGTCAAAAATGACCATTTTACCCCTGACCCCCTAATTGGCGGAATTTCGCCAGAGCTTCACTACTTTAACTCCCAATTTTCAGAAACTCAATCCCTACTATGTTTTTACCTCGTCAGGCATCTTTCAATGCAATGAGGCTTAAAAACAAGAATAAGAATTTTATTTCCTACTTCCTAGATCTAACTAATATTCCTACTAAAACTACCGAACAAAAGACTAGAACTTAAAAGCTAAGGACCGAAGAACTTACCCGTGCAAAACTTCGCTACAACTTTCTCCAGAGCTCCTCTCTCTAACTTCCCTCTAGAATTTTGAAATTTTCTCAAGAGGATTTGATGTGGAAATGAAATGAACCAAGGGGTCTATTTATAGGCAAATTCTAGGACCCATTTGGTATAACAAATTTTCCCTTCTTGATTCTTGTCCTTTGGATTAGAAAACACTTTTTGATCTCACATCCTCACCTTCCAAGCACTATGGCCGACCTCCCTTGCCCCTTTTTCAACAAAAAGATGTCATCAAAGTGACATCATCTCTTGCTTTATGGGATTTCATCCGATAAAGTTCCCTGTTCGTAGCCTGAAGAATCTCATATTTTCCTTAGCAACTCCCTAAAGATCTAAACTTCCTCTTTCAAGATATTTGGATTAACCAAATTTTTGATCTCATCCAGGGTATTTCGTAGCCTGCCGAAGATTTTCGGACAAACGCCGTCGGTTACAGAAATTACTTCGGCTAATGTCAACTTCGGGACAAAATTATACTGATTCATAATATGTCCAGTTGTTAGAACCCTAATTCAAGGATTTTGAATTAGGATTTATTTTCCATTGGTTCTCATTTATCCTGTTGGCCTTTACAACAAATATCTCCTTTTTTCTCTCAAATATCTACAACCTTTCTTAATACTTTCTAAATACTTCTCAAATACTTTCACATACTTTCACACACAAACCCACTCACACACTCCACCATGTCGTTACCCCTCAAAATATCATGATATTATTTTCAAAACTTTACACCTCACACACTAATACTTTCTGAATACTTTCCAAATACTCTTCAATACTCTCTAATTTTAAATATTTATTTCACACACTAATACTTTCTGAATACTTTCCAAATACTCTTCAATACTCTCTAATTTATTTAATTGCCCCTTGTAATATTTTATAATGTTATCCAGGTATTTTATGTCCCACAAACTCACTTAGGGATTTTTAGCACTTTTTCTCTTCTAATCTTAATAGAATTTACCTTAGAAAATAAGATAAATACCACATTAGCTTTGAGACCACATATTCACCTATTTCCAATAGGTATTATTCACCAAATTATGATACTTATCATAAGTGGGATTTTTAGGGTATTACATAAAATCACAACGGTCATGTAATCTTTAACGCTTTTATTCTAGTGATAAGTAGCACTAATTTTTCGCTTATTGATTAAATTTAATGCGTGATTTCAATGATATTGATATATTTTTTATAATATATATAAAAGAGATATGTTGTTTAATTTATTAAATTTAATTAGGAACTAACAAAATGAAAATACGGTGTGTGTGTGTAAATATATAAATAAATAATAGATATTATTTTATTTTTTATTTTTATTAGGGACTAACTAAATGAAAATACAGTTAGATTTCTTCACTTAACTATCGAAATTATAGGTTACATACTAGGATATATATATATATATATATATATATATATATATATATATATATATATATATATATATATATATATATATATATAAACATATATATTTTTTAATTTATCAAATTTAATTATGAACTAATTAAATAAAAATACGGTTAAATTTCATCTCTTAACTATCGAAATTATAGGCTACATACTAGGGAAATAGATAAAAATATGGGATACAATGACTGTTTTTATAAAACCAGTTGTTAAGTGTTAACGTCTGTTTTATAAAACAGACGTTAAATGTTCACTTTTAATGTCATTTTTTAAAGAAACAGACGTTAAAGGTACTCAGAAAATTACAACAATGTCATCACCTACTTTTTAACGTCCATTTTATGTGAAACAGTCGTTGAATATTCTTGACAAAATTTCAAAAATGCCGCCGCCTCGTTTTCTATGTCTATTTTTATTTCATCGGTCATTAAATGGGAATCGTTATATAAATAGTAGTGTACACTAGCAACCGTGTGCCAAAATTGCATGGACCCACAACAAAATGCGACTCAAGCTTTATGACTTTGATATTTTTATGAACTTTTCAAAACTTCATATTTTTTCACTGAAGATAATACCACTCTGTACCTCTATATATATATATATATATATATATATATATATAAAAGTAACTTGTACCACATTCTCGCATACCAAGTAATGCATTCAATTGATAAAATTTTATATATTTGCTCTTAATAAAGTTTTTATCACTATCTACTTTATAGATGATTTTCATACATCTCTCTCATCTCTTTTCTCCCAATGGAAATTAAATAGGGACAGAATTGAGAAAAGCTATTAATTAATGACTTATATTTTGAACTAAACTTTTTTATTCAAGTGATTCACATTTAGGTACAGAGTGATATTATGGTTTCAGACCTCATATGCATATTCATGAAAAATTCATGGGCAGATTTGCACTTTGAACAAGATTTTAATGTTGACAAAACATTGTCAAATACTGACATATTAATTTTAATTTTTGAAATAGAAATAATCATTACAAAAGATCATCATTTGATACTAATTAACTGTGTTAATGTTATATGACTTAAAAGTTACTTTTTAAAATTAATGGATCAAAATGATATTTTATATTAAATTAGTGCTTGTTTGGATTTGTTTATCATAAACATGTTCAAGCAAACAGAGATGCAACTTTTCTAATATGCTTACCTTATAAATTGTAAATTATAATTGAAAACTGCTTTTTAAAACTCCAATTGCCATTTCAAATAAACCCTTGCATCACTAAAAATTAACATTTGAATAATAATAATAATAATAATAATAATAATAATAATAAAAGTAAAATACTCTGATCACTCTTTTATTTTATCTTAAAATAGACTGACATAACCTCTATTTTTAAATGATATACTTAAGTCAAAACCATTGACTCTGTTTAGAATATTATGAAAAGATTCTAAAAGTATATTTTTAAGTTAAAATTTATATTTACTAATCTACCCTTTAGCATCTCAAAATGCCTAGTTTATTTTTTAGTGTTTGCAAGTTCCAAGAAAAAAACAATAGCCGCAGCAATGAAGAGAAGTGCAGAGATGAGAAATCTCAATAGTACAATGATATGAAGCTTGTTGTTTTTATCATTAAAAGGCACATAATTCTAGTTCGCACATCAATAGGTTTTTTTTTTTTTTTTTTACAAAAGCATTATTGAATGTTAAGAGTTTGTAAACCTGGTATGCAAATCGCAGACGCAAGTTCAACCTTTCCTGAAAAATTGAAGTCTAGTTTGAACATGTTTATGGGATGTTTGACGTAATCTAAATACAAGATAGAAAGAATTACAAAGCAATTAGTAATTCAAATAAAAAACTTGATTGCAAATTGGATGAATTATTTTAATAAATATATTAGAAAGTTTGAAAACAAAAATATATTAGAATTATTTCTGGTTGTCGTATATGGTTGTCGGGGTCGTACGACTTGACAATCATGTCGTCGATGTAGACCTCAATATTATGGCCGATCTGGTCCTCGAACACCTTGTTCATCATCCTTTGGTACGTCGCCCCAACGTTTTTCAGGCCGAACGGCATAACGTTATAACAATAGTTCCATTTTTTTGAGATGAAAGTCGTGGCCTTTTGGTCGCCGGGGTGCATGGCGATCTGGTTGTACCCTGAGTAGGCATCCATGAAAGACAGTAGTTGAAATCCGGATGAATTATCTACAAGTTGGTTGATGTTCGGCATAGGGTAGGCGTCTTTTGGGCATGCCTGATTCAGATTCGTGTAATCTGTGCATACCCTCCACTTGCCATTTGGTTTCAAAACCATTACCACATTGGAAAGCCATGTGGTGTATCGTATTTCTCTGATGAAACCGGCCTCCAACAACTCGTCCACGTGCTGGTTCAGAGCCACTTGCCTATCTGGTGCCCTTTTTCTCCTCTTCTGGGCAACTGGAATAGACCCTGGCCGGATGGCCAATCTGTGACAACAGAACTCGGGGTCAATCCCGGGTACATCGGTCGCGCTCTAGGCAAAAACATCTCGGTTCATTATTAAGAATTCTTCCATCCTTAATCTCAAATCTGGGCTCAGCGTCCTGCCTATTTTTGTTACCCGGTCTGGGTCGTTCCCGAGGTTGAGGTCTTCAAGCTCTCATTCGGGCTCTGGCCGGGGGATCTCAGGCTCGTCTCGCAAGTCCAATTCGACCATATTAATCGGATGGCTAGGCTTCCCCCCCCCCAAGGCTATTCGGACCAGGCTTGGAAGGGGGTGATGCTACGTTTCCGCCTTCCTTGATCGTCTCAACATAGCATTGCCGGGATTCCTTTTGGCCGCCCTTAATGGTGAGGACTCGGTTGGTGTTACTCACCATTTTTATCTTCTGATGCTTGGTGGACACCAGCATATCCCATTTATGAATGGTCTGCCTTCCCAAAATTATATTGTAGGTCGAGGGGAACTCGGCCACAATAAATTGTACCCGGTCTGTCTTGAAGCCTTCTTTCGTTCCCAGAGTCAGTCGTAGGTCGATATACCCTTTGGGAGGGGAGAGCTCTCCGTTAAAACCGACGAGGGTTGTCTTGCAAGGCTTCAGATCTTCTTTATCGAGATTCATCCTTTTGAAGGCGTCCCAGATGATGATGTCTGCCGAGCTCCCGGTGTCTATAAATATTCTTTTGACGCGGCAGTTGAAGGGTTCCTGTGATTACCAGACCGTCCTGATGTCCGGGTACCACGTCCTTCATATCCTCCTTAGTGAAATGGAGCTGAGGTCGTTCCACTTTATTTGTTGCCTCAATATCTTCCTTGAATTTCGGCCGGTCCCTGACTGAGAGGACCTCCTTCAAGTATTTCCTTCGCCGACTCGCCGTGTCACCGCCTCCACCAAAGGCTCCATTGATCACGTTGCAGTCGAACTCGGCCTCGGGAAATGCATCTTCCTTGGCCCCCGGCTTTTGCCGTTTATCATCTTTTTTCCTCTCGGGAGCCGGGCTGTCCAGTCAGTCATCCTGTTTTCGCTTCTCTCTTTTCCGCCCCTGCGTTTTGATCACGTATTGGCGCAATTTTCCCTCTCTGACGAATTTCTCGATGCGTCCCAGAGCTCGTAGCACTGGTCCGTGGTATGCCCCGAACTATCGTGAAAGGTACAGAAGCAGGTTGGGTCCGTATTGGCTCGTTTTCTGAGGGGCCGAGGTCTCTCAATCTTCTGCATCTCGGTCGATGCCACTTCTCTCCATAACTGGGAGCGGGAGACATTCAGAGGGGTGTATTTGTCATATTTACCCTTTAACTCCGACTTTGCACTAGGGGACTTATTGTCTGGATCCCTACCACGGCAATCTTGATTGTGACCCTCGGACTGGCTTCTATCCCTTGGCGGGGTACTTCGGTCTGGGTCTCTTCGAGGACCGTTTGCTTGTCGCATTTGCTCCACTTCAAGGTACTTCTTCGACCGAGTTATGAAATCATTAAGATTGTTAGCCGACTCTTTAAAGAACGATTCGGTCAAGCGAGACTCTTGATCTAGGCCGTCGGCTAAGAGGTGGACGTGTACCGCCTCACTTAATTCGCGTACCTGCAGGGCCGCAAGTTTAAATCGATCCAAATAACTTTGGAGTGTTTCGCCGGGCCGCTGCTTGATCTTGGACAAGGTGTATTGGGACTTTTTGGTTGTCGTTTGCTAGTCGCAAAGTGCATCTCAAAAGCCTCGGCTAAATCATCAAATTTATGAACCGACCCCACGTGCAGAGTGTGGAGCCATTTTAAGGCTGGTCCCTCAAGGGTTGCGGCGAAAATCCGAGTCATGATAGGTTCCCTGAGGCCCCTTACGAACATGACCACCTCAAAGACTTCCAGGTGAGTTGTCGGGTCTTGAGAGCCGTCGTATTTTGTTAGCTCGGTGAGGTTTAGCTTCTCCGGGAAATGAGCGTTGAGGATCTCGTCTGAGAAAGGGTTGTTGTCGATTTGTCCAACATACCTTCTCCGCTGATACCCGGTTGGAGGAGGCCGGGGTGACCTGTTACCCCGGGCTGACTTCGCCCTTTTTGAGTCCTTACTTGAGGGGGTCGGCTTCTTGCTTTGGCCGGTTTCTGTGCTTTTATGCCCACGCGAGCTTTTGCCTTCTTCATCCTTCTTCCAGGTCTTTTCCTCCTCGTCCTCGTTAGAGGAGGCAGAGTCCCTCGTCTTGAGGTGCTTTTCCAATCGCTGGAAGCGGAGGGTGTGCCGCTTGTCCATATTCTCGATACGTCTCATCATCGCGGCCAACGAATTTTGGACGAGAAGAGTATCCGGATTGCCGCGTGGGATTTTTGTGTTAACGGCCGGATCTGAATTCTAAGGCTAGCGGTCATCATTATGCGGAACTGAGGACTCCGTGTCGGACGGGTTGTCATCTAAACAACCATCATTGTTAGGGACGACAAGCTCTTCTTGTTGCTGCTTTGGCTGTGATAGCCGATCTTCTTCGTTCTGCCCACTGCCCCCAACTGGGTTGGTCTGCTGCTCAGTTCGATGTGGTTGCCGAGGTGCTTGACGCTGATCTCCTGGTCGAACCATCTCAGACTGCTTCTGGTTTGAACTACGGGTGTTAACCCTCATTGTTCACGAGAATCGATATTTACGGTGCCCCACGGTGGGCGCCACTGTTCTGGTGTAGAACACAGATGTCCAGCCAAGTGAATGGGCTGGTGCTTTGATGTAGGATCAAAGGAATCCTCCCGAATGCCTATTGGGAAAGCACTCAAAAGGAGAGGTGATCACTGTACACAACCAGGCTCTTAGCCAAGGGGGTGGGGTGTGTGCACAATATGTATGTAAATAGCTTAGGGTTAGAACCTGTGTACCTTAGGTTACTGCCTTAGTATTTATACAGCATACCTGGAGCGATTTGGCGCAGTATTCGGCCACGATCCTAACTGCCCTGCCCTGCGCGGAGGTGCTTCTATATTTCCGGGGCAGTTGAGATGCTTCAGGATGGTAGGCAAGACTGGGTCTTCCATGCTTGCCCGTGGTTGGGCCTTATCACCATTGGGCTTAATCCAGATCCGTAATAGGGTTGTATAATGTTTTTAGTAAATATAAATGTTTAAATAATTTTTATATTACAGTCGGGTATTTTGGTTAAAGAAGTAATTATAAGTCAAAGTTCATGTGGAAATGGAATATTAAAATATAAAGAAAGTTTGTTAATATATGGTTTTAAGGATATGATATTGTCACTATCATTTTTTGTCATAATTAATGTCACCACTACTTTTTCACCATTAGATCATAATCTCAATAGGAGAGAGAAATGATAAAGGAATTTGAGATTCTAATATAACGGTAAAAAAATGGTAGTGACATTAGTAATAACAATATTTTATCCCTATGTTTTAATATTAAAAAAGGGTCATGAGTTTTGAAAATGGGGATAATATATCTGCATTTACTGCAGATATATTATTTGCAGCAACCAATAAAACGCTGCCGTTTTCTTTTTTGTGTTTGAGAAGTTAAGTTCCTCAGTTCTATTGGTCTTTCCTATTTTTTGGGTGGATTTTTTTTTTCCTTTTTTTTACCAGCAGTTCGTCAATGTAATTTATCGTCAATTGACAGTTCGAATTTTATGTTGGATCGGGGTTGGTGACAGAATGTAATAAAGAAAATGGGTAGATAGTTTACATTTTCTTTGTTAATTGCATTTAACTTACTTAGTTAGAGTTTGTTACTTTTCCATTACCAGTTGTAACTATTAGTTGTAACAGTATTAGTGGGACCCATGTGAGTTCAGAAAGTTGGAGACTATTCCAACTATTAAATATGATGTATGCTGTACGAAATACACACATTCAGAATTTATTTTGTTCAGTTTCAACTTTCCTCTCTCTCTCTCTTTCTTCGAGCTTCCTTTCTTCTTCCATTCAGATTGTTCACGATTTCAGATCACTACTCTTTGATTTGAAATCGTCTCATGGTATCAAGAGCCTAAGCCGTCCCTTCCTCCAATTCGTCATGGCCTCCGTTGCTGGTGGCTCGACCACCATCCCTTCCTCCAATTCGTCCTCTTCCGATTCATCCCCAAACATGTCGAATCCATATTATCTTCACCCAAACGAAAATCCTTCCCTTGTTCTAGTTAATCCAGTTCTCACAGGCCTGAACTATCACACCTGGTCGAGATCCATGCGGATGGCACTCCAATAGAAGAATAAGCTCATTTTTGTGGATGGTTCGATCCCAGCTCCAGCGATCACAAGTTCGACATATTCGGCTTGGGTACAGTGTAACACAATTGTTTGCTCCTGGCTTGTTCAGGAAATTTCTCCAACAATAGCTCAAAGTGTTCTCTGGATGGACAAGGCATACGACATATGGACTGACTTGAAGGATCGATTTGGGCAGAGTGACATTTTTCGTGTTGCTGAGCTACAGGACGACATGTTCTCCTTCCGTCAGGGAGACCTTTCAGTGAGTGACTATTACACCAAGCTTAAAATACTTTGGGATGAATACATAACTCTGAGGCCTGTTATTCGATGCCCCTGCAATTTTACATGTTCTTGTGTCAAATATCGTGAAAATGATTATACTCTGAGATTTTTGAAAGGTTTGAATGAGAGATTTGGTTTAGTTAAGTCTCAGATTATGTTGTTAGATCCACTACCTTCTGTCAATAGAGTTTTTTCTATGCTCTTACAACAAGAAAGAGAAATGCCAACTGGAAATGGAGGTGAATCTATTGTTCTGTTTAACAAAGGACCCCCTAGACCTTCAAATCCTCCTAATTCCAATTCTGGTTACAGTTCTGGTCGTGGTTTAGGACGTGGTTCTGGCAATGAAAAATTCTGTACATATTGCAATCGGCCACGTCACACTATTGACACATGTTATCGCAAGCATGGCTTCCCTCCTGGCTTCAAGTTCCATAATCAGGGTTCCTCATCGGTCAATACACTCCATACGCAGGATCCAGCTCCTAATTCTGTCCAAGAGCTGAAACATACATCCACTGGTATTTTACCAACGCCATCTCCACAATTTACTCCGGATCAGTACCAAAAGTTGCTTGATCTTGTCAAATCTGGTTCTCCTGCTCCGGCCATTAATGTTATCTCATCCTCTCATCAGGATCCAGGTAGAATCTTTTCAATTACCTCCTTTTCTAATATCAATTCCTGGATCATTGACACTGGTGCTACTGACCATGTGTGTCATTCTTTAGAACGTTTTTCTGATTATCATTCAATTGACCCTATCCCTATTAAACTCCTTGATCATAGCTCTATTAATGCTGTGATTTCTGGTACTGTTTGTCTTTCAGATTCCTTAATCTTACATAATGTCTTCTACATACCTAAATTTGCATTCAACATCTTATCTGTTTCCAAGCTAACAAGTGATGTTCCTTGTTGCTTCATTTTCTTTTCCTCAATTTGTTATATTCAGGAGCTTTCTCATTGGAAGACGATTGGTTCAGCTGAAGTTTTTGAAGGTCTTTACTTCCTCAATCCTGCAAAATCCTCTCCTACTGTTGCTGTGACAACTTCACCAACTAGCTTTCCAGAAAATTCAACTGACACTTTCTTTGATTTGTGGCATCATAGATTAGGTCACCTTTCTTTTCCAACATTACGTACTTTACATCAAGAATTTCCCTTTATTTCTTGACGTTCTAGCTCATTTCCTTGTGATGTGTGTCATATGGCCAAACAAAAGAGGTTGCAATTTCCTGTAAGCACATCTTTGAGCAATAGCATTTTTTCTTTAATACATACAGACATTTGGGGCCCCTTTGCTGTCACTTCTCTTCGTGGATTTAAATACTTTTTGACTATCGTTGATGATTTTAGTCGATATACTTGGGTTTTTCCAATGAAATCTAAATATGAAGTAAGAGTTCATCTTCAAAACTTTATTCTTATGATTGAAACTCAACATAATACAAAGGTCCAGATTCTTCGATCTGATAATGGTCTAGAATTTTTTATGGATTCATTTTATAAGTCTAAAGGAATTATTCATCAAACCTCTTGTATTGAAACTCCTCAACAAAATGGTATTGTTGAACGCAAACATCAACACATTTTAAATGTTGCCCGTGCTCTTTTATTTCAAGCCAAACTTCCCAAGTTATATTGGTGTTTTGCTATTAATCATGTTGTTTACCTCATTAACCGTTTACCTTCTCCTATTATCCAAAATTCCACTCCATTTACTCTAATGTTCAATAAATCACCTTCCTATTCTGATTTAAGGGTATTTGGTTGTTTATGTTATGCTTCAACCATTATTGCACACAGATCAAAATTTGACCCAAGGGCTTCCAAATGTGTATTTCTTGGTTTTCATAATCATACTAAAGGTTACTTGCTTTTAAACCTTCATACTAATGCTATTTTTATTTCTAGAGATGAAATTTTTTATGAATCATCTTTCCCTTATCATATGCATACATCACATGCTCTCACTGATGCCTCTATACCCCTACCTGCTGATATTTCCCATCTTTCCTTCCCTTCTCCGATTTTATCTCCTTCTTCACAAAATTCTTCTCCTCTCCCTTCATATCCTGTTTCATCTCTACCTGTTAACCGAACTGATTCTGACCAATCAGATCCGGTTTCTGCCGATTCTGATCTTGTTCCCTCTTCTCCTCTTATACCTGAATTTGTCCCTCTTCGTATCTCTACTAGACCACATAAAACTCCCACTTATTTGCAGGATTATTATTGCTCGACTCTCACTACTTCAGCTGCTCCCTTTTCTTCTGGAGATAAGTATCCACTCTCTTCTCCTCTTTCTTCATCTTTTTCTCCCTCTTATAAAAATTTTTGTCTTGCTATTTCTTGTAATGATATTCCTACCACTTATCGTCAAACTTCCAAATTTAAACCTTGGCGTGACGCTATGGATGCTGAAATTTCTGCTCTTGAACAGAATAAGACTTGGATACTCACTCATTTGCCTCCAGGAAAACAACCAATTGGTTGCAAATGGGTTTTTACAAAAAAATACAAATCCGATGGTACCCTTGATCGGTACAAGGCAAGGTTAGTTGCTAAGGGCTTTACTCAAACTGAGGGTATTGATTTTTTTGATACATTCTCCCCTGTTGTTAAGATGACTACAGTTCGGTTATTACTTGCTCTTGCTTCCGCTAATAAATGGCATATTCAGCAACTTGATGTGAATAATGCTTTTCTCCATGGGGAGTTAAATGAGGAAGTTTACATGGTTTTGCCTCCGTGATTTTATTCTTCTGACTCTTCTTTGGTTTGTCGGCTACAAAAATCTCTTTATGGCCTTAAACAGGCTAGTAGGCAATGGTTTCAGAAATTGTCTTCTGCTCTTCTTTCCTATGGTTATGTTGCTTCCAAAGCTGATCATTCTTTGTTTGTTAAGTTCTCTGGCTCTGGTTTTACTGCCCTACTGGTTTATGTTGATGATATACTTTTAATTGGGAATGATTTATCTGAAATCACTACTGTAAAGCACAATCTTAATCAACTTTTCAAAATAAAGGATCTTGGTTCAATACGCTACTTCCTTGGTCTTGAAATTGCTCGTAATAGTTCTGGAATTTCTGTTTGCCAGAGGAAGTTTGTCTTGGATTTACTTACTGAAACAGGTTACCTTGATTGCAAGCCGGCTTCTGCTCCTATGGATAACAAAGTCAAGTTGAGTCTTCATTCCGGTACTCCCTTGTCTGATTTATATTCATATCGAAAGCTTGTTGGTAGGCTTCTTTACTTGACCACCACACACCCAGACATTGCTTTTGTTACTCAACAACTAAGTCAGTTCTTGGCAGCCCCTACTGATCTCCATCTCAAAGCAGCTCACAGAGTCCTTCGCTACCTGAAATCTACTCCTTCCAAGGGTTTGTTCTTCCCTTCTACTTCTGACTTTTCATTAAAGGGATTCAGTGATAGTGATTGGGCTGCTTGTCTTGACTCTAGACGTTCTATTACTGGTTATTGTATCTTTCTAGATCATGCTCTTATTTCCTGGAAATCTAAGAAGCAAAGTACTGTTTCTATGTCTTCTTGTGAAGCTGAGTATCGTGCCCTCGCTATGACATCTTGTGATATCCAGTGGCTTTTATATCTGTTAGATGATCTACATATCTCTCGGTCACAGCCTGCTCTATTGTATTGTGACAACCAATCAGCACTCCAACTTGCCTCCAATCCTACATTTCATGCTCGCACCAAACATATTGAGTTGGACTGCCATCTTATTCGTGATAAGGTTCAGCAGGGTATCATTCGGTTACTACCAATTGCTCCCACAATCACCATTAACCTTTTACTAAACCACTTAGTAATAGTCCATTTCATTCTCTTGTTTCCAAGCTGGGCATGATTGATGTCCATGCTCCAGCTTGTGGGGGGCTGACAGAATGTAATAAAGAAAATGGGTAGATAGTTTACATTTTCTTTGTTAATTGCATTTAACTTACTTAGTTAGACTTAGTTAGAGTTTGTTACTTTTCCATTACCAGTTGTAACTATTAGTTGTAACAGTATTAGTGGGACCCATGTGAGTTCAGAAAGTTGGAGACTATTCCAACTATTAAATATGATGTATGCTGTACGAAATACACACATTCAGAATTTATTTTGTTCAGTTTCAACTTTCCTCTCTCTCTCTCTCTTTCTTCGAGCTTCCTTTCTTCTTCCGTTCAGATTGTTCACGATTTCAGATCACTACTCTTTGATCTGAAATCGTCTCAGTTGGTCAAATTACTTTTGATGCACTGATTTAGCTTTATTTAACTGAGTTTTTGACAATAAGCAATGACAACGAAGTGTCTTCCAGTGACTTGCTCCCTGTTTACCTCTCTGTCTTCTTTTTTGAACTTAACCAGTCGATTTCCTCAGTAATTTGAATATTGGCCATTTATTCTCATTTTCCATGTGGAATCAGCAGCTGGCCGCTGTAACTTATATTGTTCCGATTTTACGGTGGATCATCGATAATAATTTTAAGCTCGACATCTTCAGGGAAATCGGTGAAGGAAACTTAAATAGTTCCCCTGCCACGCAAAATCAGAAATAAAGGGGGAGGAAAAAAATTGAAACGGCAGCGTTATTGGTTGCTACAGGTAATATATCTGCAGTAAATGCAGATATATTATCCCCTTTGAAAATAGGTAGGAAGTTGCTTCGTAAAATGTACAGTATTTTATTATATAATAATAAAAAATAATTGGATTGTTGGCTCTAGCTTCCTCAGCGTCAGGCACGCAGATATACGATTAGTCTGAGACCTCCAATCTGGTAATGGCCTTCCGCATGGGGCCGATGCAGCAACCCAGAGGCAGTCCACTCTTGAAGTTTCTTTTTCTGCTCGCATTACTGCACTTTGTGGAACTCAAGGTAGTAGCTCAACACATGCTTTGTTTTCGACATTGATGAAAAGTTGAAAATTAAGTCCCTTAGAGGGCATCCAATAAAATCAAAATTTCCCGGCTGTAATATTTATCCGTCTTTCTCATCAGGTAGTGATCTCTTTAATTTCTCAGGTGAATTTATCAAGTTTCCTACTTATTTTGCCTATTTCTCATTAGGTTTCGGGTCACCAACTCGTGGAATCGGAGCAGTATCCTCTGGTTGTGAGCACCTGGCCCTTCCTTGAGGCGGTCAGAGCTGCATGGAGGTCGGTTGATGGTGGGTCTTCGGCTGTGGACGCTGTCGTAGATGGTTGCTCAGCTTGTGAGGAACTAAGGTGTGATGGAACTGGTGAGTGAATTTCTTTAATTATTTTGAAACTAGGGTGAGAATCTTAATTCAAAAGGCTTTGATTGAGGGGGAACTGAGCCTAGATTATTTAAAGAGAAACATTTTTTCCTCTTAATTGGTTTGGACTTGGAATGTGTGGTCGGTTAAATTGATATTAAGATTACCTGTTATTGAAGATTAAATATTTAGATGAGTTGATACTGCGATACTAGTTCTTGCTTTCAATTAAAAGTATGTTGAAACGATTGCATAGTTCCTTCTCCCTTTTATGCTTTTGGAGCATTTTTGTAATTATTTCACACTTCATTGAGTGCTCCAATGGGATAGTAGTAGTCAAAGCGGTCAAGAAACAATTTGTTCGGAATTTATTTATCCAATTTTTGTTTTTTGTTGAATGGCTTAATAACTAATTTGCTGGAAAGAACGATATGCTTTTATAACAGATCAAAATTTTTGCTTGGAAAATTTTCAAGGAAATATTGATATTAAACAGTAAAATATCAGATATGACCAGCTTTTTTAAGGGGACCAACTCTCAAATATTTCCAGTAACATAATGTTTCTTGGATCAAAGGCACCCTTAAGACACTTCTGTCAAAATGCATGCAAAAATTCTTGAGAAGAGATAAAGCTGAATAACTTTGTGGTTAAATTGTGAAATTTGTAATAACTTTTTTCTTGGTACTAAAAGAACTGAAAATGGCATGCACTCTTTAAATGTTTCTCTACTGTTACCCTTAAAAGAAAGTGAACCCTTGCAGAAATTTGGTGCTATTTTTTTTCCTGTTACATTACATCTCGTTATTTTGATGTCCATTTTTCTTCGTCACACCAAGTGAACTAAGGCATGCTTTGATTTGTTACTACCTTCTCGACAGTGGGTCCTGGTGGAAGTCCAGATGAGAATGGAGAAACTACAATTGATGCTATGGTCATGGATGGGGTAACTGTCAACTACCATTTGCATCTGCTCTTGCACCCTTGATTTATGCATTATTCCTTTGTATGCTTTAGCATGATTTTTTGGTCCTGTATTTTGCTAAGGAAATGCATAGTTGACTATGGAAGTAGGAGCAGTTGCTGCCATGAGATATGTCAAGGACGGAATCAAGGCTGCTAAGTTAGTGATGAAACATACCAAACACACTTTGCTTGCAGGAGAGAAAGCCTCAGAATTTGCCATTTCTATGGGACTTCCAGGACCTACAAACCTTAGTTCAACAGAATCTATTAATAAGTGGGCCCAATGGAAAGATAATAAATGTCGACCAAATTTTAGGGAAAACGTTCTCCCTATGGATAATTGTGGTCCATATCATCCTACAAAGTCTTTGGATCTTCCTGAGATGTGCTCCAATACTGCTCATATGCAAGATATTGATTCTTTATTACCTCATGTCAGTCTTCACAGCCATGATACCATATCAATGGCTGTTATTGATAAGGTAAAATTATCACATTCCTTTATTAATTTTTATTTACAAAAAAATTACTTAGACAAATTATCCTTATATGTGGTGTAGATGGGGCGTGTTGCTGTTGGCACATCAACCAATGGGGCAACCTTCAAGATTCCTGGAAGGTAAGTTCGCCATATGGATGCCATTTTAATAATAAATATGCAATTGGAATCAATTCAATAAACCATTTAAGTGTCATATAGTGGAATTTATTTAGGATTTCTTATCCTTTAGAACTCTCTCGTTTCTTTAACCAAAAAACAAAGTCATTTTGAGCTATCTTGTTTCTCTTTTTATTTCCAAGCCACTTGCAATTTCTTTTTGTACCACTTAAGCAGGTCAATATTAATACTCCTTTCGGTCCTTACTGTAGGACATATTTGGGGAGTTGATTTTGATCTTAAATATAAGACGTGTTTTCATATTTGTTAATCTTTTCCTAATTTACCCTTATTGATACTCTCTCAACAATAATTAAGGAGGAGAGGTAATAAGGGAATCAAGGAAGATAACTTGGGTGTTTTAGAAAATGCATGGCATATTAACTAATTTAACTAGTTCCTTAATCTAATCAAATTAGATAAATATGTCTTATATTAAGAACTAGAGGTGTCATTTATGCTATTATTGGCTTTGTATTTGTACATGTTACTCTTAAAATTTCACACTTAACTTCCTTAGAGTAGAAAATTGCAGAATGATTAATGCATATCTTGTAATTGCATTCACCTTAAACTAACAAACCTGCCTGAGATACCAGTCCTGAACTTTATTTTTGGCGCTTCTTAATTGAACTACTGCATTCAAGAGCTTTTCTCATGTTTGTGTTCATGTTAGAATTATTTCCTATGGTATAAAACAAGCAGTGGAGAATAGTTACATAAGCTCCTTTTTTTAAAATAGAAAGGGAAATGGCAGGAGGCAGATGCATTATGTATGACTGTTACATAAATATGCATATATATATAAAGTACCATGCATTTCCCTCGCCAAACTCACTAGTTGCTGTGTTATCAGTGCATTCCTGAAATCACCATGTTACTCTGTAGAACACGCTTGCTTAAATTTGTTTGACTTGTAGGGAAATTTAATTTGGAGACCCTTATAATTTCACATAGCTTTGAATCAGGTCCCTAATTTTCTGTTTTGGGAAAGTTGGTAAGAAGTCCCTTCTTGAAAATTTTATTGGCCAGAAGAACTTAATATATATATTTATACATAGAAAGTACTGGTACTCTGAAAGAGTTCATATACAAAAAGTACCGATACTCGAATTCAAGTTCTTCTGGACCATAAAATTTTTAAACAGAGGCTTCTTGCCGATTTTTTCTTGTTTCTTTTTTTTTTTTTTGAGTCCTTTTAGTTTCTACTGTAAAATCTGTTAGTCTCTCATCTTTAAAACCATTAAATATGGACCAATGATGTTAAGAATTCCTAAATAGAGCACTAATGTTGCAAAAAGTTGGATTATTTTGACAACTCTGATTCTGACTAAGCATCTATGTGAGAACATTTATCTTAAAACAAATTTTTGACCTCCCTTCAAGTGGAATTGCTCATAGCAATACTGAACTTCTCGACGAGCAAGTTCTGGTCCAATGCAAAACTCTGCATCAACTTCTTGGTTTGAGCATCAGAAAACAGATCCTGATCCGAAGAGAACAGTCCCCTTCGGTTCATCAGGTCGATGTAGTACTTCTTGTCAAACTTGTTCGGAGTTGAGATGTTGAGGTTTTCTGTGTTGGGTGAGGTTGTGCTGGGACAAGTGGTCTGTAGGTTTTTATAAAGGGCCCGGTTGTTGGGAGCTAGGCTCGTGCCAAAGAAGTTGTTGGAGAAGGAGCTGTAGTGGGCTTGGCCAAAAGTGTGGTGGATGCTGGAGAGGGCCCATGTTGATCATGTCGAATTCCAAGCATTGAAGGTGCTGATGATGCTGTTGGTGTTGGCAAAGGGAGATGGGAGAATAATTCATAGAAGATCCTTCTTTTGTGTGATATGTGTAACTGGATGAAGCAAGGTGGGGGCTCAGCCGATGTCTTTCTTGAATACAAATTTGAGGTGGTTTCAGACATGGCAAAAAAAAATTTCACATAGATTGTAGTCAGAGCCCAAATGGTCAAAATAATTCATCTGTTTGCCACATCAATGCTTTCAATGGAATTCTTAACATCATTGGTCCTCATTTAACCATTTCAAAGATGAAGGACTAACAGATTTGACAGCAGAAACTAAAAGGACCAAATCAAAAGAAGGGGAAAAAAGCTTAGGGACTTGATTCAAAACTAGGTGAAACTTTAAGGACCTCCAAAAAAATTTCCAAACTTTTAATATTCAGTCTTTTCTTCTTTTATCCTCCATTTTCCTTTGTGCTGAATGGCTTAATGATTTAGAAACATATATTTACAGAAGGCATTCCCTTTGGGCCTTACGATATCATTTTCTTAAATGCTCAAATACTCATGCAGAGTGATATATTACCATGTGTGTCAACGCAAAAACTGTCAATCACTCAATATTGCTACAGAAGCTTCCAATATAGTATTTTGAAAATTCTCTTCAACAGGGTAGGGGATGGTCCCATTGTTGGATCCTCAGCTTATGCTGACAATGAAGTTGGTGCATGTTGTGCAACTGGGGATGGTGATATCATGATGCGCTTCCTTCCATGGTAACATGAAAATTTATAGTTTCTTATGTTTAAGAGATGCTTTGAATCTTGATTGGTGGAACTTTCTGACTTGTGGCCAAGGCCGACAACTGTAACAAGGAACCAACATTTTTTTCCCAAAATTTTGAAGGTTGAATTATAGAAAGAGAATGTGCTGAGCTCACTGAAAATTGAAAAATAGTTATTTGAAGATACTAATGTTTTGATTATTCAAATTTGTTGACACCAAAATACGCAGCAGTTAAAATGCATGCAAATATATCATGTACCTGATGATCAATGCCTTGTTTGGGAATGTTGGAGCTTTCAGCTTTCACCCCTTTTGTTGTTCAAATTCCGTGTGCCTTGTGGATACTTTTTTTATCCTACTACGGTTGTAATTTCAAACTTTAGATGTCAAGTAGTATTGAATAGTGTGGGTAGGTGGTGAGATTTCTTAGGTTTTAACCATACTATTATATACTCCCTCTAGCCTTTAATATAAAATCTAGTTTGTAGTTCGATTTCTTCATTGAAGTAAATCTTATATTAAGGACCTGAAGGAGTATTAGTATTAGATTTACTTTATCCATATCTTGATATTTTCTTGTAATTAACTTCAGTTATCAAGTTGTGGAAAGTATGAGGCTGGGAATGGAGCCTAAACATGCGGCTCAGGATGCCATAGCACGGATAGCAAGAAGATTCCCAGACTTTGTGGGAGCCGTTGTTGCCATAAATAAGAACGGGGAGCATGCCGGTGCATGCCATGGATGGACATTTAGGTACTCAGTAAGAAACTCAGCAATGAAAGATGTCGAAGTCTTTACTGTGTTGCCCTGAAACTGACTCTTTTGAGAAGCTGGTTGTTGCCGTAAATAAGAAGGAGGAGCATGCCGGTGCATGCCATGGATGGACATTTAGGTACTCGGTAAGAAGCTCGGTAATAAAAGATGTTGAAGTCTTTACTGTGTTGCCCTGAAACTGACTCTTTTGGAAAGCTGGTTGGTCCAGCAATTGAATTATGCTCAGCATCTTGTTTGTGTTCTGGAAATTTTGTTGGCATGTTATAACTTCCACCACAGTTTAAAACTGTATGATGTGAGTAGAAATCTTGGGATCTAAGAGTCAAAAGTTTCGACTATTAGAAAATATCAAGTCAGATTAGATTAAGTTGCATGATACACGAGGTATATTCCCAATAGCAATCACTACTTTCGGTCATTAACATAATCTCGTCTGTAGTGTAATTTACACTATAGATGAGATCTTATATTAATTACTCCATTCGGTCCTAATTATAAGACAACATTTGAAAGTTGATTTTGGTCCTAATTATAAGACAACATTATAATAATTATTAATTTTTTCCTAAAATACCCCTATTTTATTCTCTCAAGTGTGTTTGATTTTTTGTGAATATATATATGTGGACGCATATACTCTTTCAGTCAACGAAACTTTTAGATATATATGCGTGTGTGTATCTATGTATGTATATATGTGTGTGTCTACACACAAATATCTATAGACACTATAGACACATACATATATTTGTGTGTCTACTACATACATGTATGTATGTATATATGTATGTGTCTACACACATATATTTTGTGTGTTTGTATGTGCGCACATATATATATATATGTGTGTCTACATATATGTATATATGTATATATGTGTGTCTACATGTATGTATATTTGTGTGTTTGTCAATATGTGTGTGTTTACATATAAACACACATACACATATACACAGGGACGGACCTACATGGGGGCTAGGGGTGGCCCCGCCTCCCCTAAAATTACAGAAAAGAATCCAAAGTTTTGGGAAATCACAGTTCAACCTCATAAAAATTTCAGTATTTTCATTTTAGTCCTCTTCTAATAGTTTCATAGATGGACTAAAGTGAAAAGATTAATATTTTTATGAGGTTAAAAGGTGATTTCCTGAAACTATGGGTTCATTTATGTAATTTTTGCCCCTCCTAATTACAATGGCTAGGTCCGTCCCTGTTTATACATGTATATCTTTGTGTGTGTGTGGGGGGTGTGCCTATATGTGTCTGTCGATATATGTGGGCGCGCACACACACACATATATGTGTGTGTGTATCTATATATACACACATATATATGTATATATAGTAAGACCACTATTTTAATTAGATAGCATGTAGAAAAAAAATTAGGTTGGAGAGACATGTGGTAGAAGCTATTGATTTACTTTCACTTAGGTCATTTTAAATTTATATAAGGACATTTTAGGAAAATGAGTAAAATTAACTAATTTAACTTCTTTCCTTAATCTCCCCAAAATCGGTTAAATATGTCATATAATTAGGACTGAAGGGAGTATTAGATATAGTAATTCTTTGAGAAAATGACATTCAGGTCCCAAGGATTATAAAAAATAGCAAAAAAGTCTCAACAAAAATTCACATATCAAAAAAGTCTCTATGGACTTTTTTGATATTATTTATATTGAAACAAAATCCAAGTTTTAAAATTTTGTTGTGAATATAACACTTCCTGTTGTGAATATAGTACTTCTTGTTGTCAATACAAATAATACCAAAAATGTACAGAGGGGCTTTTTTGATATGTGAATTTATGTTGAGACTTTTTGCTATTTATTATGGTCCTTAGGACCTGACTATCATTTTCCCTAATTCTTTTGTACATTTAGCACCACCCAATATTAGAAAATAGTTTTTGGTGTAATTTTGCCCCTAATTTTGTTTTCAAGTAGTAATAAATACCCTAAACATATGGTATTGAGCATCACTGGAAACAAAAAATACTTGAAGTTGCTAAATGTATCAAAAATTAATTTGGGATTCGGGGTATTATTGAAAAAAAAAAAAAGTATTTAGGATGCTGATTACCCAAAAAAATTAGTTTAGCACACCAAATGTTATTGTAAAAAAATATTTAAAAAATTTCTAATGAGAGAAGTGTAGTTAAAAGTTTTTAATTAATTTTTCTAATTTTTTTTATCTTATATATTCTCTTTATTAACATTTTGTTACACATCTTTCTTATTTTTTATATTCTGACTTATAAAAAAGTTTCCATCCCTCCCCTCCCAACCCTTCCAAACCCCTCGTGCCAAATAGAACCTAGATATAAAGTCAAAAAAAACCAAACGAGGACGGCGATCACAGAGAGGAGAGAGAGTCCACAAGTCCACAAACAATAATCCTCAGTCTTTTTTAAAGGGAAAATTCATTTCAGGGCCTTTTAGGACTGATAATCCAAAAAATGCCCCAAGATTCTGACAATCTGAAAAGGCCCCAGGACCTTTTCTGGGATTTTCAGAATTTTTGATGAGTTGTCAACGGGGCTGATATAGTTGCTAACGAGTAGGTTTTAACAACTAAATCAACCCTGTTATCAACACTTTGCTAACAATTATGTCAGCCCCGTTGACAACTATATCAGTACCCCGTTAACAACTATATCAGCCCGGTTGACAACTCACCCAAGATTCTGAAAATCCCAGAAAAGGCCCTGGGGTCTTTTCTGGGATTATCAAAATTTTAGGGAATTTTTTGAGATTATCAACCTTAAAAGGGCCCTAAAAATCTTTTTTAAAGACCTGGTAAACTCTACGACCTTGACTTGCTGTAGTCTCACACAGACCAAACTAGAAGCAACGCAAGTGGCAGGTATAATAATTTCAACCCCGTAAATATATCAACAAAATAAATATTTTCTTTTCATTTCCAGCACTCACATTTTTTTTAAAAATAAAAATTAAAATAGCAATGAACATAGTTTTGTCCGAAATTTCTCCGGAGTCCCTCCATTTGGGACAATAATACCAATTGAGTAAATACCCTTTTTGGTCCCTGAGTAAAAAAATGTCATTTTTAGTCCTTAAACAGTAAAAAAAAGATCACTTTTAGTCCTTTTAGTCATTTTTTGTGGGCATTTTAATCCCTCACAAATTCCCAAAAAATCATTTTTAGTCCCTAAAAAGGACCGAAATGACATTTTTTTTACTCAGGGACCAAAATGGGTAGAGCGTGTTTTTCCAGTGACCTAAAAGGGTATTTACTCATACCAATTTCTCTGGAATTTTTGTTGTTGCAATAACTAGAGAATTTGTTATGTAAAATAATGGTCTTGTCAAGTTGGAGCGAGAAAAAAAATAGGATGGGGTATATGAGCAATAAGGAAAAGTTAATTTTTAAAAAGTACTTTGACTTTTTGGTTCGACAATTATGAGGTGTTGGAATAATCTCTTGGGAGACGGCATTTAAAAACTTATTAATTAAGAATATTTATCAATTTTATAATAAAGCACCATAAAATTTAGAAATTTTAAAGAAGAACCAAGCTCTTATATTGAAATAATCAGAAAAAATCCCCTATTAAAAAATTTTATTAGTGAGAAGAACTTAAATCAAAGTATACACTTTGTATATAGAAAATTTGTAAAGTATTGAAGCTTTTTATATATAAAAATTTATCAAGTTATTCTAAAAAAATTGAATGGGGGACTTATTCCCAAATTTTTCTCTTTTTTCTTTTTAGTTATTTTTTCAGTATTTAGTTTCAATTTTTAATTACTCATATTTTTAGTTTTTTTTAGTACTCAACTTTGATATTCTTAATGCTACTTATCTTTTAAAATTTTTAGTAGTAAAAATTCTAAATATAGTATTTAAAAATATAAACTATGAGTGATGTTGAAAAAAAAAATTAAAGCCATGTATTTCTTCCGCAAGAATCCAACAAGTCTACGCCTTGGAATCTCCCCTCAAATTTATTATTATTATTACTAATATATAGAATGAAATCCATTCACTTCATTATAGCTTCCACCAAGCTTCAGTCTTCTTCTCAAATCGCCATTTCTTGCAACATGTCTTCACCCGCAGAGTACTCTCTCTCTCTCAATCGATCATTTTTTGTATGAACTTTTGGTTTAGATTTTTAGTTCTTGAATGGTTTATACATATATGCTCAAGTATTTTGTGTGTGTGTATATTACCGAGATTTTTAGTTCTTGAATGGTTAGATATCTGAACTCGAGTTTGCTCATCCGGGAATTGATTTTTGATGGTTTTAACTCTGAATTGATCCGTTCCAGCTTCCATATGATCTTGGAGACTTCTAGCATCAATATAAAAACTTGAATAAAGATATTTTATTGCATTGCAAGTTCTTCATTCTTCAATTTCTTCTCTCCTTCTAGATTATCTCCCAAAATCATTTGATAACTTCTTGCTTTATGATTTTCTCATTATATTGTGCAAGAGCTTCTTTCTTCAATCAACATTCTCCATTATTTAAGTATACTCCATTGTAGCTCAAATATGATGAAGCTGGGAATGAAGCTTCATTGACTTTTTGAAAAGGTTAAACACATATAAAGGCAAATCCAAAGAATTAAGAGATGAATAAATTATAGTTTCTAGTTTAAATTGCCCCATGTCTGATCTAATTTTGTTGGCTTGGTTGATGTTTTCCATTTATTACCAAAAATAAATTATAAACATAAGGTATACTAAAATTAGAGGCAAGAACAACACATTCGTGAGCCCAGAAAAGGGGTGGAGGCCGATTTGAGGGCATTGAAGGAGGAGAGGGAAACCAAAATAGTATGCGAAAATAACTGATCAGAATAGAGATCAGAAAGCACGACCTGAACCAGAAGAGAAAGCTCAAGCTTTGAAACTTCAATGTAATTCCTCCCTGGCCGGTTCATCTTCAAGACTCCTCTCTGGGTGTATCCTTTTTGCTTTATATACATCTTTATGCTCATAATAATTCTTCTCATACCAACTTCAGTTTCAAAGTTTCATCTGAGGTGTTCACGAGACAGGACAGGCCTGAGACAACCCCATCCTCTTATTTTTCTCTTTATCATTTTCTTCTCTGAATCTCACACTACTTTTAGGTTAAGAAAATAAATGCTTCAGATTTAATATATTAATAAATTTAAAGTGATAAAATTTGAATTGTTCATTTCATAATTGCAGTATAGGAAAATAGGAAAAAAAAAATTTTAAAGTATTATAATAATTTTGTAAAATGTTATATGTGAAATCATTTATTTAATGATGGAGATGAGATTATGAAAAAAAAAATTGAAAGAAAATGAGAGAGAGTATCTACTTCCTAGTATTACTTGGATAGGGATGCCTAGTGGAGGAGTCCACATTATGTGCACATACCTTATGTGTTTCTTATGTGCTCATACCTCTATTAGAGGTATGAGTATAATTTTTTTATATATTGTATTTATTTATATTTAAATTATATGCTGCTTTCTGAGATTTTTTTTGCACCCAGTATATCAAATTAAATAGTTTTCAGTTCTGTATTCAGAAATATTTGTCTGTAACACCAATATCATAGAAACTAATTAATTTAAGATACTGGATGCAAAAAAATCTCAACAAACAGCATATAATTTAAATCTAAATAAAAAAATATTAAAAAAAATAAAAACAAAATATGCTCATACCTCTAATAGCGGTATGAGCACATAAGAAGTATATATAAGCTATGTACATTATGTGGACTCCCAGTGGGAGCCATGTCTCCTTAAACAGCCTTGTTTCATCCTTAACTATGTGGAAAATTGAATAGTCATAAAATAGTGGCATATTGGGGACAGGGCACTCAAATAAATTCACCTGTGCGGTCAAATCCAACAACAGATGGAATTGTTTTCCGTGGAAGAGGTCACCGTTTGGGAGGGAGCCAAACAAACAGGGCCGGTAATTCGCAGGCACAGCAGCAAACTGAAAGCAATAATGCTTCTCCACAACAGCGGAATCAAGGCGACGGAATTGCTTTCCGGGGAAGAAGTTATCGCTTGAATGGGTGAAATCTTGTTCATGATCTCTATATTATAGTTTAATTAACAGTTGCAACATATTTAATTCCTTTATATATGTTTTTTTTTTTTTTTGCCCAATCGCTTTATATATGTTGAATATTTCTGTTTTGAACCAGTTTTAACTATTTGTTAAAAAAAAAACCAGTTTTAACTATTGAAGGTTAGAAATCCACCTATCATCATGTTTTTATATTACTTCGTTTTTTTAATCCGATGGTTGCTTTTATTATTATTACTATTACTACTATGGACTGCACGGAACAGACAGTTGTTTGGCCAAGAAGAAATTGAGGTTCACTGACTGGTCAATGAAGTTATAGTGGGAGAAGTAACTTATTTTCAATCAGAATTTTTCAGAAATAAGATAAGATAAAAGTTAGATTATAAATGTGATTTGTGTTTGGATTGACAGGGATAGAGCTGACTTTTTTTTTTTGGAAAATTACGCACTTGTCTCAAGGAAGAGACTTTATTACAATAAAGTCCATTGAAATCATGAAATTACACAGAAGTCCCTAGGGACTTCTGTGTAATTAATTCATATTAGTAAAAGACCTTATTGCCTAGAGGCTATTTACAACAAGAAAAGTATTGATTTACAACAGACAAAGTATATATTTACAACAAAGTTTCAAAACCAGGGTTTTTTCCATTTCTGACTTCCAGAGGCTATTTGCAACAGGAAAAGTATACATTTACAACAGACAAAGTATATATTTACAACAAAATTTCAAAATCAAGGTTTTTTTCCATTTCGACTTCCGAGGCTATTTACAACGGAAAAGTATTGATTTACAACAAAAAAAAGTATATATTTACAACAGAATTTTTTCCATTTCTGACTTCCAGAGGCTATTTACAACAGGAAAAGTATTGATTTACAACAGACAAAGTATATATTTACAACAAAGTTCCAAAACCAGGGTTTTTTCCATTTCTGACTTCCAGAGGCTATTTACAACAGGAAAAGTATACATTTACAACAGACAAAGTATATATTTACAACAAAATTTCAAAATCAGGGTTTTTTCCATTTCTGACTTCCAGAGGCTATTTACAACAGGAAAAGTATTGATTTACAACAGACAAAGTATATATTTACAACAAAATTTCAAAACCAGGATTTTTTCCATTTCTGACTTCCAGAGGCTATTTACAACAGGAAAAGTATTGATTTACAACAGACAAAGTATATATTTACAACAAAGTTCCAAAACCAGGGTTTTTTCCATTTCTGACTTCCAGAGGCTATTTACAACAGGAAAAGTATACATTTACAACCGACAAAGTATATAGACCTAAAAATCTTTTTTAAAGACCTGGTAAACTCTACGACCTTGACTTGCTGTAGTCTCACACAGACCAAACTAGAAGCAACGCAAGTGGCAGGCATAATAATTTTAGCCCCGTAAATATATCAACAATATAAATAATTTTCTGTTCATTTCCAATCCGCATAATTTTTTTTTTTAAACAAAAAATTAAAATAGCAATGAACATAGTTTTGTCCGAAATTTCTCCGGAGTCCCTCCATTTGGGACAATAATACCAATTTCTCTGGAATTTTTGTTGTTGCTATAACTAGAGAATTTGTCATGTCAAATAATGGAATTGTCAAGTCGGAGCGAGAAAAAAAAAAATAGGATGGGGTATGAGCAATAAGGAAAGTTAATTTTAAAAAAGTTCTTTGACTTTTTGGTTCGACAAATATGAGGTGTAGGAATAATCTCTTCGGAGATGGCATTTAAAAACTTATTAATTAATAATATCTATTAATTTTATAATAATGCACTATAAAATTTAGACATTTTAAGGGAAATTCCAAATAAATACCATTTGAATTTACAAAATCTCAAGAAGTCTGTCGAATTTGTAAAAAGACTGAGAGGTACTAAGGACCTATAAGGGATATGCAAATTCACATGAAATTATCTTTTTGCCCTTAGTTTTAAAAAAACAAAAAAAAAACCCTTGCCGGCCACCAGCTGTCGGCGAGGGGGTGGAGGTAGGAGGTTTTTTTTTAGTGGGTTTTTTTTTGTCAAAAAATTAATTCATTGAACTGTAAGTGGTGGGGTTCGAACCCCTCACCCCTGACACATGCATGAGACCAAGTGGTCTTGAAGGGCTTTTTTGATATGTGAATTTCTGTTGAGACTTTTTACTATTTTTTATGGTCCTTGGGACCTGGCTATCATTTTCCCTAATTCTTTTGTACATTTAGCACCACCCAATATTAGAAAATAGTTTTTTGTGTAATTTTGCCCCTAATTTTTTTTTTCCCGAGTAGTAATAAATACCCTAAACATATGGTAAGTGTTGGTTTTGATTAGTTTTGATGATGTCTTATATATTAAGAGCAAAAAGTTTGTATGATATATTTATCTCCTACATTGACTAACTACTATATTTAATGTAGATTAGTCCAAGTTGAATAATAGCTCAAGAAGGAGATAAGAGATCTTAGAAAGAAGAAATTGAAGAGAATGTCAAGTTCAAGAAGAAGATGAAATATTGAAGAAGGTAGAACTTGTTGAGAATGATGAGTTCGAGTTCGAGTTCAAGAAGAAGAGAAGAAAGAATTGAATTGTGGAATATGATCAAGAGAAGAAGAGAAGAGAAGTAAGAAAGAATTGAATTATGGAGAATGATGAAGAGAAGAGAAGAAAGAAGGAAGAACGTCTTGTTGAATGGATTGAGAAAATCATTATTCAAGTTCATATATTGATGCTAGAAGTCTCCAAGATCATATGGAAGTTGGAATGGGTTAACTCAGAGTTAAAACCAACAAAAAAATCAGTTCCAGGATAAGAAAACTCGAGTCCAGATATTAAAACTCGAGTTTCTTACTTCGCTACAACGATTTGCCTCTCTGGTATGAGAAAACTCGAGTTTGGAAGTCAAAACTTGAGTTAATCACTAACTAACCCGAGTTTGTAATGTCTTCAGCATCTCTGGCGTCTCTGGAAAAGGAAAACTTGAGTTAACAAGTCAAAACTCGAGTTTACAGCGGTGATCAACAACTCTGTTCTACTCTGTTTCACGTTCAGCTTGGGCGACGTCTGGTAATTCGATGATATCTCCCAAACCGAAAATCGGATTAAGGTGAAACTAGTGGCATATGAAACTAGACTCCCAATGCGTCATTTTGATATAAAATTAAAGCCAAAAGGAGTTCCTATGAAGGAGCTATGAATTGTAGAAGTTGACAGTGAAATTCACGCCACACAGCAGACCAACCTTCAATGTTTTGAGTATATCTCACAAAGTACAAACCCGATTGAGCTGAAATCGGTGGCATATGAACGTAGACTCAAAGGGCTTTCTATCAAGATTTGAACGGACCACAACGTAGTTCATAACAGGGATATATGGCCCTCGAAATTTGAATGTTTGTTCAAGATGTTGCACAGTTTGCTATCAAATGAAGCAAACTCGAGTTTGGGAATCAAAACTCGAGTTTGTCGGGGATAGAGAGTAAAATATGATTTTGGGAAAGACCGAAACTCGAGCCATTAAGTTGGAAACTCTAGTTTCCATCAGACAGAGAGCAACCAAGGGCAGAGCAACTCCAAAACTCGAGTTGGTCACTTAATGACTCGAGTTTCGCTTCAAATTCAAAATGTTCTTCGAATCTCAATCGCGACATTTTCCTGAGAAATACCAAAACTCGTGTTTACAATTACAAACTCAAGTTTGCACCTCTGCTTCAGAAAAACACCATTTCAAAAATCTCATTTTTCATCAAGAACATCCAGATGAATACCCAAATGATTTATAATACTTCTTAACATCATTTATATCATTTGTGTACATGTTTCAGATGATCAAAGGCTGTTAATCTGAAGATCAAGAGTAAAGTAAATGCTGATGTCATAGCTGGTTCAGAAAACGAAGTTCTAACGGCTAGTTCCATCTGAGTCTAACGGCTATATTTCTTTATCCAACAGTCATTAAATCTTCTCAACAGCTACATTCCCAACAGCTATATCTCTTCAATTGTCATCAAGCTTCAATCAGTATAAATACCCAGAGGTTTGAAGTCTCCAACAGATAAGAAAAAATAGAGAGAAGAAAAACGCAGAGATACAAGCTCACATCTTCAACATGCTAATACTCTGATCTTCATATCATTTACTCTATGTTTGAAATGTCTACATAGCTTATCATAGAGAGTGAAATGAGTTGTATTGTACTTCAGTGTTTATTCATGCACTTCTAAGAGAGAAGGTTTATTTGTAAATATCCTATCTTTCAATCTGAGAGTTACTCAAGATTGGGTGATCTTGAATGGGAAACCCATTGTAGTGATTACATCTTGTAAGGGGAGTGAATCCTAGTGAGAGGATTACATCGAGTACAGAGTGTGTAATCAAACGGGTGTATTGATTATAGTTTGTAAGGGGGAGTGAATCCTAGTGAGAGGATTACTTCAAGTACAGAACGTGTTACACCCCTACCGGCCTCGCTCTTTCGGGTGGCGGGTTAGAGGGAATCCTTTACTTAGTTACATTTCCTTCATTATTAAGCCCATTTCACTTGTATCAGAGTGAGCGCAACAGAGCATTTAACCGGTTTGGACAAAATATTGTACTGGTAAAAGTAAAATAAACAGAAAATAAAAGTCCCCGAAGGGTTAAGGGTACAGTCATCCCAAAATAAGTATCATAAATAATATACAGTCATCCAAAAATATCAATACAACATATAATAGGGCATTCCCTATCCTTCACCAAAGATCGTTATGCCTACCTTTCCAAAAAGGCCTTTATCAGTCATGAACATCCCTCTGTATCAACAAAAGCTTCTGGAGTCCAACAATGGCCCCCAGAGTAACCGTCAGTACTCAAATACTAAATGTGTAAAGTGTATGTAGGTAACCACGCCAAATATGAAGTCAACAGTAATATGCCAAACATACTACATATACAAACAGAATATACACAACACCGACTACCACGTGCCGTCAGGCTGCCTTATCAAGGCAAGCCCCGGACTTACCGGAGTCACGACCCGTAAAGCTGCCTACACCAGGACAGCCCCGGACCTATCGACCCATACAGCCACCAATTAAGGCCAGCCTCAGACCAATCGTCCTCAGCGCTAGGAATCACATAACTCTGTATGCATATTTGGCAAAACATATACAAAACACACATGGCAAGCACAAACATACAACAAACACAAAGATATCTGAGTAAAGCGATTACTACCTGGTGGGGGTTTGTACCGTCTTACAATTTTATTGGGCCCACTAGCTCCCTTAAGTGTGGTTCATCCCTAAACAACACCAAAAGCCTCATTTTAGCATTTTCCAAAAATACCCTTACAAATTTCATAAAAATCTGAGCCCCTCTTGAACTTCCAGAAAATCCAGGATTTCTGGTCCAAATTGTAACGTTTTTAGTAAATTCCACACAAATCATTTGAACATGAACCCAACGTCATATGAACCGCTAAGATGTCTATTTTCAAGTAAAAATACTTCCAGAAACCATGAGTTCACTGATGTTGTCGTGGATCTCAAATTTCGCTCCCTGGTCCAATTCGCTCCCCTGTTTCTAACCCGTTTTCAACAATGTATTTCACCCAGTATATTTATGCAAAAATCATCATAGTATATACCAAAATCATTCCCCGGATGTCTATTTTCTTAATGTAAAATTTCAGCTCAAAATAAGGTATTTTACTATTTAAAAAACGCGTCTGAAGCTTCTCTGCCCAGATTTCCAGAATCTGGCAGCAAGCCCTTACTCCGGGTTTTTCGGTGTTTTCGCCTTCGCAAACTTAAGCCATGACTAAACCCTACACAAAAATACGTTCCAGAGCCATTGGAGACCTTAAAAATACAAAAAATCCAACCCCAACACCAAGCCCTAGCCTTATGCACGAAAATCACAAGTTTAAGTTGCAAAGGTTCGGGTTTTCGGTGTTTACCTGAATCGGAAGTTTGATTGATGATCTTGGAGCTTGGGCTTGCTTTGGCCATGGAACTTGGCTGAGCTCCTCTCTCCTATTCTGAAAAATTCCGTGCTCCTTCGCTAAGAGAGAGAGAGCATGTGACTTTTAATTATAAAAGAATCTGAGCAGTCACAAATAGCTGTGGTAAATTCCTGTCCCGTAATTAGTAAAATTCATCTGGCTTTCCTTGACTTTTTCCCCAAGAAATTCTAGAGAATTCCAGGGTCTCCCTTTTCTTCCACGTGCTTTTGCCCCAAGGAAAGAGAGAGCAGATCTTTTTCTGCTTTTGGGGAAAATTACAGGTTTTGGCCCGGAACTTTCATAAATTACAATTGTGGCCTAGAACTTACCAATTATTACCAATTTTTCCCATACTTTTTATTGATTTTTTGGAACATGTGGGGCGCCCTTTTGGGCCCACATATCTGCCGTAATTTGGTTTTTACCTATTTATTCCCATTTTACCCTTTTTGTTCAGGATGTGGGGCCCGCGGTTTGACTTTTCCTTTAATTCTTCTTTCTTGGTCCCCAAGTAGAAACTTTAATTATTAGGGGGACTTAGGTGGCGCCTAATAGGGCCCACAAATCTGCTCCCCTAATAATTACTCCCTTTTCTTGCTTTATCAGTCCAATTTTGACCAACCGGTCCCCATCGGGCCCCGCTGGGTACGCAAATGCCTTTTTTGTGTTGTTCTTCAACTTTTCCAAATATTTTCCCCTGAATGGACACTCATGTGTGGCGCCTCCAGACTTCCCAGAGTGGCCCCACACTTGCCTCGTTCAGTCAAAAGTAACCTTTAAACTGGTCCCTATCGGTCCCATTTCTATCGGTCAACCACCTGTGGGACCCGCGTCTCGAGTTTGGGCCTGAATATGACTTATATCATCAGTTTTTCTCCTCTCCTTTATGGTGAACGAAATTTTCATATTACTTTACCTGGAATTGACCGTTTTGCCCTTGCTTTTCTTTCTCTTAAATTATTTACGATATTTAAATAGTAATCGAAAATATATCTTCTCATTAACTTTACATTAATTACAAACACACTAATTACATCAGTAGGGGTGTTACATTTCTCCCCCCATAAATAAATTTCGTCCACGAAATTTGAACATTTGTACGTCGGGGAATCGTTCTAGGCATTCTTTCCAAATCTTTATTATGTATGCTCATTAAGCATTAAATATGCTTTATATCGTTCTTATTCATCTTGTATCCAGGTGTAATGCTCAACCATATAGGACTCACTGGTCCATTCTTGAGTGCTTGGTTATACAGGCCTTACCGCCTTACTCATTCTGCCTCTCGGCTTATCTTATACTGGCTTTCTAGCTCATTCTATTCTCATAATATTGGATTTTCTAGCCCTACCTTCCAGGGTATCACCCTCGGGCTTTCGGCATTTCATCATTACCTGATATAGTTCAGATGTTTTACTAGTCTCAAGATGTATTCTTGACACACTGGTCTAAAGTCACCATGCTAACCAACATTCCACACAGTGCTAAACATCACAAGTCTTACAGCCCAGGGACGCCGCCCCATGCATACTTGCACATGGGGTCTTATTGCCTCGAGCCTCTGCTCATCAATAAGCAATTTCTCTCACTTAGCACTGTTGCTGGCAACTTCCATCTAACTTATACAATTCAGGTTTCCAGACCATTCTAGCAGTGTTTGTTCCTGTATCAACATAATCACCAGCGGCACCGCTTTTCATTTCAATACAACAGCGACGATAATCATGTCACCACTTACTATGTTGTCTCATACTCAAAATTTCAAAATTTTCAAACATTAAATTTTTATTATGGAAGCAGTATATTTTCATAATTGCACAAAACAACATTTTCACATTTTCAACAACTATAATCCCTGCTAGCTCAAATTTCAAGAAAACAATGCACTGCCGGTCTATTTAAAAAAAAAAAACATTTACTACCGGCACACATTAATGAGTGGGATTATTCATTTCACAATTTCAACATTTAAAAGCTCTCGCCACCATTTCAGCATATCCCAATCCTTTCATATACAGACCACTGCACATGTCGACCAATGTGGGAGAGTTTCCGTCCCTTCCCGGGACCCAGTGTCCGCACTGGCACATACAACACCAGGCCACCCACCAGAATCCCATACTGGGACAAAGGACCATCGTCCACGGAGCCCTGCTCCAAACGTCTGCGTGGGTGCCGGCCAGACAAGGCAAAACACGCCCCCGTACAAGGCGTAACTACTCAGATTGGGTGCATACATTGCTGGTGCGAGTATCAGCTCTGCAAACTAATCCCCTCAAAAGAATTTCCAACAATGGCCAGCGATTTCAAAAACATCTAGCTATATCTAGTAAACTGAGTACATCTACAACAGTTTCTGGCATCTTCCAGTTCCGTACTGCTTCCATCACAAAACATGGTTCACAATTCACTTTCAAATCTGGGTTCCATCAGGACAACCTATCTATGAGACAACATAGTTCAGAAACAACCATTTCAAATTGTTCTCAGTTCCTAAAAAAACATTTCATTTGAAAATTTAATTCAGAAAATCTACTTTCAAAATTTCACAAACTTCGCAGGTGCATTGGTACATTCAAAATTCAATTTTCACCTATACAGGAACCAGACAACTGACATAGAAGGTCATCAACTCCAATTTACATCTCAGGCTCTATCCTTGGCTACTCAAGTTATCCATAGGACACCCGGTCCATTTTGTTTCATTTGTCAAGCCGTTTCAGAATAATGCTTGTAACTCTCAGGCTTACAACCTTTTTGGAACTCTGCTGGCATTCATGATTTAGTATCTGTAGGCTTCTGCCAACCTATGAACATAATTTAATTTTTCACATAGGACTTTGGCTTTACACGTATCAAATTTAAAAACCCAAATTCATATCGATATAGTAGGTCTTCTTACCCACTGTATATTTATGTCTCAATTTCACTTCGATAATTCACATAGCACTGGAGCACCCCATGTCAATACATTAAATCACATAGATCTTGGCTGGGGTTATTATGTATGTGAATTTCCAATGTTAGTCAAACTCTAGACATATTTACCAATATCGGCTTTCCTTACCGGATACTTAACCCATACGTTCAGGGAGTCTATTAGCCACGGTCATCTTTACCATTTTCTGTTTCGACTAAGAGATCATAATTTGTGGCCATCAAGGTTCTAGCTATCATTCGGTTCCATTGAGATACTAATTCTCAATCACACTTTCTCAGGGGACATTCTGACAGCATCGAACCATATCATCAAGGGTTCTATCCTCAATCATTCTTTCTAAGGAAATATTATAAGATCAAAATCATTCCCTAGCAACTAGTAACCTCCAAATACCTCATACACATGGGTTACTATATTCTAGTGCCTCAATGCATTCAGATCCAGCAATGCCTAAAGAATCACTCATTAATAAATCAGATTCTTAGGTCATTACCTGATTCTAAAACCTCAACCATACCCAATAAACATGCTACAATCATCATAATTTATAGTTGATAACATTCAGGCACTAACCTCAAATAACCTCGTATCAAAAATTGTCAGATTCACAATCGACTCCTAGAACCTCATCATCAGTTAGGTTAAGGAACAATACCCAAAATACAAACTAGGATCGTAATTTATATTCCTAGTATTAACATCAACCCTATTCACGAGGTTCTATACTCAATCCTCAATATCACAGGGGTAAATCCTAATATCATTTTTTTACTTCAAGGTCAATCATCAATCCTCAACATACCCAGACAATTCAGTATCGATCAGTATTCCCAGGTTCCTACTCTCAGATACTAGAACCTTAATACAACCTTAATCACGTTTAAAATCAGATTCAAGCCTAGTCTCAATCATATCCTAACATCCTCATAGCACCTCTAAGGATCACCATAAGTAATACCTCAAAGTACTATGGCATTGATTCAAGGAAATCTCAACTTCCTATAATACTTCCCAGGAGGTCACCCATCCCGAGATTTTCCTTGCTTAAGCACGCTTAACTTTAACGCGCCTATCAGATCTGGGGTACTAATTCCGGTACAAATCCACATATCACTGGGCACCGATAACTCAAATATTTTCTAATACTAATACGAACTATCTGCCCCAGAAAATGCTAGTTACTACCCCACAAGAAAACTTAAAAAGTACTAGCTTTTCCATACAACGTCCCTTGTATTTCCTGTAATATTGGGTGGAGATTCTAACCAGACCCTGATTTCATATCAAAGGTTCAAAACTCAGCAGCAGAACCCACGTTCTGTGTTGTCTTATTCATTTATGGAGTTTTAACTTTGCGGATCTTAACCCTCTTCCTTAGGGTATATATCCTTTCTACTCCATTACTTCAGTACCCTTAACCATTAACCTTTTACCAGTACCACCAAACCTGGCTCTGATACCAAATTGTTACAACCCTACCGGCCTCGCCCTTTCGGGTAGCGGGTTAGAAGGAATCCTTTACTTAGTTACCTTTCCTTCATTATTAGGCCCATTTCACTTGTATCAGAGTGAGCGCAACAGAGCATTTAACCGGTTTGGACAAACTATTGTACTGGTAAAAGTAAAATAAACAGAAAATAAAAGTCCCCGAAGGGTTAAGGGCACAATCATCCCAAAATAAGTACCATAAATAATATACAGTCATCCAAAAATATCAATACAACATATAATAGGGCATTCCCTATCCTTCACCAGCACTGCTATGCCTACCTTTCCAAAAAGGCCTTTATCAGTCATGAACATCCCTCTGTATCAACAAAAGCTTCTGGAGTCCAACAATGGCCCCCAGAGTAACCGTCAGTACTCAAATTGTAATACCCCTGATTAAAATAATAATAATAATAATAATAAAAGAATTAATATGTGTACATATATAGAGAGAAATAATCTAAATTGATTTCTAGAATTTCTCCTAGAATCTAGGTACAATAATTTGAAATTAAAAAAAAAACAGTTAAGATCACATGGCAAAGACGGAGACCAGGTAATCCTAATTCCCATATAGCCTAGGTTAATTCCATGCGAATTCTGATAAGGTAGTTGTGGTCTTAGAAATCTTAGGATTGTTTTACATGAATTATATATATTATATGTAACCCTAATATGTAACCCTAATCCTAATAGGAATTAATATTAGGGTTAAGGAGCAAAAATACACATGTGCTTTACCCTCAAGAGCGTCCAACACCACATGCTTTTTTTGGGTGCAAAAATGCACATGAGCTTTCTTAAATGAAGCAAAAATACCATCTCCGTTAACCTGTTGGGATGCCGTTACTTTTTTTTCCTGTGGGCCCCACAATTTCCACATGTCATCATTTCTTCCACATGCGTCGACTCCTTTTGTCCTACTCCTTCCTTTTTTTTTGGTCAAATTGTCCTACTCCTTCCTCACTTCTTCTTTCAAACTTTTTCTCACTCTTCCTCTCTCTTCTTTTCGTTTCCTCTCTTCCTCTCTCTTTCCAATTCTCAAACCTCTGCTTTGGAAATAATTTCCTTATGAAATTTGGATAACATTTTTCTTTGTTCTTTCTTCTTCCTCCTCCTTTTTTTAGAGAGAGAAAAGAAACTTCTCAATCAAATTGAAATTCTTGTCTTACAGAAATGGAAAGTATAACTGAAGAATAAGTCAATCGACATACCCACCACCAATTTTTGGTGAATTTAATTTCTGACAAAGTTAAATGACCTATTAGAAAGCATTTTCTTCAAGAATCAAGAATGTGTATTGCATGCATATACACGCCTATTTGCTAAATATGAAGAAACGGATTGATAATTGAAAATCTCTAACCATAACAAGATCTAATACCTTCCCCTCTCTTTTCACTCAATCAATCATTTTCTTCCCAAAAATCAAACAGAATCAAAATTACATCAACCATCTCAAAATTCCCTGCCGCAGCCTACCTTGGGGCCACAATGGAGCATTTGCATCAACAAGGAAAGGAGGAAGTCTGGCGTCGTGGAAGAGGTGGTGGTGGTGGTGGTCGGAATCGGAGTCGGCGTCGCTGCGACTTGTTTGTGGACGGTTGGAATGAAATCGCAACGATTCGAACGCCTTGATCGAGCATCTCGACGAACTTTCCCATACTTATCTTGATCGATCGATTGATGAATGAAAAAGGAAACAAAAATGAATGAATCGAATCGAATCAATCTCCGAGCAAATCAGGATTTCCTCGGAAAAGGAAAGTCGAAAGGAAAATTTTGGAAGGATTAGGAATTTATGCTAGAAAATATCCTAAATGAGGACGGTAAAATCCATTAAATGAAGACGGTAAAAGCTTTGATCTTTGCGAATGGTTTCATCAACGAAGCTGACGAGAGAAACCTTCAAGCTAGTAGCCACCGGACTCAACGGCGACGTTGGAGGAGTGGAAGCAGAGGTTGAGAATTGGAAAGAGAGAGGAGAGAGAGAAATGGTTTCGAAAGAGAGGGAAGAGTGAGAAAAAGTTTGAAAGAAGAAGACATAAGGAGTTAGACGCATGTGAGAGAAGAAGATGACGTGGAAATTGTGGGGACCACAGATAAAAAAAGTAACGAACGTTTAAGGGGGTTAACAGAGATGGTATTATTGCTCCATCTGAGAAAGCTCATGTGCATTTTTGCATCCAAAAAAAGCCTGTGGTGTTGGACGCTCCTGAGGGTAAAGCACATGTGTATTTTTGCTCCTTAACCCTTAATATTAGATACGTTATACAGAATCATTATAAGTACTGTGCATCCAAATGGTGATTAGATGAATAAAGGCGCATCGCTTTTCGTGCCTACCTAATATATGTTATTCAATGGAACCTGTACGTTCCAAATTGGGATCAAATGCATAAATTTGCCTCGGTTTTCGTGCGTACTCTAATATATATGTTAGTTTGTTGAACATGTACGTTTTTTTGCCCAGAATTGAACCTGTACGTTTTTGTTGCATCCATATATTTTTGACCTGTACGTTTTTGTTTTCCTGTTCGGGGATGCGTTTTCGTGATACAACATATATATGTATATATATATAAACGCTATATATTTATTATTTATTTATTGATTTATTAAGAAATACATTTTGTGTGTGAATTAAAAATAATTTAAATCATGGGAGGATAGCTTTGGGATGGTACCTCCCAAAGTGATGAACACAACTAGGCTTTATGCCCCCGATATGTTACCGAAGTGAACCGATTATATCCGTTCTTCCTAAAGTGGTGTCCGGTCGGGTTTCGGGACGCTAGTAGCAACTTTAGGAAGATGTGTGCACATTAGGACGAAGTATTTTTGATGGCCAATCTGATTGATTGTGACTGGTCGGGTTTCCCGGGTCTACCATAGTTCTCCTCCTACTAAACAGACTGGCAGGGCTTCCCGGGTCTAAATTAATAAAGAATTATATTTAGTGTAAATTATATAGGATTATTTTATGTGATTTATATAAAGTATTCGAACCACTTAAATCTTTTTTTTGTTTTTGTTTTTTTGTTTTTTTTTTCTATTGGGATTACCAGCGTTTTGCTGATTTTGTGTATTATGGGCTGCGACGATCCTTCGGGGGAGCAGATTTTCAGTGAAGCAGGTTCTCGAGTTAGGGCTAGCAGTGAGAAGTGAGGAAGAATATTCAACTATTTATGGCTAGGTTTATGTTATTTTGCTTTGAATAAAACTATTTATTTAAGTTTTGGACTTATGTCATTGTAATAGATTAGCCTTGCACTTGTCCCAGTACAAGTGCGGCGGTAACACTTCCCAAGGATTTACTTGAAATTCAGTAATTATTTATAAAAACCATTGCAATTTTATGTTATTATATTTGTTAGAAATTGGGGTGTTACACAAATACTAAATGTGTAAAGTGTATGTAGGTAACCACGCCAAATATGAAGTCAACAGTAATATGCCAAACATACCACATATGCAAACAGAATATACACAACACCGACTACCACGTGCCGTCAGGCTGCCTTATCAAGGCAAGCCCCGGACTTACCGGAGTCACGACCCGTAAAGCTGCCTACAACAGGACAGCCCCGAACCTATCGACCCGTACAGCCGCCAATTAAGGCCAGCCTCGGACCAATCGTCCTCAGCGCTAGGAATCACATAACTCTGTATGCATATTTGGAAAAACATATACAAAACACACATGGCAAGCACAAACATACAACAAACACATAAAGATATCTGAGTAAAGCAATTACTACCTGGTGGGGGTTTGTACCGTCTTACAATTTTATTGGGCCCACTAGCTCCCTTAAGTGTGGTTCATCCCTAAACAACACCAAAAGCCTCATTTTAGCATTTTTCAAAAATACCCTTACAAATTTCATAAAAATCTGAGCCCCTATTGAACTTCCAGAAAATCCAGGATTTCTGGTCCAAATTGTAACATTTTTAATAAATTCCACACAAATCATTTGAACATGAACCCAACGTCATATGAACCGCTAAGATGTCTATTTTCCAGTAAAAATACTTCCAGAAACCATGAGTTCACTGATGTTGTCGTGGATCTCAAATTTCGCTCCCTGGTCCGATTCGCTCCCCTGTTTCTAACCCGTTTTTAACAATTTATTTCACCCAGTATATTTATCCAAAAATCATCATAGTATATACCAAAATCATTCCCCGGATATCTATTTTCTTCATGTAAAATTTCAGCTCAAAATAAGGTATTTTACTATTTTAAAAACGCGTTTGAAGCTTCTCTGCCCAGATTTCCAGAATCTGGCAGCAAGCCCTTACTCCGGGTTTTTCGGTGTTTTCGCCTTCGCAAACTTAAGCCATGACTAAACCCTACACAAAACCACGTTCCAGAGCCATTGGAGACCTTAAAAATACAAAAAATCCAACCCCAACACCAAGCCCTAGCCTTATGCACGAAAATCACAAGTTTAAGTTGCAAAGGTTCGGGTTTTCGGTGTTTACCTGAATCGGAAGTTTGATTGATGATCTTGGAGCTTGGGCTTGCTTTGGCCATGGAACTTGGCTGAGCTCCTCTCTCCTATTCTGAAAAATTTCGTGCTCCTTCGCTAAGAGAGAGAGAGCATGTGACTTTTAATTATAAAAGAATCTGAGCAGTCATAAATAGCTATGGTAAATTCCTGTCCCGTAATTAGTTAAATTCATCTGGCTTTCCTTGACTTTTTCCCCAAGAAATTCTAGAGAATTCCAGGGTCTCCCTTTTCTGCCACGTGCTGCTGCCCCAAGGAAAGAGAGAGCAGATCTTTTTCTGCTTTTGGGGAAAATTACAGGTTTTGGCCCGGAACTTTCGTAAATTAAAATTGTGGCCTAGAACTTACCAATTATTACCAAATTTTTCCATACTTTTTATTGCTTTTTGGGGACATGTGGGGCGCCATTTTGGGCCCATATATCTGCCGTAATTTGGTTTTTACCTATTTATTCACATTTTACCCTTTTTGTTCAGGATGTGGGGCCCGCAGTTTGACTTTTCCTTTAATTCTTCTTTCTTGGTCCCCTAGTAGAAACTTTAATTATTAGGGGGACTTATGTGGCGCCTAATGGGGCCCACAAATCTGCTCCCCTAATAATTACTCCCTTTTCATGCTTTATCAGTCCAATTTTGACCAATCGGTCCCCATCGGGCCCCGCTGGGTACGCAAATGCCTCTTTTTGTGTTGTTCTTCAACTTTTCCAAATATTTTCCCCTGAATGGACACTCATGTGTGGCGCCCTCCAGACTTCCCAGAGTGGCCCCACACTTGCCTCGTTCAGTCAAAAGTAACCTCTAAACTAGTCCCTATCGGTCCCATTTCTATCGGTCAACCACCTGTGGGACCCGCGTCTCGAGTTTGGGCCTGAATATGACTTATATCACCTTTTTTTCTCCTCTCCTTTATGGTGAACGAAATTTTCATATTATTTTACCTGGAATTGATTGTTTTGCCCTTGCTTTTCTTTCTCTTAAATTATTTACGATATTTAAATAGTAATCGAAAATATATCTTCTCATTAACTTAACATTAATTACAAACACACTAATTACATCAGTAGGGGTGTTACAAAACGTGTAATCAAGTTGAAAGAAGATAGTGGATTAAAAATCTCAAGTGGAGCTTGGGGACTGGACGTAGGTCAAGGATTGGGCCGAACCAGTATAAATCATAGTTTGCATATTCTCTTCCCTTATCTCTTACATCCAACATATATGTTTTGAATGATTGTTCATCTCTTTATAAATTATTATTGTCATTCAAACTACTTTCAGTAAGTTGCGAAAAGATTTTTAAAGTTCTAAGTATTTAATCTGACACCCAATTCACCCCCCCTCTTGGATGATAGCCAAGTCTTTCATGAAGGTGCTAAATGCATCAAAAATTAATTTAGGATTTGGGGTATTATTGAAAAAAAGAAAAAGTCTTTAGGATGCTGATTACCCAAAAAATTAGTTTAGCATACTGAATGTTATTGTAAAAAAATATTTAAATTTTTTCTAATGAAAGAAGTGTAGTTAAAAGTTTTTAATTAATATTTCTGATTTTTTTTATCTTATATATTCTCTTTATTAAAATTATGTTACACATCTTCTCCATTTTCTTAAATTCAACTCATAAAAATTTTCTCATCACTCCCCTTCCAACCCTTCCAAACCCCTCATGCCAAATGGAACCTAGATATAAAGTCAATAAAACCAAACGAGGACGGCGATCACAGAGAAAAGAGAGCGTCCACAAACAATAATCAACAGTGTTTTTTTAAAGACCTGGTAAACTCTACGACCTTGACTTGCTGTAGTCTCACACAGACCAAACTAGAAGCAACGCAAGTGGCAGGTATAATAATTTCAACCCCGTAAATATATCAACAAAATACATATTTTCTTTTCATTTCCAGCACTCACATTTTTTTAAAAAATAAAAATTAAAATAGCAATGAACATAGTTTTGTCCGAAATTTCTCCGGAGTCCCTCCATTTGGGACAATAATACCAATTTCTCTGGAATTTTTGTTGTTGCAATAACTAGAGAATTTGTTATGTAAAATAATGGTCTTGTCAAGTTGGAGCGAGAAAAAAAATAGGAGGGGGTATATGAGCAATAAGGAAAGTCAAGTTAATTTTAAAAAAGTTCTTTGACTTTTTGGTTCGACAATTATGAGGTGTTGGAATAATCTCTTGGGAGACGGCATTTAAAAACTTATTAATTAAGAATATTTATCAATTTTATAATAAAGCACCATAAAATTTAGAAATTTTAAAGAAGAACCAAGCTCTTATATTGAAATAATCAGAAAAAATCCCCTATTAAAAAATTTTATTAGTGAGAAGAACTTAAATCAAAGTATACACTTTGTATATAGAAAATTTGTAAAGTATTGAAGCTTTTTATATATAAAAATTTATCAAGTTATTCTAAAAAAATTGAATGGGGGACTTATTCCCAAATTTTTCTCTTTTTTCTTTTTAGTTATTTTTTCAGTATTTAGTTTCAATTTTTAATTACTCATATTTTTAATGTTTTTAGTACTCAACTTTATATTCTTAATGCTACTTATCTTTTAATATTTTTAGTAGTAAAAATTCTAAATATAGTATTTAAAATAATAAACTATGAGTGATGTTAAAAAAATTTAAAGCCATGTATTTCTTCCGCAAGAATCCAACAAGTCTACGCCTTGGAATCTCCCCTCAAATTTATTATTATTATTACTAATATATAGAATGAAATCCATTCACTTCATTATAGCTTCCACCAAGCTTCAGTCTTCTTCTCAAATCGCCATTTCTTGCAACATGTCTTCACCCGCAGAGTACTCTCTCTCTCTCAATCGATCATTTTTTGTATGAACTTTTCGTTTAGATTTTTAGTTCTTGAAGGGTTTATACATATATGCTCAAGTATTTTGTGTGTGTGTATATTACCGAGAGTTTTTGTTCTTAAGTTTTCTCAGAAAATATTAGAATTCGTTTAGTTGAATTTCCTGTTTCGTAGAAAATATATGTTGAACTATGACACTAAGTCTGAATAATTTGTCAAATTTTTATATGAATTTGCGATGTATAGTCGCAGAACTCATTTGAGATCGAGCAAGTTCTTTGGGTTTTTTTTTTTTTTTTTTTCCCATGTCTTTATAGTTCTGATTCTGCTGGTTTTGTAATTCAGTTTCTATACCTTTTTCATTGGGGGGAAAAGGTAAATTATGGCTTTGTTTATATCCGAGATTTCTAGTTAAGCAAATTTCTGCATGTGTTGGTTCAGAGAAAACTAATTCGGAAATTATTGTTTAAGGCTAAAATATATTTTTAATCTTTAAAGTTTTACTTAGTATACTATTAGTTTCTTAACTTTATAAAATATATTTTTAGTCTTATATCTTTAATACCGTTAATGTTACTAACTGAAAATGTTGAAGTAACAAAATGTTTTTTTCCCAACATTATCCTTGCAGATTTTACCAGTCACTACCACCAGTGAGCAAGGCCTATGGAGTGGCATGTTTAATGACTACTTCTGCATTTTACCTTCAACTTTATGATCCTCGGAACATTTCTCTTGACTATGCTCTTGTTTTTAAACGTCTTCAGGTATATATGTCACTGAGCATTAGTTATTATATATTATTTGGTAATTAATTTTTTTAAAAGGATTATTATTGTAATTTACTCTTGAATTTTTAATGCAGGTTTGGAGGCTTGTCACCAATTTCTTTTTTCTTGGACCATTTTCATTAGCTTTCGCTTTTCGTCTTATAATAATGTAAGTAATCTTTATTCCACAACAAGTTTATTCTTCTTTTTTAATTTCTGGTAAAAAATAATAATAATAGTTACTTGTTTCCCAGATCAGATTTCAAAATTCTTACTGTCATTTAACCCTTCCTCTGCAGTAAAACAGAGGAAACAATAAAGAAGTTGTAAAAAGATGAAAACAACCCTTTCACCTCTTATAAGCCCATTTGACTATTTGAGAAAAAAAAATGCAAACATATAAATTAACTTTATATAAGGTTTCAGTTTGAGTCTTTTAACCTTAATGGTTGTCATAAAAAAAATACTGGTACTAAAATTTTAAGGTTGACAATACATTTCTAAATGCTAACATATAAATTTTAATTTTTGAAATCATAATAAATATGGAAAAAAAAAAAATCATCTTTGAGACCAAGGTATATGTGTTAAAGAAGTAAAAAGATCATTTTTAAAGTTAAGGGATCAAAATAAAATATCGTATAAAATTAAAGGACCAAATGAATTTTTTTTTTTCAAAAAAAAAAAATAATTTAGGTACTTTTGATTTCAATGAAGACATGAACTTTATTAAATTCAGATGTTTGTACTCCATTTGTGTGAAATTGATAAATTAAAAGATAGAGCACTTTGTGTGAAACTGGGTTATTGCAGAGCCAAATATGGAGTTTCATTGGAAAGAGGACCATTTGACAAAAGAACAGCTGATTACTTATGGATGTTGATCTTTGGCGCCCTCTCACTTCTGGTTAGACACACACACACACACATCTAACTCTTTAATTTATTATTTATCTTTTCATATATAAACATAATTAGGTACATAATCATGTTAATTAATTAAATAGGTGATAGGTGTGGTGCCATTTGGTTGGAGACCATTCATGGGAGTTCCATTAGTTTACATGATCGTCTATGTTTGGAGCCGTGAATTCCCAAATGCCCGAATCAGTATTTATGGCGTCGTTTATTTGAAGGTATGATTTTATTCATTCTTTTTTCTTTTTTCTTCCTTTTGAATTTAAAGGGACATGTTGAGATTATAATTTATAAGTGAGATTGAACCGATGAGTTATTTCATGCCACTTGATTGCAACTGCTATTTACATTCTGATAAGTCATTAACGTATTTGAATTTCTGTCTCATTGAATAACCTTGAAGAAGTAAATCCGTTACTGTTTTCCTTTAGGGCTTGTTGGCGTAGGGTAACGGAGGGAAAAAAATAATAATAATAAGTAAGGTTAAAAAAATTTAATAAAGAGAATATATAAGATAACATAGTGACAAAAATTAACTAAAATCTTTTAAATCCTCTTCTTCAATTTTTTTTAAAATCGAATTTATTAAATTTTTCTCTCTTTCCCTCCATTTTTTTGCATACCAAACATACCTTAAAATGTACTCATGTTCTGGTGTGTAAACGAACCCCAACATAATGTAGTAGAAACTAAGGGATAGGGAAAGAAATAGGGTGTGGAGTTGCAAAAATGATCCAAAGTCCTATATATGAAATTTATGTTGGAAAATCTTAATGGAAAGGAATGTAGGTTTTTTTGGACAGAGAAATGAATGTAGTTTAATTTAAAATTAACTATCTAGATTGAATTATTTTTCCCTTATACTGTATTCATTGATGATATGAGATAGAACACAGTCAAATTTCTCTATTTTGTTATCTTTGCCTTGTTACTACAGCATTTTTTGATTCTATTCTCTATTTTTTTTGGTTCTCAAAACAGTTTTATAAAACTATTTTTAGAAACAAGTTTTGAAAAATAAAAAATCTATTTGGATAGTTATTTCAAAAAATATATATGTTTTTGAAGTGACGTGGTGGCAGCCGTCACTGGTCCTGATGTGGTGATAGTCGTTAATGTTAGAGTAGTGTCGATAGTGAATACGTGTCGATCTCAAAAAAATAAAAATAAGAAAACAACTAAAAACTGTGTTTATTTTTGTTTTTTAAAAAACTTATTGGAACAGTTTTCCAAACAAGTTTTCTGTTTTTTGTTTAAAAAAACTATTTTTAAAAACACAACCAAACAAGCCCGTATCTCTCACAAACTAACTCCATTCATAATTTTGGCTTAGATAAAACAAAATACATTATGAATTTATGTTCTCATAGCAAATTTGAATAATTATACATTATTCTGGATGATTAAGTTCTGTTCATCTATTTATTTATGCCTTATAGATTGAAATCATATAATGCAAATCACATGCATTTTAAAGAACCAAATTGAACTAAAATTTGACTGAAATTTTGTGGCAACAGGGTTTTTATCTTCCCTGGGCAGTGCTGGCTCTGGATTTAATTTTTGGGAATTCATTAAAGCCAGGAATTACAGGGATGGTTGCAGGACATTTATATTACTTCTTAACAGTTCTTTATCCTCTCTCTGGTGGCCGGTTCATCTTCAAGACTCCTCTCTGGGTGTATCCTTTTTGTTTTATATACATCTTTATGCTCATAATAATTCTTCTCATACCAACTTCAGTTTCAAAGTTTCATCTGAGGTGTTCACGAGACAGGACAGGCCTGAGACAACCCCATCCTCTTATTTTTCTCTTTATCATTTTCTTCTCTGAATCTCACACTACTTTTAGGTTAAGAAAATAAATGCTTCAGATTTAATATATTAATAAATTTAAAGTGATAAAATTTGAATTGTTCATTTCATAATTGCAGTATAGGAAAATAGGAAAAAAAAAACAATTTTTAAAGTATTATAATAATTTTGTAAAATGTTATATGTGAAATCATTTATTTAATGATGGAGATGAGATTATGAAAAAAAAAAAATTGAAAGAAAATGAGAGAGAGTATCTACTTCCTAGTATTACTTGGATAGGGATGCCTAGTGGAGGAGTCCACATTATGTGCACATACCTTATGTGTTTTTTATGTGCTCATACCTCTATTAGAGGTATGAGTATAATTTTTTTTTTTAATTTTTTTATATATTGTATTTATTTATATTTAAATTATATGCTGCTTTCTGAGATTTTTTTTGCACCCAGTATATCAAATTAATTAGTTTTCAGTTCTGTATTCAGAAATATTTGTCTGTAACACCAATATCATAGAAACTAATTAATTTAAGATACTGGATGCAAAAAAATCTCAACAAACAGCATATAATTTAAAAATAAATAAAAAAATATTAAAAAAAATAAAAACAAAATATGCTCATACCTCTAATAGCGTATGAGCACATAAGAAGTATATATAAGCTATGTACATTATGTGGACTCCCAGTGGGAGCCATGTCTCCTTAAACAGCCTTGTTTCATCCTTAACTATGTGGAAAATTGAATAGTCATAAAATAGTGGCATATTGGGGACAGGGCACTCAAATAAATTCACCTGTGCGGTCAAATCCAACAACAGATGGAATTGTTTTCCGTGGAAGAGGTCACCGTTTGGGAGGGAGCCAAACAAACAGGGCCGGTAATTCGCAGGCACAGCAGCAAACTGAAAGCAATAATGCTTCTCCACAACAGCGGAATCAAGGCGACGGAATTGCTTTCCGGGGAAGAAGTTATCGCTTGAATGGGTGAAATCTTGTGCATGATCTCTATATTATAGTTTAATTAATAGTTGCAACTATATATATATATATATATATATATATATATATATATATATATATATATATATATATATATATATATATATTTGCCCAATGGCTTTATATATGTTGAATATTTCTGTTTTGAACCAGTTTTAACTATTGAAAGTTAAAAACCCACCTATCATCACGTTTTTATATTACTTCGTTTTTTTAAATCCGATGGTTGCTTTTATTATTATTAACTATGCATTGCACGGAACAGACAGTTGTTTGGCCAAGAAGAAATTGACGCGCACCGACTGGTCAATGAAGCTATGGCAGTGGTTAACCACACTATATAAGAGAACGATGGGCTCATGAAAGTGCGAATTGCCTGATTATTTAACCTCCCGATGCACATATTTTATGATTAATAGAATCCACTTTTCACTAGAAAAAACATATAGGTTTTTCCCTGAATAAAGTTTAAAGACTAAGGAAGGAAGAAATCAAGGTTTTGTACTACCTTGCTAGGGTTTTGAACAGAGCAACGAGTGCTCCACCACCCACTGTGACGGAGGAGATGAGTGTTCGTCCATTCGCGCCTTATGAAGAGGGGAAAGTGAGGGAATGCTGGAGAAGGATCATGAGGCTATGAATCGAAGGAAGAGGAAAGTTAGTGGTGCTGCTGAAGAGTTTTTGGGAAGTGAATTGATACAAATTTGGGAGGAGAAATGGATGCATCCAAAGGGGAAAGAGTTATACCACCTAAATCGTATAGGGAATCTCCGTTGCACAATGTAAACTCGAAGGTTTGTTGGTGAGAATGGGTTAAGAACAATGAGGAAGCTAAGATGATCTTGAAGACTATGGAGCTGGAACAGACTTTGCTAGGGTACCTAACCCTATGGATGGAATTAGTGTAGATTTCTCTAATCTATTATGTCCGAAATTTGAGTTTGAGGAAAAGGATAATGTTCAAAGAACGCTAGTTGTGAAGCTGATGGGATGTCAACTCTCGTATTGATTCATGGTGTAGAAGTTGAGACAAATTTAGGAAAGGAAAGGTAACATTGATGTATTTGATTTGGAAAATGATTTCTATCTTAACACTATGATGATTATATGGAGGCACTGATTGGTGGCCCATGGGAGATAGCTGATGCTTATTTGAATTTGGCAAGATAGCGCACCGATTTCTATAACATCCTAATTTTTAATTTTACGATTTAAGTATGATTATGAAATAATTATAAATGATAAATGTATTTATTATGTAATTGTTGGAAGAAGAGAAGGAGAAAGAGAAAGAAAGAAATCTAGAAAGAAAGAAAAAAAACTGAAGCAACTCCTAAAACAAAAGGAGAGAGAAGAAAAGAAAAGAAAAATATACATATATATATTTAAGAGTGGGAGGCTGAACCAAACAGTGGGAGGCCACAAAACAGTGGGAGGCCATGCCTCCCACTATATTAAAAAAAAAAAATGTGTGTGTGTATGGGGGGATTTAATATAAATACCCCCTCACTAAACACATCACACACACGGTCTCGAGGAGAGGCGAGAGTGAGAGTGAGAGTGAAGAAGGAAGGGAAAAGAGAGGTTTGGAGGCTTTTCAGTTTATTTTAAAGTATGTCATTTATCTTATAAGATTATTTAGGTAGCTAAACTAACTTTTTTTCAATAAACTTTCTTCATGAAAGTTATTCTATTTTTTTTTTCTTTCTAATGGGGGTATTATTATGTTGGTTAGTGAAAATTTTGGGGTTAAGATTTTGGGAGAGTTTTGAGTTTTGACAATAGAAGACTATATATATGTAGTGGGTGATTAATAGTAAATTTTGATCGGTTTAGATTTATTGTTTGATTGTTATAGGAATTTAAAATGAATTTTTCTATTTAAGAGTTTTAGGATTTATGTCCTATAAAATATTTTTAGCGATTAAATGTTATGAAAATAATTTATTTGGGATAGGGAGATATTATTGGAATTTAATCAATTTAGCTTTTATATATGAAGGACAAACTGTAATTTCTGCAATTTTGGGGTAAAACTGTAATTTCTAGAATTTTGGAACTAAACTATAATTTTCGAAATTTTGGGACTAAAACGTCATTTTCAGTTTTTGTTATAATAATATATTATTATTAGAATTTTTATTTTAAGTTATAGGATACTATAAGTTGTATTTGTGATAATGTAGAGCCTTCTTGTGACCGATAACTGCACAGGTGGTGCTTCTCAAACTAAGGTTAAACTTGGAATTGAGGTAACCGAGATTAATTTATTTTATATGCTTGTTTTGGGCTGTGAGGTATTTTTCTAAGTCTTAATTTCATATATATTACTTGAATGTGTTTTGAAATGTGTGTGTGTGCGCACGCGCGTGCGCGTGTGTGTGTATTGAATATAAAATTCAAGGTTCTGAAACCCAGACCGGACCGGCCGGTTCAGATCAGAAACCGGAAAACTGGTCGGAAAATCGGTCCGAGTTGGGGGACCGGGGTCCCGAGTTGACCCGGAGTCAACTCGGCTTGAATCGGCCGAGTTGGCCGAGTCAGAGTCAAAAAAGAAAAAAAAAATCGACGAGAAGGAGGGGGACTGTCGACTGTTGCTGGCAACGAGTCTCGTACCGTCCGACGGTGAGAAAATAACTGAGTGGAGCCATGGACGATGAAGAAAATTTTAAGAGTGGAAGACGAAGATGGCGATCTGAGCTTCTTTGGTTGAAAGACTGAAGACGGAGATCGCGATCTGGGTTCATTTAAGGTTGAAGGTCGGAGTTTCTTTGATCAAAAGACGGAAGATGCCTGAACGAGGGACTTGGGAGGGTCCAAGAACTCCATTGTTGAGGGTTTGAGAGAGGACGCTGGAGAAGACGCAAAGCAGATTGGGAGACTGAGAGAGTAAAATGAGGTGAGAAAGAGAGATATTGAGATATTGAATTCATGAGTCACTGCGTGTGGGAGATCTAAAAAGTTAGGTCTGCGTGGGAGAACTGAAAAAGTAGGTCTGCAATACAATTAATGTAGTACGTCACAGCTTTACTGACCAAACATTTTTATTTATAAAAATAATGTTTATATGAATATTTTATGTATAAATATATTGATCAATTTTTTCAGGAAAATTTCAAAAAACCCTTTTAAAAATTAATATGATATTACACATATTCTCATATTATCCATCATCACATCAAATCCTCTTATTTTGATCATAAAATATTTTTATTATCAATTCATAAATATTATTACATATTTAAATTAAATTATTTTTTAATTAATACCGGTCTAACTCCGGTTTGACTCCGGTCTGACCCACTGACCCTTAACCCAGTACCCCCACCGGTTCACTGACTGGTCCGAGTTTGAGAACCTTGATAAAATTACTTCAGTGAAGCAGTGTATTTTTCAATCTGTATATATATAAGTGAATATTATTATTGAAGTTGTTATTGTTGTGATGGTTATGATGTTGGTTGTGAGATGATGTATCTGGAAAATAATTTAGTAGAATGTTGTTGAAAATTTTGGTTGTATATTATTTCCTCTGTTGTGGGTTATATTGGGTTATGTGGAAGAGATTGAGGGTGAAATTGTGCCCATCGGCTTTCTCATTCCTGGCCCAGATTTGAATTGAGTGTTTTGGGCGTACACCTCCCTGTTACGGTATATCAGTGGTGGCATGGGAGGAGACAATATTATTGAAGTGATTAGCTAACCTTAGCCAGGTATACTAGCATTGATAGGCTATACCATGTCTAGAGAAAATAAGGAGGAGCAGGATGGATGAGTGAGAATGGTTCTAATTGTTTTGGACAATTGTGTATTATTTGTTCTAATCATTGTTTATTATTATGTACTATTTTGGTTATTAAACAATAATATTATTATTAGGGTTAAGGTGTAAAAATAGACATGTACTTTTGTCAAAAGAGCGCCCAGTAGCAAATACTTTTTTTAGGTGCAAATGTGACTATGTGGTTACAAAAGTGAAGCAAAATTAGCATTGATCGTTAGTTGACTTTTTCTGAACTGAAAATGATGACATGGACGATGACGTGGATGTTAATGCTTTGTAAATTACAGTTTAGCCCCGGATGCATTTCAAAAAATTTCAATTTCGTCCCGCTATAAAATTTTAAAATTTTCATTTAAGTCCCTGGTCAAAACTTGCATTTTGACCAGGGACCTTCTTCTTCTTTCTAACACAACGAAGAGCTTCCTCTTCCATTTGGGTTGAGATTTCTGCTGAGAGACCTTCCTCTTCATCTTGATCAACCCTTTCAGTTCAATTGCTCTCCCATTTGTAACTAATTCAACAGTAGTTCAACCACCGTAAGAAATGAAACATTGAACTTCACTTGAATCTCGTGAGAATCAAATATCGACCCGCATCCATGGGATCCAAAAAGCACGAACAACGTAGTCCACTCTAAAGACTTGAGACTTCCCCTCACTGCTTAAACAAATTCCCGGGAAAATTTACTACCCAGATAGCCGTCCAAACCCTAGGAGAAAAAACAGGCTATTCCACCGGCCCTCTTTGCCTTATCGGATTCTCTTCCTGCGCTTAGGCTTTGGAATAGCAAGCGCAGGCCAGCTTTAATCGAACCCAGGTTCAGCTAAAGAAAATCCCGTCAAAAGATTTAGTCTGGAAGGCTATCTCTAGAAAGTCTTACCTCGTTTCCAGCTCTGATTGCGGCATCGTCCCACACAGAAAGAAATGCCTTAGAATAGAAAATCTCGTCAAGAAGGTTTTCAAATTTCAACGGATCCTTAGTTTCCCATCATTAGTTAATAACTACCATTTCTGGAACAATCTTATTAAGAATGAAATAGTGGAGCTTTCAAATCTGGAATCAAGTTGAAGAAAATCTCAGAACTAGGGAAACACAGATAGAGGGAGGAAGGGAACCATAGAGAAGTACTTTTTGGGGCTTTCCGATAATGGCGGAGACGGAATCGAGGAGGTCATCAATGACCTTGCTGCCACGGCGTCGGTGGATTGGCCGATCAATGCGATTTGGGGGAAGAACTGGAGCATCATTGGTGTTTCTAGGGATTGTGATTAAAGATTCGGACTTGTTTGAAGAGCAAGAAGACCAATCAAATTCCCTCAATTTCAGAAGCAGATACAGCACTATGCGACATCCAAACCCTAAAGCAGCACTAGATACAACACTTTTTGCGATTGAAGATTTGGACTTGCTTCGTGTTCATGTCCTTGGAGGCCATGGATTTCGTCCGTCGACCCTTCTCTCTCTCTTTCTAGTTGAAGAAGAAGAAGGAAGGAAGAAGAAGAGGGAGGTGCAATGGGAGGAGTAGTGATCGCCGGCGACGATGGAGATGAAGGTGGATGTCGCCGGTGACAGGATAGGGTGGTGAAGTGGAGAGATAAGATGATGAAGAAAGAGAGTGCGTGAATGTGGAAGAGGAGGAAGATTTCAATCAAAAAAAAAAAGAAGAGGAGGAAGATGGAACATGTGTGCAGTGAAATTAATAAATAAATCGGACCTTAATGCCACGTCAGCTTAGATAACTGACGTTAGTTTTAGATAATGGTGGATGTGTATTTTTACCCCATTTTTGTAACCACATAGTCACTTTTGCACCTAAAAAAAGTATTTGCTACCGGACGCTCCTCCGACAAAAGCACATGTCTATTTTTGCACCTTAACCCTTAGTATTATGTTCATAAACCTGCTTCTCTGACTTGCAATCCTTTCCTGCATATTTGATAAATTAATTTTGGTTACAAGGACTTTATGTCTCACCCCGTTGTTATTAAATTTTTCAGGCGAGACCTTTAACCTTACTAGAGGACAAAGGAAGCAGCCAGAGGCATAGACGTTGTAAAATTTGTAGGCCTCTTTTTGGTATTATTGTTGTATTGATTTTTATATTGTCATCCTAGGGGCTTCATATTTTAGAATACTACATCAACTATTTTTGGATGACTGTTTATTTTCTGAAGGCCTTATTTTATACACTATCATATTATGGTGGATCCACAATCCTATCTTGTATGGAAATTGTTTTTGTATAGACCCTTTATTGTGGGATTAATTGTGCCCAAAGTCATGGTTTTCTTGTGGTGGGTTTGTTGGAAGAATTTGTACCCTGGACCCCGTGGTGTGTGTATTGAAAAGAAAAATGGTTTTCCATAATCACCTGTTAATCCAGTTTTAAGAAAAATTATTGTTAATTGTTATTTAATGAGAAATGGTCTTTTCAATTTCAACCCAAAGAATGAGAAAATTGATTATGTAGTAGTATGGGTTAGATTTCCAGATCTATCTACAACCCTGTTAAAAAAAAAATTATGGTTAAACTTGGGGAATTCCATTGGAAAAGCAATTTGTTTAGATGTTCATATGGCGCAAAGGGCCAAGGGAAATTTGCGTGCATGTATGTGGAACTAGACCTTACTAAACCCCTGGTTCTTGAGTTCATGGTTAAAGGTCAAATATTGAGTGTGGTCTATGAAAGTCTGGGATTGCTATGTAAAAAATGTGGGAGGTTTGGGCATAATATGGAGGGTTGCAATGATTCTCATAGAAAAAGTAATGAAGGTGAGATTGAAGTAGAAGAAATGGGGGAAGAAAGACAGATGAAGCTGTGAAGGAAGGTGACAGGGGACTCTGAAAGATTGTTCAAAGAGTTAGGAGAAAAAGAAAAAGTGCAAGCAAGGTTCACAATGAGGATTAATGTTTGTTGTTTTGAATGAGGAAAAAGTAATAGGGGAGGAAAGGGTGCAGGAGAGGATTCTTAATGATGGGACCACAGAGAAGACACAGAGAGGGACTTCTTCAACAACAAAGAAAATATAAGAAGAATGGAAGTAGGGGACGAATAATTAAAGGTTTGGAAATATCAAGAGCAAATAATATGGAGAGGAAAAAGCAAGGAGGGAAGGAAGGATAGGGTGGAAATGGTGAATAATGTTCTAGTAACGACCAAAAGAGGGAATGAATGCAAAAGTAGTAAGGAGAATCAGTCAACAATGTTGAAAATTCAAGAGTGTGTGCTAAAGAGTAATCTAAATACACATGGGTGGCAATGAGTGAAACTGATGGGTAAAGAGAACTTACATCCTGGAGAATATGTTGTAAGGGTGAGAGATAATGAAGACATGGACAAGGGTGGTCAAAAATTTGTTGATGATGAGGAGGATCCAATTGAGAGCTTGGGGATGAGCATGGAAGAGGGGTGTTGTACTCCTACTCTTACTTATTAGAGGTATTTCTAGTATGATCTTCCTTTACTAATAGTTGTTATTATGATGAAGCTAATACTATGGAATAGTAGGGATGCAGCTAATAAGGGCTTTGCAGCTGTAATAAAGGATAGGGTCAAGGTGCAAAAATAGACACGTGCTTTTGTCGGAGGAGCGTCCAGTGGCAAATACTTTTTTCAGGCGCAAAAGTAACTATGTGGTTACAAAAGTGGAGCAAAATTAGCATTGACCATTAGTTGACTTTTTCTGAACTGAAAATGATGACGTAGACGATAACGTGGACGATGACGTGGATGTTAATGCTTTATAAATTACAGTTCAGCCCCAGATACATTTCAAAAATTTCAATTTAGTCCCTCTATAAACTTTTAAAATTTTCATTTAAGTCCCTGGTCAAAACTTGCATTTTGACCAGGGACCTTCTTCTTGGTATACCCAGATTCCGGTGATCCTTCTTCTTCCTCGGAGGTGCACTTCTTGTGGGGCAAAGAAACCAGAGCATGGCAAAACAAGAAGGGGGGGCGACCTATGTGAGCTCGAAACTATGAAGATGAGAGAGATAGCCAACACCATAAAAATGAACATTCAAAATCAAAATTTCAGCGAACTCAAACAACGATTCAAAGAGGAGCCAAACAAGATAAAGATGGGTGGTAAAATCAGAAACAAGAAAATGGCCATGGCCAAACGAGAAGAAAAATATCACATCCAAAACCCAGAAGCTCAAAACGATGAAAAAAACCCAGAAGACAAAACGATGTGGGGAAAAACCTCGGAGGTGCACTTCTTGTGGGGCAAAACCCAGAAGAAAAATATCATATCCAAAACCCAGAAGCTCAAAACGATGAAAAAAACTCAGATCTCAATATCATATCCACATCTTCTTCCCAAATATCATATCCAGAAACCCAGAAGCAAAACTCAAAGGATGAAAAAAAACTCAGATCTCAATTCCTATTAAGCAAAAAATTCAAAATAGATCATTAAACTGCAAGCTCATACCAACAAATTTTCATTCTTCCATCAGATATCAGAAACTAAGAATAACAGAGCATCGATTGAAGCAAAAAAAAAAAAACTACTTTAACGGGAAAAAATTTATCTGTGGGACAGAAGGATTTTTTTTTTTTTGTAGGGGGGAATTGATGACGTTTTTTCGAATTTGATGAAAAGAGATCAAAGAGAACCTGGAAACAGGGAGGAAGAAGATGAGCGGAGATTTTCGCAATCCGTCGGTTGACATCTGAAGATGGCCGCATCTTGTTTTAAATACGGAGTTGTGATTAAATCCGAAACACCGCTCTTTGCCTCCGTCGAAGTTTGCTTCGGTATTGATCTCCTATAAGAAGCTTGCCCATTCCGCCTTCTTTTTTTGTTTTCATTTTTTTAAAAAAATAGCAAGACGATTAGACGAAGACGTAATCTGCAGCGGGGATCGGGTAGCGTGGAAAATAGGAAGTTGATCTTATCTAAACCCCTCCATGCTTCTGTTGTTCCCCGCCTTGATTCTGTGTTTCAGGAAGAGGGAAGAGGGAAGAGGGAAGACGAAGAAGACGAAGAAAAAGAGGGAAGAGGGAAGAGGAAAAGGGTCAGAGAGGGAGGGGGACAGGTGGCAGGTGAAGAGAGAGAAGGAGTAACACATCACAGTATTTTAATGGAGAAGTCAGATCCCACTGCCACGTCAGCGTCAGATAACGGTCAACTAACGGTCAATGCTAATTTTGCTCCACTTTTGTAACCACATAGTTACTTTTGTGCTTGAAAAAAGTATTTGCCACTGGACGCTCCTCCGACAAAAGCACATGTCTATTTTTTCACCTTGACCCTAAAGGATATAAAGTTTAGATACAAACTGGATATAATTGTGATATTGGAACCAAGAATCAGTGGAAACCAAGCAAGTAAGGTTATTAAGAGTTGGGGTTTCAGGCATTCGGTCAGAATGGAGGCTGAAGGATTTTTAAGGGGAATATGGGTTATTTGGTAGAGGGATGACTTAAAGATGGATATGATAGTGAAAGATAAACCATTTATACATTGTAAACTATGTTTGGGAGGAGAGGAAATATTTTTCATTGTTGTATATGCTAATCCTAATGAACAAAGAAGATTAAGGATTTGGGATACATTGCATAAATTGGCTAATGATGTAGTTGAATCGTGGCTGCTTGATTTTAATGAGATCAAAATGCCACTAGAGTAGAAAAGGGGAGGAAGAATAAATGAAATGAGGTATAGGAGGTTTGATGAATGGATTTAGGATTGTGGTCTAATTGATGTTGAAGCTAAGGGGCATTTCTTTACATGGAAGGAGCCAAAATGGGAAGGACTTGAAAGGGTATACAAACGACTTGATAGGTGCCTGTGCAATGTAAAATGGCTTGAGAAATTTGAAAATGCTGAAACACGAATCATTCCAAGATTATGTTCTGATCACCATCCAATTCTTGTAAAGGCTATATGACCCTATTAAATCTAGGTTTAGGGAAAAATATTTTCCTTAGCCAATTGGATGTACATTATTCCATAATTACAATTCACTGGACACTACCCCAGAAACATGTCAGTTTTACATGACCAAATTTAAAGATGCACAACTCATAGTACATAGATCCAATTGACCTATATGATCTATAAAATTAAAGATTGACAATTTTAATTTTATTCTGGAAAATATCATGGCCATTGGACAACATTATATTACCCAAAAACTCAACACGTTTAGACTGCCACATAGGAAACCCTAATTGGCAACAAATTCTAGCTTTTGGATTTTAAGTCCACTCTTTCTAAAAGCATACCAACATGTTCCTACACAATTTTTCCCAATGAATCCATTGGAGACCTCAAAAATATCAAAATCATACTCCTTCTTCATGTCCTGTTATGACAAAAAATTTACTTCCAAAGCAACAATCATCAACTTTACAATTTTACCACCTCAGTAACCTAGAATCATCATTATACACCATAAATTACAATTTATATCATCATATCAAAATGAAACCCTAAGAATCTCATGACAACTAAAATTAGGGCAGCACACAAAATCTATAATACTCAATTAAACCACAAGATATGAGGTTCAAATTGAAGCTTATACTAACCTCTTACACTTTCTAGTGCTTGTTTCTTGTTTCTCCCACCTTAGCACTTTGTAGACAGTATAAAACACCTATATTCAAGAATCTAAAACCATAGAAAGGAATATCTTAGTGTGAGGAACAACTTTTATGAAGGCCCCAAGAGCTAGAGAGGTGACTTAGAAGGTGAAAATTAAGCAAGAGCACATACATTGCTTCATTGCTCTTCATTTTGCTCCTTTCTCTTTCCTTTTTCTTTTTCCTTATATTTTCTCTCCTTTTCTGTTCACATGGCCGAATTTTTGAAGTGTGTGAGAGTGTGTGATGTCATTTTTATATTAATCTCCATCCTTCTTGAATGTTTGGCCAAAATAGGGGTCTTGGAAGATTGAATGAGCTTTAATCTCAAGTAATTAGGTCTTGTGTTGACATGTGTCCAAGTGTCCTTGAAGCATCTTCTTTCCCTTTTATTTCTATTATTATGCATCACTTTATGTCAAGGAAAGGGAGGCCTAATGAATTCCCCTAACTCCCAGGTTGATGTTCGGAAAAATCAAGTACCCGACCAAACCAGAGACTAATGGATTCCCTAAACTCAAACACTAGGTGGCGTGTTCTAGAGATGCCAATATAAAAGTGATTTTGTACTTTGTCATTGGAAAGAGATTTTCCGTGTCTCCCAAAATAACCAAGTTCGAAAATGATTTGTAGAAATAGGGAACCTGGGTCGTTTCCCCAACAAACTTGCAGCGGGTTTGATTAACAACAACAGTGAAATGTAAACAAGAAATGGGGGGATTTTTTTGATTCAGCAGATTAAAACGAAACAAATTGAAATAAACCGAACTATGTAGAAACAGATCGAAAAACGTTAATAAACTTGAATAGATTAAAAACGACCAACCCAACGTTTAGATTCCAGAAACTTCCATCCTTGAGCGAAATATGAATGAACTCGCGTTTGGTTCTGGACGAACCGAGATCTCTGCATCCGTCCAGAAATTTCCTCGACTAGAAGATCGCCTAGCATTTGTCCGAACAGCGGTGCCTCACTGTACGATCGCACAGCAACACTTTAACCTAGTTTGAACTCAGTCCTTGGGACGAACCAAACCGAATATTAAATCTAATATTCGAACTATTTTCAGAAATCGGATCCGATAAGATGAAAACTGAAACGAGTAACGTTATCGATTAAGCATAGGCTCTCTGGACGAATCATGGAATCCTCAACGTTGGGTTAATCGACAGAAGTTTAGCCGAGCATGGCTGGAAAAACAGAAGAAAAGACAAAGAATGCGAAGAACATTTGAGAGAAAATAAAACTTCTGTCTTTAATCCAAAACTGTGTAAACGTGTGAATGAATGAATGTTTGTGTGGCGGCTGCCACACTTAAAGATAACCTAAAAACGAATTAGGTCTAATGGTTCAGCCCAAAATGAAATTAAAATAAAAGTAGGCTTTAATTACAAAATTCGTGCCCAACTAAAATCCAGATTTCGGCTCCAAAATTGACCGCTCTCTTGTCCGAATTTGCTCTTCATGTCTTCATAACAATTGTAGCTCTATGAATCATCTGAAATATGAGACAAAAATGAGGCAAATCCGATGTCTGGTTCAAGAGTTATGGTAAAAATAGTGAAGCAATGTAAAACTGGAATTTTATTATTAAAAATGGCTAAAAGCTAATCAAAGGCCCAAAGCCCAAATAAGTATAAAAGCCATTATTTATTAACTAAAGAGTCCTAAATTATTAATCAAGAGATAAAAAGAAGTGTATTAAATATTCAATTATCAAATTCCCCCACACTTATCTTTTTGCACTCCTGAGCAAAATTCAAAGAAAAAGACTAAAAGGAAACACTTTTGTTTTTTTTCTCTAACAATTGCTAACAATGCAAGAACCAAACAAGGGACACAAAGCTTCAAAAGACCAATCATTTAAGACCAAAGTCCTTTCATCTCAAATTACAAATCATGGCAATCTCAATCAATGATGCTAACCACAAAAGATCGTCTCTCAAAGGATGCTCTCAATTATTCTCTCAAGTGTATAGGGTAAATTAGTGTATCGCTCAAATTCTACTCAAGAAAATTGTTCTACCATAAGCTTGCTCAATTTCTACGTCTCCACCACTCATAACACATGCATGCACAAATCAAGAGAGCTTGTCATTAAAGGTTGTAATGGGAGTTCGAACGCCATCTTGAAGTGAGGATGGCTCGTAATTGCCTCTTTCAAATACCCTCCAGAGACCATATTCACTAGCTAATACAAATACTTTGAATTTGGCTTTCCAGAAGGAGTAATGTTCTCCATTGAAGCCAGGTGGTCTGTTGATCAAAGCTCCATCGGGCAGAATTCCGTTCATAGTGATCCTTCTCGAGATGTTAAGCTCTTTTGAGAAGACCTTGCTATGATACCAAATGAAAGTGGAGCTTGAATCACCAAGAGGGGGGTGAATTGGGGATTCTTAAAAACTTTTTCGATATGCTCTGTTTTTCGGATAAACAGCAAAGATGAAACAGAGTATAGGGAAGAGAAGTAAGACACCAAGATTTATACTGGTTCGGTCTAACCACTTGACCTACGTCCAGTCCCCAGACTCTCTGGGATTTCTCACTATATCAATTGATTACACACTTTGCACTCAAGAGTAATTCTCCCTCTCTAGAACTTACTCCCCCTTGCAAGTTGTAATCAATAACCCAATCTCCAAGTCCCCTTGACTTGAGATAAACAAATCAATAAATGATTTTACAATCAATAAACTCTCTCTAAGAGTAGATATGATAAACACTGAAGAATAATTGTATCAAAAGATACTTTACAGCAGAAAACTCAAAGAGTAGTTGAAGTTGTTGGAAATTATGCCCTAGGGGCAAGTCATTGTACTTATCAACGATCCCCATATGAATTGGGTAGTCGCAATGTCTTGCTAGAGGCCACTTGCGACTTGTGGGCTGATACAGTATTGGCCCACTGCCAATCTCATGTGGGCCTACAGGGTCGCACACAAGAATGGCCCAACACGAACAAGAATGTCTAGATTCATTGAATATTAAATGTGTTTAAGATTTAATGAATACTTATTTAGTCTAGGATGTGTGTGTGTGTGTGTATTAAATTCGAAAATAATAATGATATTATTTATTGATAATAATATTATTATATATAGTATTTAATTTAATTGATAAATTAAATAACTATAATAAATTGAGATATTGTATCTCAGATTTAATTTTCGAATAAAGATATTGCATATCAGATTTAATTTGAATTGAGATATCGTATCTCATTTTAAATTAAATATAAAGGATATCATATCTTGATTTAATTTATAAATATAAATTAAATCTGAAGGCCTATTAATTCGCATCAAGCAGTTAGAATAGATCTGTTGGACAGATTTAATTAATATTGTTTAATCCAAATTTGAAATTAATTAGATTAATTTTGAATATTTTAATACGACATATTAGGGTTTTAGAAACCCTATAACAGAAGCTGAATTAGTTGTATTAGAATACGGATGAATTAGACGGCCGCAAAACACAAAACCCTAGAGAGAAAAAGAGAGAGACGCAAGAATACTGAGGCACTAGCACGCTGCCGTCAGTGTTGAAGGCCGTTCGTGTGGATACCGGTAGAGGGAGAGGACACGTGTAGTCTGCTCCTGTCTGATCGAACAAGAAGGCGTTAGCCCACGTGATCAAGAAGCAAGAAAAGGATGCCTCCTCGTTCGACGTGTACGACGTCTGCGGCGCTTGAGACTCCAGGCGCAAACGCCAACGGAACGTTGAACCCTCCACATAGGTATGATTCGGAAACCCTAAATCTAGATTTAAACGCTATTGAGCGATCCGCCTAAGGGATTCGTTAAAAAATTTTATTCTGCTGCGTGTACGGATCCCAACAGAAGCTTTGAATGATTTTCATTTTCTCACTTGTTGGTTTTTAAGAAGAATTGAATGCATCTCTATTTATAGGTAGAGGTCATTAAATGACCGTTGTAATCCCAATTCTAACCGTTGGGAGATGTTTACACTGAGCTTTGGTCTTCTTCTCTCTCTAATCTTCACTTAATCCAGCTGTGTAGATGATCAGAGTTGACTCTTTGCAAATTAATCCGTTGGAGTGCTTAATGCTGGAAGTGGAAACCATTCTTTCTGCTTTTCCAAACGTGTGCAGAAGGATTAACCAGAAGAATGCAACTTTTCTGGGTTTTGCAATTAATGTGCTGACATGCTTTATGCTTTATGCTCATTCTTCATTTAATCCTGTCTAAATCATCTGAAACTCACTAACAAACTGATTAAACATAGTTAAGAATAGTAATGAGTGATGATATAAAGTATATGGATCAAACATGTAAGTTTCGCAAATTCATTCTGTTCGAAATTCAAATTTCGCGATGGAAACTCGAGTCAGTTCATCGTAACTCGAGTTTTCATGTTCCAGTGTTACTTCTGTGAAAGGACCGAAACTCGAGTTTTCAATCAAAACTCGAGTTTTCTCATTCCAGAGACAAATATCGCGATTTGGCATTTTGGACAAGTCTGGTGAACAGTGCAAAACTCGAGTCATTAAGTGACTAACTCGAGTTTTAGACTCTTAATGAAAAATCAAGTTTTAGTCCAAAATCTCAAAACTGGAGTTTCCAAAACACAACTCAAGTTTTCAAATGATCAATTTTAGCAGTGCTCTCTGTCTGCTCAAAACTCGAGTTTCCAAGTATTAACTCGAGTTTTCATATTCTTTGAAAACTTTGGAAACGTCTCTGTAAGACCAAAACTCGAGTTTTGAAACCAAAACTCGAGTTTTCTCTTTTAATGAGAAAACTTTGGAAAACTTTGTTTAATTGAGAAATAGTGTTTTCGCAAGGTTGGATTTGAGCAATTTTCTTTCAAGATACAAAACTCGAGTTTTCATGAACATTGAAAACTTTTAGAAAATTCTTTTGAAAGGCTAAACTCGAGTTTCCCATGGAAACTGGAGTTTTTGGATTCTTTGAAAATCCTGGTTGCTCTCTGTCTTGACAAAACTCGAGTTTTCAAACATAACTCGAGTTTGCTTTGTTCAGCGAAAAACTTGAATGCTCTCTGTATGACAAAAACTCGAGTTTTCAATCATGACTCGAGTTTTCTCAACTTAGCAAAATTCCGAGCATTTTACTGTCAGGCCAAAACTCGAGTTTTCAAACGGAAACTCAAGTTTGCCTTAGACAGAAAGTTTTTTTAACTTTCAAAGACAAACTTCTAGTGTGTTTACAATTATCCGTTATCATCAAAACCATCTGAGAACTAACAAGTTTCAGCATTCATTCATAAGGGTGGCGGCTAAGATAAATTAATAGGTGAATGTGGGAGCTTTGGGTACAAGATTTGGGCATATTATAATTAAATGGCCCAATAAGATTCATCCTTAGATTCGTTTTTAGCGTCTAAGATAAATTCTACATCATTAGATTTTCTAATATGTTTTTCCTTAACTTACAAGAATTAAATGAGATCGTGATCTATCATATATTTGGAAATATTAATCTATCACAAAATAAGCAATTGAAATATTAACAATTTATGCCAATGATATCATAATTTAGATTTATATTATTTTCTAAAATTGTCTAATGGTCCAAATATGTCTTAATAAATCCAAATTAGCCTAAATTCATCCCTAAAATAAATGAATAAGGTGTGATAAATTATATAAAAATCATGGTTTATCACTCTTTGCAACATGGTTAAAGAAATTTTTCAGAACCCTGCATTTGTTGAATCCATCAACCACGTGAATCTTGTTCTTATCCCTAAAATGGATAAGCCTTAGTTTATTTGAGATTACAGGCCTATTTCCTTGAGTAATATCAGTTACCAAGTTGTTGCCAAAGTGCTTAGCAGGAGACTGAGATTGATCCTGGGAAAATAGTAGGTCAACACTAGTGTAGTTTTATAATACGTAGGAAAATCAGTGACAATTTGTTATTACACAAGAAGTAATTCATTTTATGAAGAGCAAGAAAGGTGGTTTGGGGTGGCTAGCAGTGAAGGTGGATTTTTTGAAAGCCTACGACATATTGGAATGGACTTTTATCTTGGACACTCAAAGTAGTAGGGATCTCATTATGGCCTGCATGTCCACCTCCTCCTTTCATGTGCTTTGGAATGGTGATGCTACTAAAGAATTTCACTCAACTAGGGATTAGACAGGAGATCCTATTTCCTCATACATATTCATTTTTTCTATGGAATGTTTGAACCATATGATCCAATATGCCATAGATGGTGGAGTTTGGAGTCCTATTCATCTTAATACAGGAGGACCTCAACTATTCATCTATTCTTTGCTAATGATTTTATTCTCTTTAGGGAAGCATCGAGCCTACAAGTCGATTCCATGAAGTGTACGTATGGAAATTTTCTATAAAGCTTTTGGGGGGAAAATGAATAAAAGTAAGACAAAGATATGATTCTCCAAGAATGTGCATGCATAGAGAGCCATGGAGTTAATTAGAAGAATTGGTGTGGGTCTTACTAGTGATTTGGGAAATACTTGGGGGTACCTCTTATCCATATGATATGTCCCTATTTTATTATATAGTTTTATCTATTTATGAGATTTTATCATTATTATTGTGCTTAAATCTAATTATTTTGGATTAGAAGGTGTTGCACAAATAAAATGCTAAAAATGGTGAAATTGTCATATTTTTATTTCCCTAGATTAAACCGATTTGCACAAAGGTATTTTTAGTTGTGTATATTGTAGTGAAATTAAGGAATTGAAGTAAACAAGGAAATCAACCATGGAAAAGAAGGTGGAAATTCGCATAAGCAAAAGGATGGTAAACAAGGCCTTGAGGCTGCTTTTGGGCCAAATTACAACATGGTAAAGGCCCATATGTGCTAACTTATGCTCCTTAAATAGGCCCTACAACCACCACTTAAGCCTAAATGCATGTCTTCCATGACCCATGAAGAGCAAAAATGTGGCCAATTACAATTAGTCAAGGGCATGAGGGTCATTTGCATGACTTCTTCTCTTACAAGCTATCATATGGTGCCGCCTAGGAGGGTGAAGACCAAGTCAACCAAACCTTACACCACAAGTTGCCACATGTCATCATGATAATTAATTACAGATAATTCATTATAAAATCTAAAAGATATCATCAAATCTCAATTCTCATGATGCCACAAATCCTTATAATCTTAATTAAGGGATAAATTAATTATAATTCAAAAAGGATCAAAATTTAAAATTTTATATCTTTTTATCTCTTGAGAAGTAAATTCAATTCTTTTCCACAGATATGAAAAACGCAGGTGTTATTATCTCTCCAAATATCAAGGGCCAAGTTATAATCTTACTAACATCTTTCCATAGATATCATTTTATCTCATCATCCTTTATCCAAAGCTCAAATTCAAATGCATGAAAAAGATAAAGATTGGTCAAGATAAAGGAGCGATCATTTAAATTATATTATCTTGATTATCTTTTTCTCCTTCAAACAAGCCATTGATGCCTATAAAAGGGACCCCAAGGCTCCATTCCAAGACCGTGACCACACAACACACTCCTTTCTTCTTCCATCACCATGTGTGGTTAATTAATCATCCTCTTGAGGATGGATGTTATGGCTTGAGTTCTTTGTTCTTTAATTTGTTGTGATTCAGTTTAATCTTTTATTGTATTTTATGACTTCCTAGTTCTATGATTGAAATTCTATTTTCAAGAATTTGCTTTCCGTTTGGATAATCTATGTGATTAAACTTTCTGAATTTTATGAATAATTATGATTTGCAGTTCTTAATCCATATTTTCAATTTCCTTATATAATTAATGTTGTTATTCTTTTATGTTTCTAATTGAATCGCATGGTTGATTATATTTTATTGAATATAGTGTTTGTTTATTCTATTAGGATATATCATTTGATTATGCTAATTAGAGGAGCAAATTATAATTGAGAATTTAATTCATGCACTAAGTGGTAAAGATAATTATATGTGCTAAGTTCTTGGGTATACTTGCATTTGCTACCATCATGGGAACATGTACTAAAAGAGAAAAAAAAGAAGAAGGAGGCCTACGAATAAGAGACCTAAGGAAGCAAAATAAGGCTTTTCATCATGAAACTGTGTTGGGAACTTTTTTACGAACAAGATGAACTATGGGTGAGAGTTCTCCGGGGTAAATGTAAATGCAGCAAGCAAGACATGCCGAACATTACAAAAGGGGGTAAATGTCTCTCTCACTTGGAGGGGAATTCCTTTTGTTTGAAAGAAATTCCGGGTGGGCGTTGGCTGGAAAATAGGGAATGGTGCTTCATCATCCTTTTGGTTTGTTAATTGGTTTGAAATGAATGTTTCTCTTCTAGATCTCATCTCAGGGCGTGAGTGCTTGATTGAATGAAATGAACAAGTAGTGGTTTATGTTATAGAGAATGGTGAATGGGATAGAAAGAAGATGGAATTGTGGCTTCCATATCCTATCATTGATCATAGTATCTATGCACACCTACCATGTGAGGAAAGAGGAGATTATAAGACATACTTGAGACCATCCTCTTATGGTTTTGTTGTTTTTTTTTTTTTAAAAAAATAATAATAATCTGCCTGTCATTTTATCTTTGTAGGTATCTGTTCTGGTGTAGAACTCAGATGTCCGGCCTTATGAATGGCCGGGGATTTGATCTTGGATCGATGTACTCCTCTCGTATGCCTATAGGGCAAGCGTACAAGAGAAGTATGGATCACTGTACACAACCAGGCGTTTCGCCTAAGGGGTGCGGTGTGTGCAGTGCAGATCAGATGTAAATAGTCGGGACTAGAATTGTGTACCTTGGCCGAGTATCTCTTCTACGTATATATAGAGAGTATACCTCGTTGGTTGGATCTCTGGCTCCCACGTTGTGTGTGCCCCCAGATCCAGTTGTGCGTGCCCGAAGATCTTGCTAACTGCCCTGATGACTAGGTCCTTCAGTTAGGAGGCTTCTATCCTCACGTGGGTTGCCCCCTGTGCTAGTCGGTTAGTTAGTGGGCCTTGACTAGGTCCGTAACAGTTGCCCCCCAGCTTGGTAGTTCAGGTTTCTGAGCTGCTGAGATGGTTTGCTTGACTGCTTGTCCGAGTTGACCTAAAATCCCTTGGGCGTCGGTTTCGAGTGTTTGCTCGAGTTTGCACTAAACCCGGTTATTGACAACTGAGTAGTATAATTGCCCCCCAGCCGGGTAGTCCAGCTTTCTGGGATGCCGGGCTGAATCTGTTGTTGATTCTTTAAGTCGTATCGGAGTGTCTGTCACTCGTTTGATTTTGATTAAGTGTGTCCGAGTTTCAAAGAAACCCGGAGTTACTTGTATCGTGATTGAATTGCCCCCAGACGAGTAGTCCGGGTTAACTTCGCTTTGAAATTCCATAATCTTCGTTTGCTCTGAAGTGTTGAAATCCCCCCAAGTCCGAATTGTCCTGAGAAGGAAAGGACTAGGTTCGTGCAAGAACTGATGACAGCGGCCTTGCGTAATATAGGATCCGGGCCAAGCCTTGGAAGCGATCGAGTTGCGAAAGCTTATGGTGGCGGAATCGCTTTACTGAACAGCCGGGTTTGATGACCTGCAAGGAGCCGATGTGACTGTCATCATTCTTGATTACTCGCGAGTGCTGGCCCCCTTCTTTGATGATGAGGAGCCACGTGGCACTCTCTAACTTGGTGTCTCTTTGGTTTACTTATCTGATGTACTGTGGTAATATCTTTATTTTATCGGGAACCGTCAGCCCCCCTTGGTCCCTGCGCGTCATAAATACCTATGCTCTAACCGTCATTATTCCTTTCTTGAAAAAGAAAACGCCATTTTGCATTTGAATTGTCAGTTACTGCTATGTGGCCCTTGCAGTTCGCCTGGCCTATAAATCTATTCGTCGCCTTGCCTTCCTTGGCCAATAGTCCCATTTGTTTTCTGAGTGAATTTGCCCCTAACAGCGATGAGTTCCACGGTGAGAGTTCTAAATCCCATTAGGCGTTGCGTATCTTCGACTTTTCCAGCCAAATGGGGAAGAAAGGTGCGCCTTCGGATATCAGAATGGCTTTTTCGGGGCGCCTCAGCGTGGCTACCCCTTCGGACGTATTTTCCAGTCTTCATTAACGCTGCTTGGTGGATGCCTGGGATCCCAAAAGTATTTTCCAGTCTTCACCTATCTGGCTCGACTTCGTATAGGATCCTGGGGGAGTCAAGTTTGCATCCAAACATCTGTGCCAGCGGCCGGAGGCCTTGGATAAGTTAGACCGGTCTTCCTGGACCTGCCTAAACTTCTCTAAGGACTCCAGCATATCCAACAAAGATCTTCATCAGTATGATGTCTTTGTTGGATAGGTGTTCGATCTCCAGCTCTAACTATTCGGCCGTCATACGGAGGATCTGGTTGTTCGTCGCCTGTTGCTCTATTTTTCACATGTAGCCCCTCATTTCCGGTATTTTGAACTTTGTAATCGCCTTTGGATGTGAATAGCTTAGTTTATTTCCTTGTAAGAGATCTGTGTAACCCGATTATTCATAAATAAAAAGCTTACTTCTGCTTTTCGTTTACGTCTCTGGTATTCATGTATGACACCTATAAGTATCAATGTTGACCTTTCTTTTTCTCTAGCCGAGTATAGATATGTATTTTATCTGGGTTGCCAACGTGCCCCCTCTTCAGCCGCATGCCTTAAGTGTAGCCGGGAACCCGAATTACTTACATCTATCTAACCCGGCTATGACCGAAATTTCCAGGAGTGTAACCAGGTTATACCCCTGAAGTAACCCTAGGGGCCGTGGCATCTTACAGGCTTTGCTGGGCAACGCTCATTTAGTAAGTCATTAGGGTCCGGGCTATCGTGGCATCTAGCTCGGATGTCATGATCAGGTTGCTCGGGATGAATGATTCCTGGTGAAAACCTGGCTATGATATCCGGGGTATACCAATGTAGGTCCGGACTTTTTCAAATGCTCTTTTGCAAAACGAATGGACCGGGATCTCAAATAGCCGGGGTATGACGTCAGCTATTCTATGTATCCGAGTAGCTCCTATCTGTCGCTTCCCCTTCCTTTTATTTGCTTTTCTTTTGACAACTGGCTCCCCTCGACTGTCGTGAAGCCGAAATCGAGGCGTCCTGGCCGCTACGGCCCTTAGGCGCAATCAATGACTGCTGAGTGCGCATTAAATGCGCGCGTCACGTCATCCTTATGTTCTGGGTGAATGGGCGCTTTTTCCCCCGACGGTTGAGTTTTTGAAAGCTTATACCCGCCTAGTCTTTCTTCTTTTAGTTTCACTCCATATGCCTTGAAGAGTTTTCTCTCCATCATCATTTTCTGCTCCTGCGAGGAAATTCATTCCTGTGTTTCCCTTTCGCCCTTTCTTGAGTGAACCCCTCTCTTTCGAACAGGTATCGTAGTTTTCCCCGTTATTTCTTTGATTCTATTCTTCTTTGTACTTTTGTTGCTATGTTTCTGGTTATTCACTTGAACCCCTCGTAGCATCTGTGTTGCATATTTCCTGGATTTTGTCTGCATTTGCTTAAATTTCTAGGTAGCTTTTTCCGATTAGTGGGCTTTCTGAGTGATTTCCTCCTTGCCTTCACCCTTCACCGTTAAAAACCCCCCATTTTCTTTAAACTCTTACCCAATTCTGGGTTTGATTGCCGTATCTTTAGGAGTATAGCCACCAATATCTAAAGACATAAAAGACATGACCCCCGAGGAACTCGAAGAATTATGTAAAACTGTGAGGGGAAAAGCCTTTTGGTGGCTCTGGGGTGATAAACCTTCTCCTCAAGAAAGGCAAGCTGCTCTGCTTGCCGCTCATTACAGTGGAAGCAAGAGGAAGGCTCCTGGAGTTGCCCAGACAAGCCATTCGAAACTTCGAAGAGGTGGTTCCTCTGTTGGGGGAAGTTCAAATGTTCCATCTGAAAGACTTGGCTATCACCCAAGAGGGGGGTGAATTGGCTGTTTGATTAAAAACTTAGAACTTTAAGAACTTTTCTTCACTTGCTGGAAATAGTTTGAATGTCAATAATAATTTATAAAGTGATAAGCAATCATTCATATATGCTGGAATGTAAGAGATATGGGAAGAGAATATGCAAACGGTGATTTATCTTGGTTCGGCCCAATCCTTGACCTACGTCCAGTCCCAAGCTCTACTTGAGAATTTCAATCCACTATCTTCTTTCAACTTGATTACACGTTCGTACTTGAAGTAATCCTCACACTAGGACTTACTCCCCTTACAAACTATAATCAATACACCCGTTTGATTACACACTCTGCACTCAAGTAATCCTCTCACTAGGATTCACTCCCCTTACAAGCTGTAATCAACACAATGTATTTCCCACTCAAGATCACCCAATCTTGAGTAACTCTAAGGTAGAATGATAGGATGTTTACAATGATTCTTCTCTCTTAGAAGTGTATGGATGAACACTGAAGTACAATACAAAACATTTCACTCTCTATGATATATAGACATTGAAAAACAGAGAGTAAATGATATAAAGATAAGAGTATTAGCATGTTGAAGATGTAAGCTTGTTCTCTGCTTGTTGTTGTATCTTTGAAGGTTTGTATGCAGCTCTATATATAGCGGCAAATCTTCATATGACCGTTGCTTCTCAATTCTGAATTCTCTCCATTCGAAATTCTAGCCGTTGGGACTCACGGCCTTTTCTGATTTCTAACTTTTGCTCTGCATTGAAGATTATGACCGTTATGTCATTTAATGACTTTCCTTTATTTGTTCGGGAATCATTCGAGTAATGGCTATATCAATTGTTTCCAAGTGAAGGATTTCTTCTTCTTGAATTTTCCTCTGTTTGACGCGTGAAAGTAAATGCTCGATTTTCCGTTTCGTCAACAAAGTGGTTGATTCTGTCATGAACATTAATTCGAATGCTGAATCTGTTTGGCTTATGTCCGTTGGAGTATTTCATCATCTGAATGATTTAATCCTTTGGAGAAGCATTACAATTGAGTAGACAACTTCGTTTCTTCAAGTTTCTCATTGGATTCAGTCATCTTTCCCATTTCTGAGATTATGCAGCAAGTTCATCTTCTAGATCTTGATTTCTATCAAGATTGATGTTCTCTCAAGCTTTAATAATCGAAACATGTACACAAATGATATAAATAATGTTAAGAAGAAGTATAAGTCATTTGGGTAATCATGTGGATGTTCTTTGATGAGAAACGAGACTTTCGAAATGCTGTTTTTCTGAATCAGGGTCATGAACTCGAGCTTGGATAAGTAGGCTCGAGTTTGCAAGGGTCGAGTTCAGCTTCGCAAGGTGCAAACCGGAGGTTCGAGCAAACTCTAGAGTTTGTAACATTTTTCAGCATCTAGGCTCGAGTCTATAATTATAGGCTCGAGTTTGGGTCTCTTCAAAATCATCTTTTCTCTGTAACCCGCGAACTCGAGCTTGTCAACTAATAGGCTCGAGTTTGCTTCTCAGCAAATTGTGCAACACCCAGAACAGACTGTCTATTTTCGGGGGACATATCTCCCTGGTCTGAACTCCGTTTTGGTTGGTTCAACTATCTATTTTAAAGCCCTTTGAGTCTACTTTCCAATGCCACCGATTTCAGCTCAATTGGATTCTCCGTTTGTGAGATACACTCAAAACATTGAAGGTTGGTCATTTGTGTGACGTGAATATCACTGTCAACTTCATAAATTCATAGCTCCTTCATCTTGACTCCGTTTGGCTTCAATTATATATCAAAATGACGCATTGGGAGTCTAGTTTCATATGCCACTGGTTTCACTTCAATCCGATCTGTATTTTAGGAGATATCATCGAATGACCACACGTCGCCCGAGTGAAACGTGGAACAGAGTAGCTGAAATGTTGAACACCGCTGTAAGCTCGAGTTTGCCAACTAATAGGCTCGAGTTTGCCTTGTCCAGAGACACCAGAAATGCTGAAGACACTACAGGCTCGAGTTTGCTAATGATGGGCTCGAGTTTGGAGTTCCAAACCTGAGGTTTGAGTTCTAAGCTCGAGTTTGACTTGTCCAGAGGCGCCGAGTTGCCGAGGACATTACGAGGCTCGAGTTTGCAAGTTATGAACTCGAGTTTGCTCATCCTGGAACTGATTTTTGATGGTTTAAACTCTGAATTGATCCGTTCCAGCTTCCATATGATCTTGGATACTTCTAGCATCAATATAAGAACTTCAATAAAGATATTCCATTGCATTGCAAGTTCTTCCTTCTTCAATTTCTTCTCTCCTTCTAGATTATCCCCAAAATCATTTGATAACCTCTTGCTTCCTTAATATTATGATATTCCCATTATATTGTGCAAGAGCTTCTTTCTTCAATCAACATTCTCCATCATAAAACTTTGCATCTACATTAAATATAATAATTAGTCAAAGTAAAAGATAAATGTAGTATGCAACCTTTTTGCTATTAAGAATGACATCTATATAAGACATCATCAAAACTAATCAAAACCAACATTCTCCCCCTTTTTGATGATGGCAAATACTTTAAGAAAAATATGTATGAATATGAAAAACTAATAGACCCAGCATATTTTTATTTTTCTTGCCATTCTCTCCCCTTATTTGTCATTAGCAAAAAGTTGAGTTTAAAGAAGAGATACTTGTAGAGAGACAAATAGGAAAGCAAATTAGAAAGAATCAAAGAATTGATTTTCTCTCCCCAATTTGAAATTGTTTTCATTCTAAATATTATGCAATTTGGGATGTTGTTATGAAAACAAGTTTGATGGAGTTTGGAGAGGTTTTCAAAAACATCTTTGACAATTAAAGCATATAAATACCAAACATGTGCAAAGTTTCTAATGAATATAAAAGATCAGAACATGTCAGCTGGCTTTAAGAAGTTTTCTTCTTTTTTTTTTGTAGAGCATATCACAACTTCAGTGTGATTAAGACATCTTTCCTCAATGTAATAGTTTTTCCTTGTAGTATGTTGAGGAATGTCCTAACACATAACAGAATCTCCTGCTACAAATTGAACACTTTCTTTTCCAAAGAGATTTGTTAGTGCAATATGATATCGAAATATCCCTTGATATTTTCAAATTAAGATAACCAATTCATCATCAAAACTAATACAGCATAGTAGATGTAGATGAGAATACTTAAAGGGATTTTCTCAAATAAAGGAGATGAGCTTTTAAGATATAAAACACATGTGAATGTGAAGCTCCCCCTTAATGAATGCATGTAAGTTTGATTAATGAGCATAGAAAATCTTATCCATAATGATAAGCATTTCTCAAATCATAGTTCATGAATGAAATCAGATTTTTCAATAATGATAGTGAACTATGAAGATTGTTTCAAATCTTGAATGTTCTTTCAAATCATGATAATGAATTATGAAATCAAAATTTTGATGAATGAAAGAGTCATTTTTGAAACATGCTTGAAAATAATGCTCACTTTAAACATGGTGGAAGTCAACATGTTTAATGAATAAATCAGAATGCTTCAAGATTAAGAGAATATGTGAAACATTGAAGTTTACATGTAGAAGAATTTTTCAAGAGCAAAAGTCTTGAAGATAAAGCATTATCGAAACATGCTTAGCACAATAGGAATGTATGAGCACAATGACTTATAACTTGGCCAATAATGAGTTTCACAAATTGAGTTCTTTTCTTGAAGATAAGCTTGAAACTCATGTATGGATAACTTATTAGACATGAAGTCCAACTAGTTAGAGAATTAAACAAGGAGGTTCAAGCAACACATTGAATATCAAAGATCAATATGTGAATGATAGGGAAGAGTCAACTAGACAAGTTTGAAGCATATCCAACATTCAAAATACAATATTAACTTCCAATTTTTGAAACATCATTTGAATGCAATCAAAGTATGGATATGTTTTCAAAACATTGGTTTGCACTTTCATAAGACATGTATATGCATTTTCACAGAATGAGTGAATTGAAATCCAAACAAAACAAAGTGTGACTTGTACATTTCAAAACAAATATGAACTAATAAAGTTATGCACAAATTTCACTTGTTTGATCATCAAAAAAAAAAAACTCACTAACAAATTGATTAAATCAAGTTAGGAACATTAGTGATTGGTGATATGGAATATAAAGATCAAACATTAAGATTTTACAAATTTCGAGCAAGATCATTTCAAAAACAAAGTTGACTCAAAGCGTAATTTGGAGAGGCAAACTCGGAGTTTATATGTAAACTCGGAGTTTAGCGTAAACTCGGAGTTTGGTGCAAACTCGGAGTTTAGTGTAAACTCGGAGTTTGTTAATTATGGCAGCTTTGCGAAGAGCAAACTCGGAGTAAAATTGTAAACTCTAGAGTTTGTTATTTTTAAACGTCGGGTTAAGCTTCAAGCAGAGCAAACTCTAGAGTTTAAATGTAAACTCTGGAGTTTGTTATTTTTTTTTTAAGGGGCGAACTCGAGTTCATGAAAAACAGGTCGAGTTCGTATCACTGTAGAGCATTTATCGCGAAAGCCATCTGAAATCAAACTTCACAAAATTGGCAAACTCGAGTCCATTAGTGAGCAGGCTCGAGTTTGACACTATTCATGCCAAAATAAATTAGTTGTTTAAAAACGTGAATGGAGCATAAACACAAACTCTGGAGTTTTTAAAATAATTTTTCTCATTTTCAAAGACCAGGCTCGAGTTTAGAGATTCGGGCTCGAGTTTACATGTTTTGTAAATTCTTTTTATTTCTCAAACCACGAGTAAACTCTACACAAAAATTTAGGCTAGAGTTTAGAAATTTAGGCTCGAGTTTGACACTATTCATGTCAAAACAAAATTAAGCATTTTAGCGAGAACTTGAGGTTTAAATATAAACTCTAGAGTAAACTCGGAGTTTGGTGCAAACTCGGAGTTTAGCGTAAACTCTAGAGTTTGGTGTAAACTCTGGAGTTTGGCGTAAAATAACTTTACTCAATTTAAAGTTCAGACTCAAGTTTAAATTCTTAGGCTCGAGTTTGAGTTTTGGAATAGTGGCAAACCGGAGGTTTAAAAGAAAACTCTAGAGTTTGCGAAAATAAAAATAAAAATTGGAAGCTCTCTGCCAAGGGCAAACTCTACACAAAACTCTGGAGTTTAAACAAACTCTACACAAAACTCTGGAGTTTAAACAAACTCTACACAAAAATCTGGAGTTTAAAGAAATGGTTTTCAATTGGGAAACTTTCCTGCCAGAGGCAAACTCGAGCTTGCATCTGCAGGCTCGAGCTTACATACTTGTAAACTCTTTTAACTCATTTTTTGGAGGATTCAAGCTAGAGTTTGCATTTCTAAACTGGATTTTGGCTTTGTGACAAAAATTCTAATTGAAATTGAATCAGTTTAAAATCTTTTAACTTAACCAAAGACAAACCAAGAATGAATTTAAATATAATCATAGTAAGAGGCAAGAATTAGATATCACCGTAATTCCTCTTGTCCTCATAGAAGCTTGCTTGGTTGAGATGGATTGATGTAGATAACTCCTTTTCCAATGTTCACCATCAACATCCAGCATAGCTTGTTTAGCTTTCTCAAGGCTTGGATCATTTCTCTATGTTGCATCTTTGAGAAGCTTTCCTTGATCCTACAAAGTTGTATAAATCCTTTTCTTTCTTGGTATCCAACCTTCCTTGGATCCAATCTTTGTTAGCTTGTAGAAATCAAAAATTCACATGCTCTTATGTATATAATCAATTCAGCATAGTTGAGCACAATGAATTAAACATGACTTTATGCATAAAAAGATTATCATGTATGCATAAAGAACTAGATTGTTGAACACTTTGCAATTCCTTAGAAAAGTAAATTAGGATGTGAAAGCCCAGTTTCAAAGATAGTTTACAATGCTCATTCCTAAGGATACAAAGTTTAAAACCTCAATGAATATTTAAAATGATAGGAAAGGAGGTTTTACCATTGTATACCTTTACCTTAGGTACTTGGAGTATTTCCTTTGCTTACCCATTGGTTCTTCATATGTTTTCTTATAGGTGTGGGCAAAGTTTTCTCAAAAGACATAGACAGCAAAAATCTTTTCCTTTGTGCATGAGAGATCATTCTTTTCTTATTTTCCTCAAGATAGTTGAATGGTACTTGATTGTAGTTTCTTCTTGAGGCAGAATGTATTCTTCTTATAGGTGTCCATTGCTTCTTACGATTTGATTCTGTAATTCCAGCAATGGATGCTCTGAGAGTTCTCTTGCTTGATGTGAGTCTCCTTTTAGGCTCATGAGACACTCTTGGATTCTTCTTCATTCTCTTAATACCTTTATGTCCACTGAATTTCAAATTATCCTGCACACATAGAGCACTAGATGGACACTTTGGTACCCACTTATACTTGGGTCCTTGACTGTTAGTAGTGGACCTTACTTGTCCTTTAGGAACCCAAACAAATTTATTTCTCACATTATAATTTCTCCTAATACAACATGTATGAGAAATATGTCCAGATCTACCACAATAATTGCAAACAATAGAATGATGCTTATTATAAACAGTTTTGCAAGAATTGTGCTGGTCTAGAGGATGTAATGTCAAATTCCCCATATTTGTATACTCTTCTTTCCCACATGATTTTCAGTATTATTTTCGAAAACATGTTTGTTTTTCAAAGTAGAGTTAGTAAATGGTTGAAAAAAAATTTTATGCAAATGTTCAGAATCATTTTCTTAACTACACAAGAAGAATTGGAATTGTTTACCACTTGTGCATCTTGAGCTCAGATAATGATTGATCACAATTGTGCACAATGAGCTCTTCTTGGGAATCCTCATTCTCTTGTTCTTCATTCTCCAGTTGTTCATCAGTCATAGATGTACAGCATATAGTCTTAGATGGACTGACAACACTTTCAACTTCAACACAAATGTTAGAAGTATAAATAGAATCAAGAGTATCCCAAATTTCTTTAGCACAAGAGCACAACGTGATTTTCTCAAAATCATTTTCTGTCAATGCACTGTAAAGAAATTTCATTGCTCTAATATTCAATGAAAACATTTTCTTTTCTTTTTCTGTCCAATCCTTTCTTGGAGTAAAGTCAAAAATGTTTGTAAAGACTTTCCACATATCAAAATCAGTTGCTTTGATAAAACTAGTCATTCTAGCTTTCCAAAACCAAAAATCAATATCTTTGAAAAGTGGTGGAATGGTAAAGTCAAAACCTTTCAAAAACGAGCAGCACCCAAAATTAGCCATTTGATAACTCTTGAGACTGTTAAGTCCTTTAAACAAGAGCCTAGCTCTGATACCAAATGAAAGACTTGGCTATCACCCAAGAGGGGGGGTGAATTGGGTGTTTGATTAAAAACTTAGAACTTTAAGAACTTTTCTTCACTTGCTCGGGATGAATGATTCCTGGTGAAAACCTGGCTATGATATCCTGGGTATACCAATGTAGGTCCGGACTTTTTCAAATGCTCTTTTGCAAAACGAATGGACCGGGATCTCAAATAGCCGGGGTATGACGTCAGCTATTCTATGTATCCGAGTAGCTCCTATCTGTCGCTTCCCCTTCCTTTTATTTGCTTTTCTTTTGACAACTGGCTCCCCTCGGACGTCGTGGCTTGAAATCGGCGTCCTGGCCGCTACGGCCCTTAGGCGCAATCAATGACTGCTGAGTGCGCATTAAATGCGCGCGTCACGTCATCCTTATGTTCTGGGTGAATGGGCGCTTTTTCCCCCGACAGTTGAGTTTTTGAAAGCTTATACCCGCCTAGTCTTTCTTCTTTTAGTTTCACTCCATATGCCTTGAAGAGTTTTCTCTCCATCATCATTTTCTGCTCCTGCGAGGAAATTCATTCCTGTGTTTCCCTTTCGCCCTTTCTTGAGTGAACCCCTCTCTTTCGAACAGGTATCGTAGTTTTCCCCGTTATTTCTTTGATTCTATTCTTCTTTGTACTTTTGTTGCTATGTTTCTGGTTATTCACTTGAACCCCTCGTAGCATCTGTGTTGCATATTTCCTGGATTTTGTCTGCATTTGCTTAAATTTCTAGGTAGCTTTTTCCGATTAGTGGGCTTTCTGAGTGATTTCCTCCTTGCCTTCACCCTTCACCGTTAAAAACCCCCCATTTTCTTTAAACTCTTACCCAATTCTGGGTTTGATTGCCGTATCTTTAGGAGTATAGCCACCAATATCTAAAGACATAAAAGACATGACCCCCGAGGAACTCGAAGAATTACGTAAAACTGTGAGGGGAAAAGCCTTTTGGTGGCTCTGGGGTGATAAACCTTCTCCCTGGTTCGGCCCAATCCTTGACCTACGTCCAGTCCCCAAGCTCTACTTGAGAATTTCAATCCACTATCTTCTTTCAACTTGATTACACGTTCTGTACTTGAAGTAATCCTCACACTAGGACTTACTCCCCCTTACAAACTATAATCAATACACCCGTTTGATTACACACTCTGCACTCGAAGTAATCCTCTCACTAGGATTCACTCCCCTTACAAGCTGTAATCAACACAATGTATTTCCCACTCAAGATCACCCAATCTTGAGTAACTCTAAGGTAGAATGATAGGATGTTTACAATGATTCTTCTCTCTTAGAAGTGTATGGATGAACACTGAAGTACAATACAAAACATTTCACTCTCTATGATATATAGACATTGAAAAACAGAGAGTAAATGATATAAAGATCAGAGTATTAGCATGTTGAAGATGTAAGCTTGTTCTCTGCTTGTTGTTGTATCTTTGAAGGTTTGTATGCAGCTCTATATATAGCGGCAAATCTTCATATGACCGTTGCTTCTCAATTCTGAATTCTCTCCATTCGAAATTCTAGCCGTTGGGACTCACGGCCTTTTCTGATTTCTAACTTTTGCTCGCATTGAAGATTATGACCGTTATGTCATTTAATGACTTTCCTTTATTTGTTCGGGGAATCATTCGAGTAATGGCTATATCAATTGTTTCCAAGTGAAGGATTTCTTCTTCTTGAATTTTCCTCTGTTTGACGCGTGAAAGTAAATGCTCGATTTTCCGTTTCGTCAACGGTGGTTGATCCTGTCATGAACATTAATTTGAATGCTGAATCTGTTTGGCTTATGTCCGTTGGAGTATTTCATCATCTGAATGATTTAATCCTTTGGAGAAGCATTACAATTGAGTAGACAACTTCGTTTCTTCAAGTTTCTCATTGGATTCGAGTCATCTTTCCCATTTCTGAGATTATGCAGCAAGTTCATCTTCTAGATCTTGATTTCTATCAAGATTGATGTTCTCTCAAGCTTTAATAATCTGAAACATGTACACAAATGATATAAATAATGTTAAGATGAAGTATACGTCATTTGGGTAATCATGTGGATGTTCTTTGATGAGAAACGAGACTTTCGAAATGCTGTTTTTCTGAATCAGGGTCATGAACTCGAGCTTGGATAAGTAGGCTCGAGTTTGCAAGGGTCAAGAGCAAACTCTAGAGTTTGTAACATTTTTCAGCATCTAGGCTCGAGTCTATAATTATAGGCTCGAGTTTGGGTCTCTTCAAAATCATCTTTTGCTCTCTCTGTCTTGTCTAGGCTCGAGTTTGTCACTTATAGGCTCGAGTTTGGATGATTTTCGCGACCTGGTAGCTCTCGTAACCCGCGAACTCGAGCTTGTCAACTAATAGGCTCGAGTTTGCTTCTCAGCAAATTGTGCAACACCCAGAACAGACTGTCTATTTTCGGGGGACATATCTCCCTGGTCTGAACTCCGTTTTGGTTGGTTCAACTATCTATTTTAAAGCCCTTTGAGTCTACTTTCCAATGCCACCGATTTCAGCTCAATTGGATTCTCCTTTTGTGAGATACACTCAAAACATTGAAGGTTGGTCATTTGTGTGACGTGAATATCACTGTCAACTTCATAAATTCATAGCTCCTTCATCTTGACTCCGTTTGGCTTCAATTATATATCAAAATAACGCATTGGGAGTCTAGTTTCATATGCCACTGGTTTCACTTCAATCCGATCTGTATTTTAGGAGATATCATCGAATGACCACACATCGCCCGAGTGAAACGTGGAACAGAGTAGCTGAAATGTTGAACACATTTGTAAGCTCGAGTTTGCCAACTAATAGGCTCGAGTTTGCCTTGTCCAGAGACACCAGAAATGCTGAAGACACTACGGGCTCGAGTTTGCTAATGATGGGCTCGAGTTTGGAGTTCCAAACCTGAGGTTTGAGTTCTAAGCTCGAGTTTGACTTGTCCGAGGCGCCGAGTTCTTGAGGACATTACAGGCTCGAGTTTGCAAGTTATGAACTCGAGTTTGCTCATCCCGGAACTGATTTTTGATGGTTTAAACTCGAATTGATCCGTTCCGACTTCCATATGATCTTGGATACTTCTAGCATCAATATAAGAACTTCAATAAAGATATTCCATTGCATTGCAAGTTCTTCCTTCTTCAATTTCTTCTCTCCTTCTAGATTATCCCCAAAATCATTTGATAACCTCTTGCTTCCTTAATATTATGATATTCCCATTATATTGTGCAAGAGCTTCTTTCTTCAATCAACATTCTCCATCATAAAACTTTGCATCTACATTAAATATAATAATTAGTCAAAGTAAAAGATAAATGTAGTATGCAACCTTTTTGCTATTAAGAATGACATCTATATAAGACATCATCAAAACTAATCAAAACCAACACCATCCTTGTTTCCCTCCAATCCGAGGAGGTCACCGAAGCGTGCTGACGTGGCTACTATTCCGGCCCTACCGATTAACCAGTATGATGACCCAGAAAGGATGAGTTCTAGGGCTGAGGTGGACGGTTACCTCGGCCCCTGCTATGATTGTCTGCATGAATGTACCCGACTTCTTTCCATTGGGGATTTCGCCACGGCTGATTTGATTCTGGGCTCCTGCCGCCATAATATTGACCCGGGTTTCCAGGCCACCCCCCTGAATCCTATTGACTTGGCTTCTAATTTTACTCTGGCTGTGGAAACACGCCTTCAATCTTTGACATCAGGTATGCTAGGAAGATTCTGATCTTGTTTATTTTTATTTCTGTGGTAGGTATAATGGCCTCGTCTTCTTCTTCTCATACTGCGGAGTCGGAGTCCAGCAATGCGAACCATGTTAGCCCCTCACAGGGTTTGGTTGAGAAGTTTCCCTGGGTCACCCGCGAAGTACTATCATATCGGTCGAAGCTGACTATGGCCGACCTAGAAAACCTCCCCGTGAGAGAGACCGATAGTTACTGCTTTGTCCTCCCGGAAGAAGAGGAGCTGGTGTGCTCTGTTAGGGAGGGAAGCAACAATTCCTTTTTCTTTTTCTACGTTGATTACCTAACAAAGCTCAGTATTCGCATTCCTTTTACCGCGTTCCAAATAGCAATCCTCCAGTTTCTTGGTGTAGCTCCTACGCAATTGCATCCCAATGGGTGGGGCTATGTGATTGCTTTTGAATGGTTTTGCAAGAGCCTAGGTCTGCCTTGCACCACATCTATGTTTTTCTACTTCTTCACTCCCCATACTTCTCAATCCGGGAAAGAACCACCCAAGCTCAAAGGATGGACTTCGATTCGAGGCATTACCAACAGGCGGCTGTTTACCCCGATTTCCGACTCCTTTGAGCGTTTTAAGCCCGGCTTCTTTAAAGTGGTCGCCAAGTCTGGCGCAAACCCTTGGTTCCTTAAGGGCCCTGATTCTTCAGACGTCGATTGGCAGTTTAACCTGTACTGGTGCAAAGATCACCACGACGTCTCGCCTAGCGCTTATAGAGTGGAGCTCGCCACTCTGCTGAAAAATGAGAGGAAAGCCATCGAAAGCATAACAGACCATGTGAAGGCACAAGGTACTGTTGGGGCTGCTTCTTTGGTGGCCCAATATCAGGCCGAGGCCTCTCACCAGGAAGACATAAGAATGAGGCCGAGTATGATTCTTCCATTGCTTATAACCTGATACTGCCGTACTATGTAGTCATAGGTATTTTGCTGTTTCAACAGTTATTGATATAACGCTTATGTTTTGTGCAGATCTCAAAATGAAAGGGCCAAAATACCTGTCAAGGATCCGGAAGTTCCTGCCAAAGGGAGAAAAAGGTCGGCTGGTGACCCGGGCAAATCGAAGGTCGGTGAGTCTTCGAAGGTGGCCGAGTCCAAAAAAGCCAAGGCGACCGGGCCAGATGTTCAAGTGCCTACAGTCCACATCATCCAATCTCCTCCCCCTGAAGCAGAACAGCCGCAGGACGTTCCTTCTGCCGGGCATTCATCCGTCACCGCTGCCCCCGCATTTCCTCCCCTGGTGATTCCGCGCTCCCATTTGTGGAGTAGGGGGATCATTGAGGAGTTAGGTACTTCTCTGCTGCCCCCTCGCCGCTACAACGATCCAGTACCATTGCTGGAAGCCGATCTTCGGGACCTCCAAGCTGTGGGCAACGCCCATCTGAAAGGGACCGGCTTGTCCCAGGCCTATGTCACCCTCCATCACAGCTACGAGACCACATTTGCTGACCTGCAGAGAGCCCGGGCGGAACGTGATGAAGCGTTGAAGCAGTGGAATAAGGCTTCTTCCGAACTCCAGGTGGGTCAGGTCGAGCTAGAGAAGCTGGAGTTTAAGCTACAACACACCCAGTCTATCTTGAATGATGCAAATGTGATGGTCTCAACCTTAAAGGCTGCTCGGGTCTGCGATGAAGAAGAACTGAATGCCATGACCTCTGAGAGGGACAAGTATAAGGCCGAGTCCGAGGTGTCCGTGGCCGAGGTATCACGACTTCAGGCATTGCTGGAAGAGTCAGTAGAGGAGGCCTTTAAGAACTCGTTGGTCCAGATCCAGCTCCTAAATCCTGGGGTCGAGCTCAACACCACAGGCCATCACTTCAGGTCCTATGTTAAGGATGATCAGCTTGTAGCCTTTGTTGAATCCCCGGCTGTTTCAGAGACCCGACTAGATGTCGAGGCATCCGGGGAGGAGATTGAGAAGGGGGAGGAAGCCTCAAATGCCCCACCCCCTGCAAGCTGATTATCTTGTTGTCTTTGTTTTGACCGGGTTTGTTACCAGTGTTTTGTCTTTTTGTTGTGGACAGATTGGCCAATCCGGCCTTTTTTAAATGCAAACCCAAAGTTATGCTAACCTTGTCATTATAATGCATCATATAATAACTCGTATTTACATGTCATTGCGTGTGGCCGGGCCAAGGCCACGAAGGAGTGTGCAGAGTCTGCGAACGCGCATCAGGTACTTAAACCTTATAAGATTGAGTGTATAGTTGTTAAAACTATCTCACATGAATCCGGGTGAATTAACCGAGTCATCCTAAGATAAAGGGAAAGTGTCACCTGCCTGGGTTTGGTTTTACCCAAAACGTCCGGGCATTTTGGCCTGATCAGGGCCGACATGACAATTCCGCTTGATATCCCGGAGTAGTTTAATGAAGAGTCCTGGCTTTATAAGCTCTCCCGACTCTCGGCTGACAAGCTGGGTTTGTAAGTTCATTTTTTAGAACAACAATGTTTGGAAACCAACAAATACCCTCCAACGAGAGTTTTATTTTATTCAACAAACAAATTGCTAACAAGGGAAAAGCCATACGGCTAACATTGAATTCAAAAACTAACTTGGCTGGATAACAACTGAAATGAAATAATTGATGACTGAAGAAGACTGGATCTAACTGTAATAAGTTCTTAGCTTATCCGCATTCCATGTTCGCTGGATTGGATTCCCGTCTAATGTTTCCAATACATAAGCTCCTTTCTGAAGTGTTTCCCTAATGCGATAGGGGCCATCCCAATTAGCCGCGAGCTTGCCGTCTTTAGCATTCTTATTCCCGACGTCCGCCCTTCTGAGAACGAGGTTTCCTGGCTGAAACGTCCGGGGTCTAACCTTCTTGTTGTAGCGAGCCGCAGTGAGTTGCTTTGTAGCGATGTCTCGGCAGTGAGCTGTTACTCGGGCCTCGTCTGCAAGGTCTAACTCGACAGCCAATGCTTCATTGTTGGCCGGTTCCCCCTGTGACAGAATGCTTCCTCTGCGCCATGAGGGTAATCCTATTTCGACTGGAATCATGGATTCGCACCCATAAGCCATTCTATACGGAGTTTCTTGAGTGGATGTCTGGGCTGTTGTTCGATTACCCCAAAGAACATAAGGTAGTTGATCTACCCAGCCAGTTTTAGCTTCCAACATGCGCTTCTTTAGTCCATCTAGAATGACCTTGTTTGCGGCTTCGGCTTGCCTGTTAGACTGCGGGTGCTCCACAGAAGCGAAATGGTGGTGTATGCCGAACTCGCGCGTTAGATCTCGGAATCCGTACCGGTGAACTGAGTTCTGTTATCGATGACTATCTCAGCCGGAGCTCCAAATCGCGTGATGATGTTGACCTCAAAGAATCGTTGTACGCGGGCCGAAGAAATTGTTGTAAGTGGTTCGGCCTCAATCCATTTGGTGAAGTAGTCGACGGCGACGATCAGCCATCGCAGCTGTCCGAGAGCTGTCTTGAATGGGCCTAGTATGTCCATACCCAATTTGTAGAAAGGCCAAGGGGCCAAGATGAAATGGAGTTCCGCTGGGGGCGACCAAATGACCCTGGAGTATTTCTGGCAACTATCACAATTTCTAACGAGGATCTTAGAGTCGGCTTCCAAGGTCGGCCAGTAGTACCCCGCCCGCAACGTCTTTCTGGCGAGTGCTTTAGCGCCCATGTTCTGGCCGTTGCACCCTCATGTATCTCGGTCAGTACATAACCTGCTTCGTTCGGGTTCAAGCATCTCAACATTGGGCAGTGCAAACCCTTTCGGTAAAGCTGATCCTCCACCATGGTATATTTGGTTGCCTCCCGAATCAATACTTTGGCATCCATGGCGTCCTCAAGTAGAATCCCCCGCTCGAGATAGTCTTCGATAAAATTTCTTTAAAAACCTGACTTTTCGTCTTCACTCTATCTCACCCTCGAGCCTAAACCTAATTTCTCCCAAAAATTCCTCTCAATCTCCTCAAACGAATAACAGAGAACATGGCGTCCAAACGATCTGCAACCCAAGATTCCAAATCCTCTGATCCTCAAGAACCCCAAGCGATCAAACAAAAATCTCTCAACGTCCTCCCGGGGTAAAATCGTTTCCCAAACGATTCAAGCATGGAATTGACAAGCAAATTCTGGTATTCCTATTACCCAAGCCACTCCAATAACCACAGTCAAGATGAATACCTCAAAGAAAGCTTCAGCTGCGACACACCACCTCGAAGGGGCAAAGAACAGATACACAAGTCTCGAAAGACCATGACTAGTCAAACTAGCTCTCAAGCTCAATCATCCTCCCATCACCAACAACACTCTGTCCCTCAGGTATCTAGAGAAAACCCAGCCTTATTTGAAATTTACAATCATTCCTCCATCCCTAAAGGATTCTCTAGTGAGGATGTCACTCTATATGGTAATGATGTCATACGATTCCAAGAAAACTATGAGGCTAAGAGTTTTTGCCCTTCTGTGTATGTCAATCTAGATGCTTTAAAAGAGGAATGTAACCTTGATCTTACCCACTGGCTTAGACAATTTGAACCTCTCATATCCATTAGAGCCTCATATAGTCCATCCTTTGTTAAAACCTTTTACTATTGTATGCAAAGTGATAATTTATTGGATGCGGATAGAAATTTGATTGAGGAAAGGATTACCACATCCATTAGAGGAAAACAGATAACCATCACTGCTGCATACCTTAATTCCCTCCTCCAAATCCAAAATCCTCCTCCTGTTGCTTCTCCAAATTATACAAATAGGCAAATTTTACACTCCTCGGACCCGATGAGCCTGTACACGATGCTTTAGAGACTCTGGATTTCACTCCAGTATCAATGCCTCCTAAGCAAAGAGCTGCTTGGTATATATACACTAGAAACTTAGTACAAAAGGAGGCAATTTCACTCACTTTGCCAAAAAGGACTTCCCTATTTTTGCCTCTATCATAGATCAAGTCCCTCATAACATAGGAGATTGGCTCTCTGATGCACAAGAAGATCTCATTCTTGAACATGAGATTATCAAAGAGAAAGTGCAAGGTCTCAGGGATCAAATTGGAGATCACTCAGTAAGCATCTCCACTCTTTTGGTGTCTATGTCCAGCCTCCATGACAAAATGGACAAAATTTTAGAAAATCAGTCCATCAATTCTGCTGGACCTAGCTCTTCGGCACCTCCACCTTCTTACGAACCAATCCCAACCTCCATAGCCCCTGAACCATCTACCCATGATCCTATTCTTCAGTCAACCTCTATCTCATCTAATCCTCCACTTTTCGATGATGACAAAGGGGGAGAAGAGTTGAAGTGAAGAAGGAGAAGTCAAGTTGTCAAGCTGTCATTTTTTTTGAGATATATGTATGCTTGAAACTCTAAATGTCATTTTGTAAACCGTTGAATGTTTTAGCTTATGCAATGACAATATGTGTTATGATTTATGTTAAGTGCTAACTCGATAGAATCAATGTTTAAATGTTAAAATCTAATTCTGATGCATTTACACTGAACACTTATGCTTCAATGATTTCAAATAATCAAAACAGTGTTTTTAAAGGAGTTAAATGTTTACAAGTGTTGTCATCATCAAAAAGGGGGAGAATGTTAGTTCTCTATGTGTTTTGATGATTAATAACAATTGTAAACAAGTACGAATGTTTTTAAAATGACAAAAGAGTCAAAATCATTCTGTCACCTCAAAACTCGAGCCTAACTAAGCAAACTCGAGTTTTCTGCAACTGAGAGAGCTCATCGGGATATTTTCGGCATAACGAACTCGAGCACGAGTAAATAGACTCGAGCCTAAACCCTGATGATATAATAATAAAGAGTTTACAAACGAGTAAACTCGAGCCTGTATAGACAAGCTCGAGTTTTCCCATGGCGGGAAGATTTTCTAATTAAAATGTATCTCTTTTCTTTTTAAGTAGAGTTCACTTGTTTCTATGGCTATAATTTAATGAACACTCGAGCCCAAGTATATGGACTCAAGCCTAATACTTTTGTGTAGAGTTTACTCTATGGTTTGACAAACGAAGAAGAGTTTACAAAATAGGTAAACTCGAGCTGTTATTACAAGCTCGAGTTTTCCCTTGTGAAGAGCTCCCAAGTTTTCCTTCTTTACAAACTCCGAGTTTAAGTTCAAACCTCCGTTCACTTCAATAAGCCATGGAATAAATTAAGCTGAACTCGAGCCTAAGAATATGAACTCGAGCCCTTCATCCCGAAGAAAGAAAAGCAAGTGTACAAACTCCGAGTTTGTACTCGTGCTCCATCCACTCTAATCGAGCAACCAAAACTCTTAGGCATGAATAGTGTTAAACTCGAGCCTAATCACTAATGGACTCGAGCCTGCTTATCTTGTGAGATATTACTCCAGGTGTTCATCGACAAAAAGCTTAGAGAGCATTCGAACTCGAGCCTACCTTCGTGAACTCGAGTTCACATGGTAAAACAAAATACAAACTCCGAGTTTACATCGAACTCCGAGTTTGCTCTCACGAAGATAAACCGAGATACTCTAAAATGCCTTACGAACTCGAGCCGACTTGGAGAACTCGAGTTTAAGACGCAAGCAGAAATGATCGTTCTTGGTTTCATCTGATTCTTTTAAACTACAAAACTTACCATGTTTATACGAATTGATTGCATTCATTTAGTATATTCAAATATATTTAACCACTCTATATTGAGAATGTTTCAGGTATTAAATTGGATCAAACGAATCATTGAATAAGCGCGAAGAATCAGAAGCGCGAATGATTTCACGCGTCCAGGAATTTAATCGGCCGAAATTCAGGACCCAACGGCTATAATCCTCATCAAACTGAATTTCAAATGAAGAACATACTAATTTGAGAAGTAACGGTCACATAGCAACTCACCACTATATAAGGAGCTGATTACAAACTTCGAAAGATACGAAAGATTAAGCAGAAACGAAAAGCAAGCTCAAGAGTTCTTATACATTCAGTTTTCTTTCGTATTGTATTTTGATATACAAAGAGCCTCGGTGTTTATCATTATCTTCTCGTGAGAGAGCTTTTATACAAATTATTCATTCATTGTAAAAGATCTCAAGTCAAGGGACTTGAAGATTGGGATTTCAGATTACAACTTGTAAGGGGAGTGTATCCTAGAGAGAGGATAATCCTTGAGTACAGAGTGTGTATACGAGTTAAGTGATAGTAGAAAAGCCCGGAGAGTCAGGGACTGGACGTAGGTCAAGAATTTAGACCGAACCAGGATAAACTTTCTGTGTCAAGCTCTTCTTCCCTATCTCTTTACGTTTAGCTTCAGCTTGGGTGCAAAGTTATTATAAAAGTTTTAAAATCCCCAATTCACCCCCCTCTTGGTGATTTCCTTTCGTTTTCATGTGTAACACTTGTCATATCGGCTGGCTAGTTCTAACGACAATGCAATGGCCCTGAAAATAGGGTCGCAGTCGACGAGCCGCGATGAGTAAGGCGAAAGCCACCTTTTCCAACTTCTGATACCGAATCTCGGCGTTTTGTAAGGTCTTGCTAATAAAATACACCGGCACTTGCCCGTGGTCGACCTCCCTTACCAATGCAGCGCTGACGGCTTCCTCGCCAATTGATAAATATAGATAGAGGGCTTCGCCGGGTTCCGGCTTTGATAGAACTGGCGGGTTGGCCAGGCACTGTTTTATTCCATCGAAAGCTGCGTCACACTTTGAATTCCATTGTACCGACGCTTCCTTCTTCAGTAGCTTGAACAATGGTAGGGCCTTCTCGGCCGATCTTGGAAGAAATCTGGTAAGAGCGATTAACCTTCCTGCCAGCTGTTGAACCTCTTTTCTATCCTTCAGAACTTTCATCTCGAGAACCGCCCAGCAATTGTCTGGGTTTGCCTCAATGCCCCGGTGAGTCAGCATGAAACCCAAGAATTTTCCAGCTGGGACACCGAAGGCACACTTGGCCGGGTTCAGTCGGATTCGGTAAGTTCTGAGTTTACCAAACGTCTGTTCCAAATCCTTGATATGATGCGGCGGATCCAAAGTCTTGACAATCATGTCATCTATGTAAACCTCCACGTTACGGCCGATTTGGTCCGCGAACACTGTGTTCATCATCCTTTGATACGTAGCTCCTGCGTTCTTCAGGCCGAAAGGCATGACGTTGTAACAGTAGTTGGCCCTTTCTGTGATGAAGGCCGTTTTTTCTTGGTCCTCCGGGTACATTGGTATTTGATTGTATCCCGAGTATGCGTCCATAAAGGAGAGGAGTGGGAATCGTGAAGAGTTGTCGACCAATTGGTCTATATTGGGCATTGGGTAAGAATCTTTGGGGCAGACCTTATTTAGATTTGTGTAATCCGTGCACACCCTCCATTTTCCGTTTGGTTTTTTGACCATAACTACATTAGACAACCATGTGGTGTATTGGATTTCACGGATAAATCCGGCTACCAAAAGTTCTTGAATATGAGTTTCCAATGCTTTCCTCTTTTCCGGGCCGTGGTTCCTCTTTCTTTGGGATACTGGAGTCGATCCCGGATATACTCCCAGCTTGTGACAAAAAAACTTAGGATTAATACCTGGCACCTCGGTTGACTTCCAAGCGAAGACGTCCCGGTTCTTCCTAAGGAAATCAATGAGGCTGGTTTGAATCCCTGGGGATAAATGATTTCCGATCTTTGTGGTTTGAAAGGGTTCTCCCAACACTAGTTCCTCCAAGTCTCCAGCCGGTTCTAGGCGCAAGTCATCCTCCCGAAGGTCCAGCTCTACTGTATTTACATCTAGGTCGGGGAACTCCGGTTGATCTAAATATTTTCCACAGTATTGTCCTTGTGGTTGCGATGAAGGTCCGCCCTCGCCAATTCTGACGATTTCGTAATAGCACTGCCGCGATTCTCTCTGGTCTCCTTTGACCGTGACAACGTTTCCGTGGTTACCCATTATCTTGAGCTTCTGATGCTTGGTGGATACCAGCATGTCCCATTTATGTATAGTAGGTCGTCCCAGAATTATGTTGTATGGTGAAACAAAATCCGCCACTATAAATCGTACTCTTTCTGAACTGAAAGCGTCTCTGGTTCCCAAAGTGAAACGAAGGTCGATGAACCCCTTAGGGCGGGACTGTTCTCCATTGAACCCGATGAGAGTTGTCTTACAGGGCTTTAAGTCCTCCTGATCCAGGCTCATTCTTTTGAACGCCTCCCAACTAAGGATATCTGTCGAGCTGCCGGCGTCCACAAATATTCGCTTGACTCGGCAGTTCACCAGTATCCCTGTTACAACTAGACCATCTTGATGTCTGGGGACGACGTCATGGAGATCCTCGTTTGTGAAATACAAAGGCGAGCTCGATGGTCCGTTATGATGCTCTTTGAATTTTGGCCGGTCTCTTATGGATAGGACTTCCCGGAGATATTTCCTTCGCTGGCTCATAGTATCTCCACCTCCGCCCATGGCTCCGCTTATCACGTTACAGTCGAACTCGGTTTCCGGAAATTCATCTTCAGCCTCTATTGCCTTCTTGCGCTTGTCGTCCTGCTTCTTGTACTTTCGAGGGGGCTCTTACTGCGACCCTTGGGCTTGCGTTTGCCGCCTTTCCCTTGGTGTTCTATGATGTACTGCTGAAGTTTCCCCTCGCAGATAAACCTTTCAATAGCGTCTCGTAGTTCGAAGCACTCATCTGTTGTATGACCTCTTCCGTCATGAAACGCGCAATACTTGGATTGGTCTACCCCGGATCTGCGGTAGGACAGCCGAGGTCGTTCGATCCTTTTCATTTCGGTCATCGAGACTTCCTTCCAAACCTGCGACCGCGGGACATTTAGGGCTGTGTATTTCTCATACTTGCCTCTCGCATCAAATCTCCCGCCTCGGTTCTTATTTTCTGGGCCCCTTCTGCGGGGGTCCCTTTTCTACCCTCTGCGTAATCTCTCTCTCTGGGTGGAGTGACTCTGTCCTGGTTCCTCCCTGGATTGTTTGCTATATGCATCTGCTCCACGTCGAGGTACTTCTTTTAGCGAGTTATGAAGTCATTAAGAATTTTCGCCCGCTCCTTCAAGAATGATTCCGCCAGGCGGGACTCTTTGTCAAGGCCGTCGACCAACAGGTGGACGTGTACATCCCCGTTTAGTCCGCGCACCTGTAGTGCCGCATGCTTAAAGCGGTCGAGATAATTTTGGAGTGTTTCCCCGGGTCGCTGTCTGATTTTGGATAGAGAATACTGGGACTTCGGTTGCCGCTTGCTGGTTGCGAAGTGCAACTCAAAGGCCTCGGCCAAGTCTTCAAAGTTATGGATTGACCCGAAAGGAAGAGTGTGGAGCCACTTTAATGCCGATCCTTTTAGGGTTGCAGCAAAAATCCGAGGAACGATTGGCTCCTTAAGACCTCTGACAGACATGTGCATGTCAAAGTCTTCCAAGTGAGTCGTCGGGTCCTGAGTGCCATCATACTTTGTTAGCTCGGCTAGATTTAGCTTCTGCGGGAACTTGGCGTTTTGGATTTCCTCCGAGAAAAAACTGTTATGCATTTGGCTGATGTACTTTCGCCGCTGGAACCCGCTTGGAGGAGGCCTTGCCGTCTTGTCGCCCCGGTTGGAGTTTTTGTCCGGGGAAGCCTGCCTCCTGCTTTGGGCGGTTTCTGTCTTCTGCTTGCTCTGGTGACGACGCGAACTATCGCCTTCTCCGTCCTCTTTCCAGGTCTTATCTTCCCAGTCCTGACTGGTGTGGGCAGAATTCCGTCTCTTATCCCTCTCCTCCCACCGTTGATAATGAAGGGTATGGCGTTTGTCCATGTTGTCCACTCGCCTCATTATTGCGAGCATCGCGGCTTGGAGGGAGCGAAAGTCTGGGTTGGCGGCCGGGATCTCTTGGCCACCAACCGGATTTGAGTTCTGGGGCTCGTGGTTGTGATTTCGTGGAGCCGAGGACTCAGTGTCTGACGGGTTATCCTCATGGTCACGAGAATTGAAGTTTACCAATCCCCACGGACGGTGCCACTGTTCTGGTGTAGAACTCAGATGTCCGGCCTTATGAATGGCCGGTGATTTGATCTTGGATCGATGTACTCCTCTCGTATGCCTATAGGGCAAGCGTACAAGAGAAGTATGGATCACTGTACACAACCAGGCGTTTCGCCTAAGGGGTGCGGTGTGTGCACAGTGTGACTGTATGTAAATAGTCAGGGACTAGAATTGTGTACCTTGGCTGAGTATCTCTTCTACGTATATATAGAGAGTATACCTCGTTGGTTGGATCTCTGGCTCCCACGTTGTGCGTGCCCCCAGATCCAGTTGTGCGTGCCCGAAGATCTTGCTAACTGCCCTGATGACTAGGTCCTTCAGTTAGGAGGTTGCTATCCTCACGTGGGTTGCCCCCTGTGCTAGTCGTTTAGTTAGTGGGCCTTGACTAGGTCTGTAACAGTATCTATCAGGATAACATCTAGAAGATTCCATAGAGATGGTCTGTATTGGAGAAAATCAAATATTTCATGTGGCTATTCTCACATGGTATGGCACATACAACACATCTAAGACTGAGGAGAGGCATTAATTCTACTACATGTTGTCCTTTTGATTGCGAGCAGGACGAAGACTTGATGCATCTACCAAGGGACTGTTCAAATGCGATGAATTGTTTGAAACATGCGATGCAACCTGAGAAATGGGGCACCTTCATATCCCTACAAGGAGCAAAGTGGGTCAAATGAAACCTTACTCATGAGGCAAGAATGAATTACACAAGAAAGGTTTCATGGCCAACTTTATTCAGTTACATTTGTTGGGACATCTGGGTTTTTCGATGTGAAAACCTATTTGGATATGAGGGTTTGAGTGTAGGCCTTATGACAAATGTTAGCTTCTTCAAGGCATGCTTGGATCAAGACGTATTAAGGAATGGCATGTTTCAAACTACAGGTCAACAAATAGGACACTTGGAGGGATTGCAAGAAGAGGGTTTTGTTCAATTAGCAATGGATGGTTCAGTTCTTGATAGTGGTAGAAGCAAATGTGGTGGCTTTGTTCATGACATGGAAAACAAATGGTTGGGTGGTTTCAGCTACAAGCTCACAACTATTCCTCCAGTTGTTGCTGAGATAGTTGGTTTTATTCATGGCACCTGTGTTGGTCTAGAGGTTTTAGAAAAGTAGTTTTGATGTCTGAGATTGCTAGCCATGTGTATAGGGAAACCATAATTATAGCAAACATGTTAGTAAAACACTCTCATAGAATAAAAGGCAACTTTTGATGATGGTCAGCAGTTATTCTTGTCATTGTTTCCTTGTTTTGTTTTGACCCTAATGATATACATTTATTCTTAATTCAAAAAAAAAGTAATTAATTTATCATTCTGCCCTGTACATTACTACATTTGATTCTAGCAAATAGGTTGTTTGGTACGAGGGATTTAAAGGGGAAGGAAATTTTTTATTAGTTTAATTTTTTAAAAAAAAAAAAGACAAATGGGGTTATAAAATTTAAATAAAGAGAATGAGTAAGATAAAATAGTAAAAAAAAAATTAATTAAAAATTTTTAATTCCACTTCTCTAATTTTTTTTAAAAAAACTCAACTCAAAAACTTTTCCGTTCGTCACTTTCCTTCCCCTCTCGTCATACTAGACAGCTCCTAAATATAAGAACTAGTTTGTAGTGCAAATCCTACATTTAGGACAAGTGGAGTAGTATACAATTTGTATAAATTAATTTACATCTAAATTCAAATTCCAAATAAATTATTAAAATTCATTCTCAACGAACTGGCACCATTTTGCCTAGGCCATCTTCAACCTCCACCTAGCCCGGATCTAACCTGGCAAGCAGATAGGGAGGGGTATGTGGGACCCAAAGCCTCTCCTCCATATCTTTGTCTGTCGATGTCCATTCTTCATATTCTTGGTGTCATCTTCAACCCTACACAATAGAATTATTTTTGAAGTATTACTTTAGTGTAAAAAAATCATGAGCGGAGGGAAGAGGAAAGACTCGGAAGGTGAGCGAGGGTGCAAGAAGGGAGGGGTCGGAGGGGTCGGGAGGAGGGGATGGTAGGAAGGACTCAGATCAGAATCCTTCTGAGGAATGAGGGAAGACCTTTGCGTTTGGGCGAGCGCCTGAGAAGCAACAGGTGAATGCCGGTGTCAATTCTGGTTCCACCTCTGGCCTCAATTCTAGAGCCTCCAAACTGTCTTATCGGGATAAACTCTTGTCTCCAGGATGTGGAGGGTTCCTGGTACAACACTCAGAGGAGGATGACATTGTAAAAGGCTGGAAGGACTACTTTCATAGAATGAACGAGCATGCTCCACAGGGTGTTCAAGGTAGGACTGATGAAGAGGAGGATCAAACTTCTCGAAGGGAGGAGGGGAAGCCTGGGAAGTTGGAATTCACTGCTGAGGAATATACAACATGGTGTTTGCCTTGGATGAATTCTCTCATTATCAAGGTTCTTGGTGCACATTTCCCTACGTATATTATACGTGATCGCATTAACCGTATGTGGAGACCTAAAGACCCTTTGAAGCTAATCCCGTTAAGAAATGGATATTACATTGTGTCTTTCTCCAACAGAGAAGATAAAGAATACTCGTTCCAAGAGGGCCCATGGATGATTGATGATCATTATTTGATCATTCAGAGATGGCGACCAAATTTTAACCCATGGAAGGCTGATTTACAGTGTAATATTGCTGCTTGGATCCGGTTACCAGATGTCCCATTTGAGTTTTACAATATTGAGTCACTACGTAGGCTTGGTAATATGATTGGTAAGATGATTAAGATTGATAGGTCCACGTCAATTTATGATAAAGGGGGTTTTGCACGTATTTGCGTGGAAATCGATTTGAAGAAACTGCTTGTACCAACATACATGGTCTTTGGGGAGGAACGACCTATCATATATGAGGGGCTACATCTTGTTTGTTTTGAGTATGGAAAATTTGGACACAAAAAGGAGGTTTGTCCGTCAAAGCAAACCCAGGTCCCTCTTCCAGTAAATAATCCACTTACTGAGGATACCAGCGCCGGAGGGGAGGGTGACGGAAACAACGCAGAGATGCCGACGGTGACTGAAGCTGCTCCCTCGATTTCCACCGGAGATGGGACTAATGGGGTTGCCAGCGGCGGTGTGACGAAGGGAAGTCCGTTTGGCAAGATCTGGATCTTGAGGCGGGATTTTAGGGGGATCTCAGGGACGACTGATGTTAGGAAAGGGAGTAATGGTGCCTTGAATCAAAGCGTAGATCAAGTTCATGGTGATGGAAGGTCTGAGACGCGTCAGACAGGTGGAAAGAAGGATGAGAAAGGAGTTATGGTAGAGGTTAATGGAGGGAGTGCCAATAATCACGGGTTGAAGACAGAGTGGGTCCCAGTTGGATCAAAACGGAAATCTGCAAATAAGGGAAAAGTATAAGGGAAGGAAAATCTTAATCCTGCCTTTGGGCATTTACAACGCAACAAACATGTGGACCCGGTTATTGGATCGGCGCAGACCAATTCGTTTTCCTCTTTACGGGATATTGTGGGCCAGGACGTTTCAATGGAGACCAGACCCATTGCTCGTGAATTGGACGGTGCAGCTGTGGGCCCTCTTGCGTCATCTAGTAAATCGCCTATGCTGATGCCTGGGCAAGTGCATTGTATACAGAATTCCACGTTGAAGACATTGCAAGATGGCTTACAGTCACATGAACAGGGTGCTCAACACCAGAAATCAGATGAACTCATGACTGATCAGGATAAAACCCAGGGGGAGGTTGCCACACCCCAAAGCACACCTACTGTTTCCCAATGAATTTTCACCTCTGGAATTCTAGGGGCACCGGAGCACGAAGCTTTCCTGCTCTTGTTCGTGACCTTAAATCCCATTACCAACTGAATTTTTTGGCAATTTTGGAGACTAGGTGTTCTAAGGAGATGACTGAAGGAAGGGTCGGCCAGTTAGGATTCCCCAATAGGGAGCTCATGGATTGTAAGGGGTATAGTGGGGGCATTTGGTGCCTTTGGGACCATAATATTTCTTCCATTTCTGTACTTGAACGACACCACCAATTTATTCACATACAGGTTTTTGGAGTAGCGGGAAATTCATGGATGCTTACTGTGGTCTATGCAAGTCCTTCTAGTGTTACTCGTAGGACCTTATGGGAGAATCTGTCTCGTCTAGCGCTTACTTGTCAAATGCCGTGGATAGTAGGTGGTGACTTTAATGGCACTCTCCTATTTAGTGAAAGGCGTTCGTCTGCTACTCATCCGTGTTCCATTGACCGTGACTTTCTTTCCTGGACTGACTCTCTGGAGATGAGGGATATAGGCTTTGTTGGTCCCGAATTTACATGGAAACGAGGTACCACGAAGGCAAGGCTTGATAGATTATTTGCTAATGATCAGTGGATGAATATGTTTCCCAATGCTTCGGCTGTGCATTTGCCTTTTTTCAAGTCTGATCATAGGACGGTACTTCTTCATCTGGACACGTCTGCTCAATCCATAAAACCCAATCGACCATTTTGTTTTATTGCGGCCTGGATCATGCATGAGGGGTTTGATGAGTTTGTTCGACAATCTTGGTTCCATGATTACTCATGGGTGCAAAACATGGCCCAGTTCTCTGATGCTTGTTCCCAGTGGAACAAAAATGTTTTCAAGCATACTGAGAGAAGGAAAAAACAACTTATGCGCAAGCTAGATGGTGTGAACAGGGCTATCACTCGCTCTGGGAGTTTTCCTTATTATGAAGACCTCCAGGTAGAAATTTGGAGAGAGCTAGAGGATGTCTTACTTCAGGAATCTCTGATATGGGCATAGAAAGCTAGAGCAGATTGGTCTGCCTTCGGGGACCGTAACACCAAGTATTTCCATGCCATGGAAAACCATCGAAGGAAGTCACAACGGATTGAGGCAATCAAGAACGGTGAAGGGACATGGGTGTATGATATCGCTGTCATCAAAGGTATGGCCATTAAATTATTTTCTCACCTTCTTACAAAAGACATTAGTGTCAGGCCACCCTTTGCATGCCCTATGACCTATCCTTGTGTGTAGGAGGATTTGCTTCATGGGTGTCGCAGAGAAATCTCAGAGTCTGAGATCAGAAATGCTGTGTTCAGTATGGGTGCTCTAAAGTCCCCAAGTCCTGACGGCTTTAATGCCCTTTTCTACCAAAATCAGAGGTGCACGGTGGGACCTTCTGTAGTGCAATATGTCAAATTCCTTTTTTCAAATCCTCAGTCTATTTCTGAGATTAATGGCACTTTGATGGTGCTTATCCCGAAGAAATATCACCCGGAATCTTTGGGGGACTTGAGACCGATTAGCCTCTGTAATGTTATCTACAAGACTCTCTTAAAGATTATTGTGAACAGGTTAAAACCGATTCTTCCCCAGGTGATAGCCCCTAATCAATGCAATTTTGTGCCTGGGAGGCATAGTAGCGATAACATCATCGTGGCCCAGGAGGTTATCCATTCAATGAGGAGTATGACACAGAAGAAGGGATTTCTGGCTATCAAGATTGATTTGGGAAAGGCCTATGACCGCGTTAACTGGGATTTTCTGTTGAATTGTCTCCAGGAAATTAAGCTACCTGATAGGCTTTCTCAGGTAATCAACCAGTGTGTTTCTAGCTCGAGCATGCAACTTTTGTGGAATGGGAATAAAGCTGATTGCTTCCAACCATCTAGGGGATTGAGACAAGGGGATCCCTTGTCACCCTACCTTTTTGTCATTTGCATGGAAAAACTAGCTCATCTCATCCAGAATGCTATTCAGGCTGGGGACTGGAAACCAATTCGCCTCACGCGTACTGGCCCCTTTATTTCTCACCTTTTCTTTGCGGATGACATCATTTTATTTGTTGAAGCATCAATGGAGCAAGTATCTGTAATTAAAGAGTGTTTGGAAACATTTTGTGACTGCTCTGGCTTGAAGGTTAACCATCAAAAAACTCGGGTGTTCTTCTCAAAGAACGTGCACCACGTTCGTAGAAGCGAGATGTGTGCCTCTCTTGGTTTCTCCATTACCAGTGATTTGGGAAAATACCTGGGTGTTCCCCTTCATCATAAACGCGTAACAAAGGAATCTTTTCATTACGTGGTTGACAAGGTTAAGACAAGGTTATCGAACTGGAAAGCTAAATCTCTGTCTTCTGCAGGGCGGTCTACCCTTATCTCATCAGTAACATCCGCTATTCCGGGGTATGTCATGCAAACCTCCCTCCTTCCAGCCAGCACATGTGAGACTTTAGACCAATGTAACCGGAAGTTCTTATGGGGCAGTACGGAGAACCAAAGGAAAATACCTTTGGTGGCTTGGGACGTGATATGTAAACCTAAATCAAGAGGTGGGCTGGGCCTTCGCCACACTAGCCACTACAATCATGCCTACTTAATGAAGGTTGGGTGGAATCTAGTTGCCAAACGAGACGAATTTTGGGCAAAAGTTATTAGGAACAAGTATAGTTGTGGCTCCGATGTGCTTCCAAAGATTGAAATGGCAAGATCGGGGTCTAATTATTGGAGTGGAATTAAACACACATGGGCTAAAGTTCAAGAGGGAAATGAAATAATGCCAAATGGAAAGCAAGGTGGAAGTGGAGCAAGAGCGGGATGTTCACGGTGAAATCTGCTTATGAAGCTAACTCCCTAGATGTGACGCCCCCGGACCATCTATAGGGAAATATGTGGCGTTTCAAGGTCCCAGAAAGGTGCAAACTATTTCTCTGGTTGGTTCTGCATAATCGTCTTCTAACAAATGCATCCAGGTTCAAACGAGGATTAAGTGGCGATGCTAAATGTCAGGTGTGTGGGGCGGCGTTGGAGGATTTACAGCATTTATTTCGTGAATGCCCCGAAACCCAGGCCTTGTGGAAACAGGTTGTCCCCACTTTGATGAGACGAAAGTTCCTTTCCCTCCCTTTTGGTATGTGGCTTCGTTGGAATCTGAAACCTAGCAACGACACTTAGGAGAGGGGCTCTTGGCGGCAGATGTTTGTGATTATCTGTTGGTGGCTTTGGCGGAGATGTAACACGTTCATATTTGAAGGTAAGAAAACTACCAACCACACTATTCTATCTAGTGTTGCCGCCATGGTAGGCAGCATGAATGAAGCTCAGAGAAGAATCTGCAGAACCGCTGATAGGAATATGGTAGATGGCGCACCTATAGGGAAATGGCGGAAACCTCCTGAGGGTTGGGTTAAGGTCAATACTGATGGTGCCTTTTCCACTTTGTCTCCGGGTATAGCCAGCGGCGATGTGTTGCGGAATGACCAGGGTGACTTTATTAAGGCTTTCATCTTTAAAGGCGATGAGGGAGACTATCTGTCAGCTGAATTGTGGGGATGTCTCCATGGAATAAAGCTTGCATGGGATCTAGGCTTTCGAAATGTTATCCTCGAACTGGACTCGGCAAATGCAGCTGCTCTGATTAAGCCTCCGGCGAGCGATACCCACGAAGACCGGCGGGTTATTGAGGAGATCCAAAGTATCATGAACCGAGACTGGGAGTTTGAAATTAGTTAATTAGCCGATGGTTAAATAAAGCAGCTGATAGGTTAGCCAAAATGAGCCTTTCCTCTGCACCAGGATTCCAATTCATTCCGTTTGCTAATCCGGAGCTACAGAGGATCCTCGTTGCTGATAAAGAATAGTCTTCTCGTGGTTGTCCCACTGTATCAAAAAAAAAAAAAGAATTATTTTTGAAGTCTAAACCTTTAGAGTTTTTTTGGTTCGAGGGGAGGGAGAAAAGAGAAAGAATTTTTTTCTCTCATCGTTACTTAATAGCCTATGGAAAATCTTTAATATTTCAAAATACATTCTCAACAAAAAGGAATATTCTCTTCATTAATGGCAATTTGGTCAATATCCTCTCTAGGAATTCATTCCCTCCCCTCAAACCAAACACACCCTTAGGACCCGTTTGGTACGGGGAACATTTAAGGAGGAAAAGGAATTTAAAGAAGGGAATGAAAGATTGAGAGGGAATTTTAAAAAGTTGAGCTATTTGATAGACATGGGAATATAAGTACGTTGAGGGAAAATAAATTGTTTGGTAAGAAGAATTGGGTGTTGGTTATGTGGAAAGGTCAGGTAAAATTCCTACAATGCCCCGCGAAAAAAAAAAAGCAGAAAACAATTTTTGGTTTGTTTTGAGAATTGGACAGAAACGGAGCCAAACCAAAACGTGTCTTGGTGGAGAAAGAAAATTGTTGGAGACCTCGAAGGGATCTGAATCATAAAACAGACATAAGATATGCCAAAATAGCCCACAAATAACTTACAAAACCAGTTACATACTCAAGTTGCAAAATAACACATTCAAGTTCAAACTAAACAATCAAGTTCGAACTCACATTACAAAATCTTAACCTGTACAATAAACAGGTGTGCAGGAGTAATGACTTTCAAAATGACTTTCATTTCATACATACGACAATAACAACAATTACCCAGCAAAACCAAATCTCATCTCTGTGTCCTTTCCATTTCCTTTGTCACCATTACCCAATCCACACACATATGGCTTAACAACACATGGAAAATTATCCAACTTTCTTCCCAAATTGTAACTCTGCCTGACTCCCCAACTGGAATAAACAGGGCATCGGCCATTTTCAAAGCTCATGGAAAAAACAAACCCATTCAACTCTTACCTCGATTCCACCTTCATTGAGTCTTGCTTCAGTTCCAAATTCAACTGTCGACGCTTTCTTCGCAACCTCCTTCTTTCAACTCGTCGACGGCATGTGGTTTATAACTTTTCAGAGGGGCTTTTTTGTCCAACAATTCACTCTCTCGGGAACATTTTTAGGATCCCGCCAGTTTTACATCAATTTCCCACGTTTGTGGGAAGATTGGGCAAGGCGGGAAATCTATCTTATGGGAACCTTTCGTGCTAAACGGGTTTTGGGAGAGGAAACTCTTTGTTATGTTCCCAAGAACTAACGTGAGTTCCCTAAACCAAACCGGCCCTTAGTTTTCATATCACCCAATTCCATGTAGCAATGTCTCTGGTTCCAGTTTTGCACTTCGGCTATTATTTTCTTTCGTCTAGAGTTCTATTATGTGCTTTAAAGATAAAACATAGATAGATAGACAGAACGAAAACAGATAGGCACCAAACAAAATAACTCAAATTTATGAGTATAACAATGAAGCATTCAATAAACTACAAAAATCGGTATCAGTAAAAAAGAGTTCTCCTCGTGCTTAGCGCATGAGAGTAAAAGTTCTCTCCGTATAGACACGTGAGAGAGGTAGTTTCTTTTGGCGGGAAAGGAGGTTGGGGGCTGTGGTGGTGATTGGCAGAAGGCGGTGGTGGTAGAACTTAGGAGGTTGCCGGTGGTTAGTCGGCGGTGACTGATGGTTACCGGATATAATCGGCGGCAATTTGTAATAAACGTTTACTACGGAATTTTTTTGAGAATTTGTGTAATTTTGTATCTTAGGAAGCCATTGGTGGAAGGTTACTGGATTCCGTAATCTAACAATGATAATTCATGGTTATCAGTTAGGCATGAGAAACTGCAGAAATTTTGTTACAAGTGTGGATACGTAGGCCATGATTTTCGCAGCTGTGCTTGTGCAAGACTAATGTCAGTTCATAATCCTGACGAGTCCAAGTATGGAGCGTGGACTGCTACAACGCAAGCACGTACTTGGGAGGAAGCTCTAGTAATGGTTAAAGAAGATTGGCCGGAGATGAATATTATGTGGAAAAGGCTGAAAGAGGGAGGGCGAATGAAGAAAGAAGATCAAACAAAGGAAAAGGTGGATATCTTTTCCATTGAGTTCAATGGGCAGAAGAGCAGTGTAGGAAGTGGCTTGAGTGAGAAACTGATGAAAGAGACCGAGGAAATTAATAGGAAGCATAATAAAGAGAAGATGAAGGGTAAGTTTCTGGAGGATATTACTAATACTGTTGGTTCGATTAAAGTCAATAAGTTTGGAGCAGGACCTAGTGGAAGTAAAAGTGATAAGGAGGAGGCTAATGTTAAAAAAGAAGCAGAGTATCAAGTTGAGGAACCTCCTGAAAAGTTGATGATTCAAAAGCTTTAGTTCTATATGTGAGTAATGAGGTGAATAAAATTGTGGAGGAAATTGGCAGATGACTAAAGCGAGGAATAGAAGAGACAAGTTACTGTAGTAAGAGAAGAAAGAAGATTGTGGAGCAGTGTATTCCCCAGAATTCTGTGTCAATTTTTGCTAGGAAGCTGAGAAAGACAAAAGCAAAACTTAGACGACAAATGCTGAGGAAAAATAAAGTGGCAGCATCTAAGGATGAAGCTATGAAGATGCTGGTTTAAGAAACCTCTGGCAAAGTAATCACTGAGGGCATGGGTGGCTGGCCTCAAACAGCCCCCATGGAGACATGAAGATCCTATCAATCTATCATGGAACCGTTAAGAGTTTGGTGGTTGCTCTGACAGCGAAAAACTTGAAGGAATGTAATAGGAAATATAAACCTTCTATTATATTTTTGATGGAGACTAGATTGAGGAATGAGAAGTTAGGAAGAATTAGAAGGGCATAGGGTATGAACAAAGAACTTTATGTTGAACAGAGGGGCAGGTCAGGTGGGTTAGCTTTGTGGTGGTGTGATGGGATTGAGATGGAAGTGCTATATCAATCAAGAAACCTTATTCACGCTAAGATCAAATCTGCTGTTGAGAGTGTACCAGAATTCATTACTAAGGAAGGGGATAGAGAGGTGGTTTGGAGAAGACTTGGAACCTTAGCCAGAGGAGTGGCGGGATCATGGTTATGTGTTGGTGCAGTGGTGGACCCAGAAATCTATATTTGTGGGTGCACAATTTATTGATTTTTTTTTTTAATGAAAGTTTTAAATGCATTAAAAATCAAATGAATATAGACAATGAAAAAATTTTGAAGGAAAGTTTTAAATGCAAAATTTTGAATTTAAATAACTCTAAAGAGACTGACAAAATATTGCAAATATATATATATATATATATATATATATATATATATATATATATATATTCAAAGCTTCAACGGTCTATTATATTTTTTTTTTGAATTTCTCACGCAAAAATTGTTATTACAAATACTTAAGTTGCTAATAGCCATACTAAAGTTGTAAACTACAGCCTTTTGAATTTTTATTTAAAAAAACTAAGGGTGGTTAGGTAATTTTTAAAATTTTGCAACATTTCAAAATTTAAAATCAATCCCTTTGAAATTATTTAGATTCAACATATTTATTTATCTTTTACCATTTTTAATTAGCCTTTTTTCTTATCAAATCAGGCCCATGTTGAAAACTTGCTTTACGCCATGTGGTGTGAAAGTTGTGTGAGCCATGTGTTTTATCATGGGCCGCCGCAAGTCCATGCCTAAAAATATTTAAGAAAGTTGTGTTAGGCTGGGTTCAAACAAGGGACCTTGTGTGTGAGACTAGCATTATAACCACTACACCATCTAGACAACTTGTTACAAGATTCCTTAAAAATAAATATATATATTTTTAAACTTTGTGTCTGCACTTGCACCCATATGCACAAGTGTGGGTCCGCCACTATGTTGGTGACTTTAATGAAGTAGGATCTCAAAATGAGAAAGGAAGGAGGCAGACCGGTGGCAATGAGAAAAACCGTAAATTTTCAATTGCTGCTTGATGATTGTGGTTTAATGGATTTGGGATTTAAAGGATTAAGATTCACGTGGAATAATAGAAGAATTGATAAAGTAAACATTAAGGTTATGTTTGGTTTAAGGGGAGGGAAGGGGAGAGAAAATATTTAATGGAGAGAAAAATTTTGTGGGCCCCACTACACCTAAATGTTCCCACCATTTTCTCCTCCCCTCCTTTTTTTCCCTCCCCTCCCCTCCCCTCAAACCATGCACACCCTAAAGAAAGGATTCATAAAGGCTATATGACAATGTGTCTTTTAGTGAATCCTTCAGCAAAGCTCAGATAATTCATACTGAACCGATTGGCTCTGATCATTGCTTGGTTATTGTTGATTGTTGTTACCAGGATGAAAAAAAAAAATCCCAAAAACATTTAAATCCAATGCTACTTGGGTTACTCATGAGAAGTATCAACAAATAGTAGATCAGGTTGGAATAGTGATGATAGAGTTATGGCAAATAAGGTTGATGATTTTGTCAAAAGATTGAATATTTGCAGGAAATTGCTAATTGAATGGAGTAAAAAGGAGTTCCCAAATAACAGGAAGGTGATTGATGAATTCAGTGGGAGCAGTATTGTAAAAACGTAGTGTCAAAACGTAGAAACGGTTTTTTGGCTGAAAATCGAGTCAAAACGGAGATAGGAACGAAATTGGAGTAGAAACGGTTGACACGCCATGTCAACTCGTTTAACTCGGCGAGTTTACTGAGTTTACTTAGTTACTAAAAAAAGAAAAGAAATGAAGGGTATTTTGGAGAAAAGAAAAGAAATCGTTTGAAGCAGGAGACAATGAATAATGTTGTTTTTGTGATGGCTAACTCAAGATCAGGCAAGACAAAACATAGAGTGTCCCCTGAAATTGATTATAACTTTGATGACATTGAGTCAGATGATGATTGGATTGCGGAACCAACATATGAAGATTTTTTGGAAGATGTTGGAGTTGGAGAAGATCAAGATCCCCATGGCTTGGATGATCATGATCTAAATGAAGAAGAGGGAAACTTGAATGATTTGGATATTCCCAAATTTATTAGTGGGGGAGGGGATGAAGAAGATGATATTGACTTTGACTCCAATGACTTAAATTAAAGATGTTGATCTCTTTTATAATTTTATTACCTTGGTGTTTTGATTTTAATATGTATTATGATGACTGAGTTTGAACTTAATTATTTCCTTAAGTGTTTGGACTTAAATTTGTGATGACTTTAATGTTTTGGTTTTATATATGTTGGATTTTTTTTTTCTAATACGTAGTAAACTCTTACGTTTCGTTTATGTTTTACGTTTTTGCTCACCCTTGCCATTTCTACGTAGACTCTACGTCATTGTTGTTAAAACGTCGTCCAAAAACGTAGAAACGTCCGTTTCTACGTTTTTCCGCTGGAAAACGAGCAGAGACGGTGGTCAGGACGGTTTTTGGGTTGAAACGGTCGAAACGCCGTTTCAACTCGTAGAAACGGTTGAAACGGCGTTTCCACCGTTTCAACCCAGTTTCTATTAAAAAAAAAAAAAATCAGCCCCAATTTAAACCCTATTCCGCTATGCTCTTCGACATTTTCATTCCACCGGGGCCATCGACTTCGTCTCTTCTCTCTTCTTCTCTCTTCTCTCTTCAATCTTCATCAATCATCACCGATTCATCAATCAATCTTCATCGCATCATCGAGCTCGAGCTCGACCATCGACCTTCACGGCTTCAATCTTCATCACCGATTCTCTTCAATCTTCATCACCGATTCTCTTCAATCTTCATTGCTGAGTTGCTCGACTGACCTTCTCGGCTTCTCCTCTTCTTCTCTTCACTCAAAGTATGCTCTTATCTGCTTTAATTTTGTTCTCGATTTCATTTCTCCAATATTATTAAGAGTTAAGACATGAAGTATGTGCTTGTGATGCATGAATGATAATAGTGCATTCTGGGCAGTGAACTTTTGCCATATGTGCTGATGGAGTTATTGAACGAGGCTGCATAATTTCTGTTTTGGTTTCTTACAATTCAAGATGCATATGTTGCATAATTTCTGTTTTGGTCTGTTTCATTTCTGTTTTGGTTTTGTTTTGGTTTATATTGAGCTGGTTCTGCATAATGGTCTTGCTTTTCTTGCCTATTATTGTGGTAGACTAGTTATTTCCACCTTTGGCAGTTTGGATGTTGATCTCTTTTATCATTTTATTGACTTGTGTTGATCTTATGATGACTTAAATTTGTTGATCTCTTTGAATGTTTGGACTTTGGACTTAAATTTGTGATAACTTTAATGCATTTGTGTGTTTTGATTTTATATATGTTGGGTTTTATTTTCTCTGTGGTACGAAGTAAAAACTTACGTTTCGTTTACGTTTTACGCTTTTACGTTTTTACTCACCCTTACCGTTTCGACGTAGACTCTACGTTTTAACAACATTGCTCTACGTCTTAACAACAACAAGGAGGTTAGATGATTGTTATGAGGGACCATGGACTAAGGCAAAGGCAAAAGAAGCTGCAACTATTGTAAAGATAATTGAAGAAGCTTGGGATCGTGAGGAAGTATTTTGGTGGAAGAAGTCCTGGCTGAACTGGATCAAATTTGGAGACAGAAACACTAGGTTTTTTCACAACACTCTGATTCAGAGAAGGTTAAGGAATAAGGTGCTGAAGTTGAAAAATGAGGATGGAGCATGGGTGGAAGATTCTGGGAATATTAATACCATGTTTGAAAAATTTTACAAAGATCTATTCTCTGCCAAGGAGGCTGAACATTTGGAAGAGGTTTTAGGTTATGTTCAAAAGGTAGTTATAGTGGAAGAAAATGAACAGTTAACCAAACCTATTTCTATCTCTGAGATTGAAGCTACAGTATTTAACCTGGGAGCAACCAAAGCTCCAGGTGCTGATGGCTTCACAGCTTTATTCTACCAGTCTGCTTGGAAAGAGGTTAAAGAGGAAGTTTTTGAGATGGTGAAGGGATTCTTCGATGGTAGCACTGACTTGAGGAAATTAAGCCTTACACAGATTGTTTTAGTGCCAAAAGTGGATGTTCCTGAGTCTGTAAATCAGTTTCGCCCAATAGGCCATTGCAATGTCTCTTACAAGATCATTGCAAAGTTTATGATTACAAGGATGAGAGGCTTAATGGGAAAATATATCTCGGAGCAGCAGAGGGCTTTTGTGGCAGGAAGGCTAATTCAAGACAATGTGATATTGCACATGAAGCTTTCCAATATGTCAGGAGGAGGAAGGATCAGATGTGATTTGGCACTAAAAATTGACTTAAGTAAGGCTTACCGAGTGAATTGGAGTTTTTGAGGGAAGTAATGTTGCGGATGGGATTCTGTAGCAACTGGGTTGAGTGGATCATGGAGTGTGTGTCATCTGTATAATATGAACTGCTGGTGTCAGGGGAAAAAGTTTCCAAGATCAAACCACAGAGAGGGATTAGGCAAGGTGACCCTCTTTGTCCCTATCTCTTTATTATTGTAGCTGATGTGATTTCTTTAGTGTTAAGTATCATATAAGCAATGGTGATTTGAGAGGTTTGAGATTGTCTAGAGGAGGTCCTGTTTTATCCCACTGCTTCTTTGCTGATGATGCTTTGTTCTTCATGAGAGCACTAAGGGAGAACTATATGGTTTTGAAAATGATATTGAGTATGTATAGTGCAGCCTCAGGGCAAGAGATGAATTTAGATAAATCTTGCATATTTTTCTCTGCTAATACTACTCAAGAAATAAGGGAAAAGGTTGAGGAGGTGTTGGGAGTGAGGACCTGGAAAGTACTTAGGTCTACCTCTACTATGGGGAAGGTCTAAAGGTGCAGCTTTAACCTTTGTTAAAGACAAGATTAGTAAAAAGTTGCATGGGTGGAAGCAGAAACTTTTGACATTTGCTGGAAGAGAAGTTTTCATAAAAGCTGTGGCTAATTCCATCCCAGTTTATCCAATGACAAGTTTCTTGTTTCCTAAAATGACTTGCAAGGAAATTGATAGCCTGATCTCTGATTTTTGGTGGGGACAAAAGGAGCAGGAAGGAAGGAGTATCTATTGGAAGAAATGGAGTATAATGTCCAGTGCTAAGAAAACTGGTGGTATGGAATTTAGAAGCTTCCAAGCATTTAATAAAGCTTTATTGGCCAAGACAGCTAGGAGAATAATGCAAAATCCGGATGAGTTGTGGTGCAGGATTTAAAAGGCATTTATTTTCCAAAAAGTAGCTTTATGGAAGCTGAGAAAGGAGGCAGGGAAACTTGGTGCAGGACAAGTATTTTGGAGGGAAGGGAGTTGCTGAAGAAGGAACTGTTTTGGAAGATGGGGAATGGGAATGATATTAAGATCTAGCGGGATAGATGGATTCCAGGTTTAAATGATGGTAAACTATCCTATGTCCCTACAAATGATCAAGAGCAAAGTATGTCAGTCAAATTGCTTATCATAGAAGGTGGGTGGGAATTGAGTGGCATAGCATACCAGATTTCTGATGAAGAGAAAATTAGGATTTTGCAGATTGATATTGGAGATGTAGAGAGAAAAGATGAAGCAATATGGCTGAAATGCAGGAATGGAAAATACACATTATACGAGTCAAATCTGGTTATCATGTAGCCAAGGAAGACGAAGAATCTAGTTTGAATTTGGATCCTGGTACATCATATCAGACTCCGAATCAGCTTTGGCAATGTATATGGAGTTTACATATTCCTCCAAAAATTAAACATTTCCTTTGGAGAACGCTTAATGGAGCTCTGGCAACTAAAGAGGCTTTGAAGAAAAGGAAGTGAGCTAAGGATGATAGGTGTCCAGTCTGTGGGAATGAAGTGGAAACAACTGGGCATATGATTTTAACTTGTTCATGGGCAAGTAGATGTTTGTTTGGCAGTTCTCTAGCTCTGATATGTCACACAGATCAAGCAAGGAATAGTAGGAAGTGGTGTCAAGAGGTGCTCCTGAATAAAAGTATTAATGAAGAAGGGAAAGCTCTTGTGGCTGCAATATGTTGCGGAATTTGGAAGGGGAGTTGTGAATGGGTGTTTAACGCAGTAAAAGTCAATGGGTGGCTGGTGAGTTGATCTTGGCTGATACAGATGGTAGCAGAAGGGAAGCTCGGGCAGATGAAAATGAAGGACCTGATAGAGTCATAATGTTGTTTACTGTATGTACTAGTTCCAACTGTATTTTTTCTGTAGTCTACTTTTATACTGGATATGTATCGGTGTTGTTTCTTACTTTCTATAGAATTAGTGGGTGTGATATGTTTTTGAATATGTTAAAAAAATAAATAAAAAAACTAATCGATACATAACTAAATATAAATGCAGGATTTGCTGAATTTTCATGAGAAGCGAATCACAACCTGAGAAAGCACAGAAAAAGCATAAATCATATATACACAGAAGCATATGAAAGAAATAACATGGCAATGATATGCAGAGATACGCAACAGAAACAAAAAAAAATAAAAAAAGACTAATTTCATGTACGACAGGCTTCACGAAAAACTCTATGCTCTGATTTCTATTTTTTGCTCAGAACTCTATGCTCTGATTTCAATGTGAGTTTTTTCCGGCGTAATTGGAGAGTGATCAGTTAACTCAACTCTGAATAAATTGAGGAAATATCAAACAAAGCTTTATATATTTTTTTTGGTTGCCCACCCGATTCACCAGAGCTTCGCTCTGACTAGTCCGGATCCGACCCGAGTTACGCACCTAGCTGATTTGGGTGAGTCTCCCAGCGGAGATTTTCTACATTCACAATACTCGAATTCGAGACTGTGCAACCACTCCGGGTTCTGCAGTGGCAAGGACGACCCTCCCAACAGTGGTAGCTCCATACAAGGCGGATTAAGAGTGGTTTTACCGCAGCTCGAACCCTAGACCTCTTAAAGGAATCCAACGCCACATTCCGCTGGACCAACCACATGTTGGTTGTGTCAACCTTGTTGGTAACCAAACTATATTCTTTACATTTTGAGCCATGATTAATAGACTTGGGCCAAATCCACAAAATGCAGTTTCATGTCATTTGGTTGTCACCAACTAATCATGAGCCATGATTAATGGACTTGGGCCAAATCCACAAAATGCAGTTTCATGTCAGGTGGTTGTCACCAACTAATCATCAACCTTGGCCCGTTACTTTACCAAAAAAAAAAAACCTTGGCCCGTTATATACTAAATCTTTAGAGCAACAGTATGCCCTGTGGATTGGGTTCCAAGCGCCCTGCCCTTGGACTGTGGGTGAGCTCAACCCCTTTCCTAAAATTTTTATATCAAAAAAAAAAAATTCTTTAGAGCATCAGGGCTTCATTTTACAATCATCAAAGGTACCAACTTTGTATGTTAAACTTGGGTGCATCGATAAGTATTTTTTAAGTGTATCGAACATCTTAAAATATTTTTTATATACATCTAATATTTTTTTCAAGGTGCTAAATGAATCAAAAAATATTTTAAGAAGTTGGATACACTTAAAAAACTATTTCAAAATGCTAGATGCACTACAAAATATTTTAAAATACTGGATGCACTAAAAAATACTTTAAGATACTGGATGCACTAAAAATACTTTAAGGTGCTATATACACCTTAAACCATTTAACCTTCTAAACTCTCTTACCTCAAGATACTTAATTCAGAAAAGTATGGTCAAGTGAAAATTTTGAGTTATCCACTAAAGGGGGAGAAAAGTTATCTGCTGCGTGATGTAATAAGGATAATGCTTAGTAGGTTTATTTAGTTGTAAATGTGAAATTTCCTCTTATAAAAAAGATTAGATAATATTTTTTTATCAATTTTTTAAAAAATAAAAATAAATAAAATTTGAACTGCCAAATTTTTTATTGTTCGGATAATTTAGTAGAAATTGATATGTTTAAATTATCCATGGTCTGATAATATAGGATGACAAAAAGAAACGGGTTCATTTATTTACATAAATTCTAATTTCTTTTTATATTAGTGAAATAAATGACAGAAAAATACCACTTGAACTTTAAAATCTTGTTGCCTACTAGAGCCATGAGACTAACAACAACAACAATAAAATTAAAAACTCATTTTAATAAGAAATCACTTATTTAAAATTTTAAAGTTTAAATAATATTTTTTTAGGATTTTCCCCCCACATCACAATCTACCACTAAATGGCATGGTTGGGTTGCTTTCACAAACAACTACCATAGGAGGCATAGGCATGTTGCACGAGGTAGAAACCGCGTGTGGGTCATTTCACACTTCAACGCGAATATCCCCAAGCGCGTGGTCCCTCTTCCCTCTTCTCTGTGGGGGTTGGCTACGGTCCTCTTCCCTTCCCATCCACTTCCCATCCTCTTCCTCATCTCAGCCGTTGGATTGAAATCTTAACCGTTCAGATCTAATATTATATAAAAGTATTATTTTTATATTTTTTTAATAATTTAATATTTTTTTAATATAAAAATAATATTTTTATAAAAGATTAAATTTGAACCGTTCAGATTTCGATCCAACGGCTGAGATTGAGAAGAGGATGGGAAGTGGATTGGAAGGGAAGAGGATGGAAGCCACACCCTCTCATGTGAATGTGATGCACCCTCCGGGAGTAGCGTCTCCCCGATTTCACCCTCCACTTCATCCTACTTAATTTTTTTATTATTAGATTTATTTTTAATAGTTAAGATTTATTTTATAAAAACATTATTTTTATTTTGTTACGGACTTATATGAGGCTCATTTAATGAATGGCTCAACAAAGGGTAACTTACGTGACCTAGGTATGGCGGCATAGCACTTGGGCTTAGAGGCACAAAGGCTCATGATTTCAAACTATAACCCAGGTAAACTCTATAAATAAGAAGTGAACCCTAGAGATATAGACATTCTCTCTCAATTACTATTTCATCGTCATTGTGCACACACATCACACTCTTTAACTAACGTTTATTCGAGAGTTATCCGATCTAATATAAATACACTAGTCTAACGGACTAGATATCCCTGTCAATCTAGACATAACACATTTAATATTTAATATTACAATAATATTTTTAATATAGTATAAAATCTCAACCATTAAAAACCAATACAATGATAAAGAAACTAAGTGGAGAGAAAGTGAAGAAATAGATTAGTAGAAACACTATTTTCTTCCGTTATTATAATATTTAAATAACATTAATAAAAGAATAGTTAAAAACTTAAAATTAGTTAAATTCAATAAATATGTATTATTTGTTAATTATTCCCTCCTTATGTGTAAAGAGGATAAGTGAAGGAGAATAAATGTAATATATACAATCAACAATGAGTGAAGTTAAAAAAAAAAAATAATAATAAATGTTTATAAAAACTTAAAATAGAGCTTATATAATTTAAGACATACTTATTCACAAATTTAAAACTTACTACCTCTGGTCCTAATTATAAGGCCGGGTTGACTTTTTTTGAAAAAATTAAGGGAGTAAAATAAGTTACTTAATCATATTATAAGTTGTGCATCCTTAGATTATATATTAGTTTATTAGTCAAACTAATCAGTTTGGAGAAAAAAAAATACTCTAAAATAATTTAATTAGTTTTTTTAACTTTTCCAAAAAAATCAACTTAATCTTACAATTAGGACCGGAGGGAGTATAATAATAAGATGCGAGGAGTATTTGCTAGAATCACCGGAGTTAAAAGCTGATTCGTTGACCTATTTAACCTGCAAAATTGGTAAGTTGGATTGGAAAACTTGTTTTAAAACATTGTTCATTTTTTTTGAAAACCATTTTTCAGATAGCTATGTCTTTCTCTTTAACGGTGTTAACAAAACAAAATTAAAATATTTAATTAAGAGAAAATAATATATAGGTACTAAATTAAAAATTAATAAGTATATGTACATGCAAAAGTATTTTATTTTTTGATATAATTTTAGGAACACAGTTCATTTAACTCTGTGTTACACTAATCAGCCCGTGAGTTAGGTGCGTTCGTTGGCCTGTTTAACTTACTGTAATATTAACATAAAAATATGAAATTTAAAACAATATTTCTAAATCCAAATTACACATCATATTTTTTGAAAATTAATTATTAAATGTATTTTGATAGTTATTCTTAATTTTCTTAGCATCTCATTATCATTACTGCGTGTGGATGAGGATTTAGTATTGGCTCTCGAGTCTTGAATAAATATATAAGTTATCTCCTTTCGTTTTATTTCTATATGCAATTGTTAATTTATTAGTACAAGTATTTTTTTTTTCGGTGTTATCATTCTTAATTTTCTTGTTATTCTTTTAATTTTATATATTAATTAAATAGTACTCCCTCCGGTCCTAATTATAGGACAACATTTAAGAGTTGGTTTTGGTCCTAATTATAAGACAACATTCTAATTTTTGTCAATTTCTTTCTAAAATGATCCTATTTTATTCTCTCAATGGTGTTTGATTTTTAGTAAGTATATGTATATGGGTACCCGTGTGTAAACTCTTACCATCAATGAAACTTTTAGATATATATATATATATATGTTATGTATATATATTTGTGTCTACACACTTTTATATATGTGTGTGTCTATATATATATGTTTGTGTGTATGTATACATATATGTATGTATGTATATATGTGTGTGTCTACACACAAAAATATATAAACACACACAAGCACATATATATGTTTGTGTATGTGTATATGTGTATGTATGTATATAAATATGTGTGTGTGTATCTGTCAATATATATGTGTGTGTACATATATAAATACACTACACACATATATATACATATATATCTTTTGTGTGTGTGTTTATGTGCGTGTGTGTGCATATATATATGTGTGTGTATAGAGATATATGTACACACATATGTATGTATACATATATATACATACATATATGTATCTATAGTAAGACTATTATTTTAATTAGATAGCGTGTGGAAAGAAAAATTCTAGGTTGAAGAGATATGTGGTAGAAACTATTGATTTACTTTTACTTATGTCATTTTAAATTTATATAGGGCATTTTAGGAAAATGAGTAAAATTAACTAATTTAACTTCTTTCCTTAATCTTCCCAAAATCGGTTAAATATGTCTTATAATTAGAACCGAAGGAGTATATTTTTGTTTAAATTCTATTATGAAAAAAATAGTAACGTGAATGGCGGAGAAGGAGATTGTTGACGGTGACAGTACTTTTAGAAGACAAAAATTTAAATATTGTTTAAATTTAAGACATTAGAATGACCCCAATGGTTGATTTAAGCGGGTTGACTCACTGTTTAACCTACTTGATGAGTGGGGTTTCGATTCTTAACCCACCAAATTTAGGTGAACTAAATTAGTTCGTTTAATCCGCAATCGGTGAAGGGTTTGCTCATTTAAGTATTTAACTTACTAAACCCATTTTGAATATTTGGGTATCACAGATTTTGTTTTCTTTAATGTATGTTGCGCACATATTAGGTTAAGGTCCAATTTTGCTTCGAAAGTTGTTAGATAGAAGCAACGGTTACCTCGAAAGTTTCTACATTTATTTTTTCAAGGTTTACTTTTTTTTTTCTTTGTAAATATTACCATCTTAATAAAATATCTAAGATTGCTAACATCTTCCGACAGAGGTGACCCAGAAAAAAAACACTCACCAACTTGGAATTTCCTCCATTTTCGTTGCTTTTAAAGAGGACATTAAAATCAAGGTTGTCAAACTCACGAGTTTAAGCAAACTCGTGACAGTGACATAAACTCGTATCGTGAACTCGAATCGGTAAACTTGTAAGAGTTTACTTTTATCATTAAATATGTATTAACAATGTATAATTAAATAATTTTAATATAAAAATGACAATAATTTGATTTAAATATATTTTAAATCCAAACAATTGAAATTAAATATATCAACATTTATAATATATTATATTTAATAAAAAAATTATATAAAATTCATATATAAAACTGTTGAGATGACAAAATTTAAAAAAAAATTAACACAATTTTGCAAGCTACAAACGTGAAAATAGTAAATTCGGTATGTAAACTCGTGAGTTTATTTGAGTTTATAGCTGACACGATTTTACTAGAGACTTAACTCGATTTAGTAAGGTTGGAACGTAAAACGGTAAATTCGGAAAGTCAACTCGCGAGTTTGACAACAATGATTAAAACCAAAATCAGAACCGATGAATTGAACGAAGAAACAATACTAAAAGGGATCAATCACATGTAACGGTGAAAGTTCTTCTGGAAAACCCACTTGCAGAAAATAAAGTTTTGTTGTTCAAAAGCGGTTGGGTGTTCTCTGTTACATGTTTTAGAAGCTGCTGGTTTCAACGAGAAGCCAAGTGTACGTGGAGCTTGTTTGTTTTGGATAAAATTGTATGATGAAGGGTGAACTGACATACAAACTCTGTTTAATTTTTGTGGGATTAAGAGGATGATTTTCTTTTTGGAGGATGAACAGTTACGAAGAGCAATGATTAAGAAGTTGAAGGAGGAAGAAAAAGAAAGTGTAGGAGTGAGGGTTGGATATTTTATACAGTTCTCCGCGAGGAAGATGATGGCATTTTTTTTTAATTAAAATCAAATGTCCATGTCAGCATGCCATGTCAGTAAAATTAACAATGTTAGTGACACGTCAACAAAGTTCACACCGTTATTTTCAAGCCTAGGTTCTTATTAAACTATAATGACTAATTAGCGTTATAAATAGAATAAAATTAGAAGGACCAAAACCAAAATAAAGGTAAACTATAAGAACCAAATATTATTTTGACCTTAAGTTTTTTTATTGATTCATTATTTATTATAAGTGTAATTTTACTTCTCAACGTTATATATTATTACTTCCGGTCCTAATTATAGAAACACTTTTGTAGTACAAATTACACTACAAAAATGTTCCTATAATTAGGATTGGAGGTAGTATAATTTATATTACACATATATATATAACAAATCATATTATTTATTATACCTATTATAGTTAAAGCAATTTACTTCTCAACATTTGTGTAATACTAAAAAAATTCTTTAGTTATATATATATATATATATATATATTAGGGAAATTACTATATCTAAAATCTTGAGGAAATAATTTAATCACCCAAAAGTTCGATAATTTTTAAGAAGTATTTAATGGCAAGTTAGATTTATGTTGTTGACTTGCCATTAGGATTTTTTATTATTAATTTTTTTTAACATAAACTTGTTTAGTGCAACTCTATTTTTTAATTATAAGAAATGTGTAACCTTTATGAGAATCACACATCAAAAAGCTAGTTGTTGGAGTAAAAAAAAAAACCCAATATAATATCTTGTAATGGCCTTGCTTCAAACCGCTTTCATCAGAAATAGGTAGCTCTTTTTAATTGGTTGGTTCTAAATGGAAAAAAAGATTATATCCAGCACAAACCTTAGGGAGAGCCGCTTTTTTTTCTTTAAAGGAAAAAAGAAAAAGAAAAAAGAAGAAGCTGTTAGCGTGATCCCAGAATCTTATAACTTTTTTTTTTGCCTTTTTTGCTCTCGACCCAAAATCTTGACATTCCCAATGTGGGACATGACGTTTGCTTTTTACATTTTATTCTATTGTATGATTAAATAAGGGTTTGATACCAACAGGTGGTTGGTCTAGTGAAATGTGGTGCTGGATTTCCTTAAGAGGTCTAAGGTTCGAGCTGCGATAACGCACTTATAATCCGTCTTATATGAAGCTATCACTGTTAGGAGGGTCGTCATTGCCACTGTAGAACCCGAATCCGGATTAGTTAGAACCCAAGGTTCTGATGAATCGAGTGGGATACCAAAAAAATAAAATAAGGGTTTGATTTGGTTTAATTAAATTTTTTAACAGACATTTGAAAAATTGAACTGAAATTTGCCAAAAGCCATTCTGATTGGCATTTTATAAAATTGGCTTTAATTGTGTATTTTTCATTTTGTAATAAAATAATCCTAAAAAGTCTTCAAATATTAGGATAAAAAGTTTTTTTCCAGAATTTTTTTGACTTGGAAAAGCAAAATCCAAATATAACTTGTTAATTTTTGCGAAAAAGAAAAACTGTTGCGTTAAAGACAAGGATCATAAAAGGTTTAACAGAGATAGACAGAGAGAAATATGTCATAAAAGTATACTTGTTTTAAGTTAACATACTCAATGAGAATTGATTATTTGGGAAAATCACATTCAGACCCACAGACAAGAACAAATCACAAAAGAGTCTCATAGCAGATTTTCCTATCAAAAAGCTCCCTAAGGACTTCATTGATATTAATTTCAAATATGAAATTACCTTCTTGACCTTAGTATTTGATATTTTGATATAATATGATATTAAGTTATATGATTAGGTTCAGATACTTATCAATTACCACTCTATGCCTTATCAAAATATGCGCATATATATACACTTGTCAGAGGTAGTTGTTTTAATTAACATAAATAGGTTTATCAATCGCTACTCTATGACTAGTCAAAATAGATACATATACTTGTAAAAATAAGTAGATATACTTATTAAAATAGGCACATAAACTTGTCCAAATAAGCACATACACTTGCCATTATAAGTTTTTAAAGTAAACACATAAACATATCAAAGTAGGCATATAAAGTTATCACAATAACAACATAAAATTGCCATTTTATAAGTTGTCTAAGTAGACACGTAAACTTATCACAATAGACATATACACTTGCCATTTTACTAAGGACAAATAGATAATTTCACATTCATAATTAATATCAATAAAGTCCAGGAATCCGCCATGATACTTTTTTGTGTGAATTTTCTGCTCTTTGAAATTGAGTGTGATTTTCACATAACTTTTCACCAACTTTATCGGTTAACTTTTTGTTCTTCAAAAAGTTAAAAATTATTTATAATAAATACATTACTTTTTAATATTTAAGACATACATATGATTTTCTATTGGGTTAAGGTGCAGATTTACTAACGAACTATTACCCGAGGAGCGTCTGGCACAAAAAACAATTGAGGGGACCAAATTGGCAAACGAACTATTAAAAAGTGAAAAAAAAAGTACCAAATAACTATTAAAAAAACAACTATCACAATCACGTTAAAATATGAGGCACTGGGGTAGAACGGTGGCGGAGACGCTGGAGAAAAGAGCGGTTAAGCCTTATTGTTGGATAAGGAAAACATCAACAGAGATGAGACCATGTGAGCAGGCACCGTGGCAGCGGCGGTTGCTACTTGTGGCATCGGAGGGATGCAACTAAGGTGTAAGGTGCGTGCTGGTCGAAAGCTATGGACTGTTGGATGAGTTCAAGAGGGTGAGTGGAACACCCAGCAACAATGGAAGCTTTGGAGACGCCGACGTCGCTGACACTGTGACAGTCAATGGAAGACGGAAACACCAAGACAGTGACGGGGTAATAGTTCGTTTGCGAATCTGCACCAAATTGTGTTTTTCTTCACTTTTTAATAGTTCGTTGGCCAATTTGGTCCCCTCAATTGTTTTTTGTGCCAGACGCTCCCCAGGTAAGAGTTCGTTGACAAATCTGTACTTTAACCATTTTCTATTTTATAAGGTTAGAGTTTGCTAGACATTAGAAAAAGTTGGTGAATCTCACCGAGCAGGTAGACTAAACAAGCGCCAACTCCTATAGACCTATAGTCAATAGTCAACTCTAACAACTTTTCTTATGTACTCATTAATTAATACCATATCAAGTTTGACAATAATATATTATTTCCAAACAAGTAAGCACATGGTGGAATATATTTTAAACAGTTGACTGAACGTGTGTTGAATTTTTTAAAAAATCTTTGTGCAATTAATATGGATGTATTTTTTAAAAATATAAATTTAAGTTGCAAAAGTTTGGACTAATATCTTATATTTAAGACAAAAGTAACTACACATCAAAGTAAGGCTATCAAACTCATGAGTTTAAGTAAACTCATGACAACGATGTAAACTCATATCGTGAACTCAAATAATAAACTCATAAGAGTTTACTCTCACTATTAAATAGGTATTAATAGTGTATAATAAATAATTAAAGTATAAAAAAATGACAATAATTTGATTTAAATATATTTTAAAACTAAATAATTGAAATTAAATCCATCAATACTCAAAATTTACCATATTTAACAAAGAAATTTCTATAAAAATCATATATAAAGCCGCTGACCATGATCAAATTAAAAAAGTTAACATGAATTTAAGGGCGAGTTAACACAATTTTCTAAGTTTGAAATGTAAAAACGGTAAACTCGATGTATAAACTCGTAAGTTTAACCAAGTTTACAACGGTCACGAGTTTACCAATGACTCGATTCGATTTGGAAAACTAGAAACGTAAAAACGGTAAACTCGGAGAGTCAACTCGTGAGTTTGACAACAATGCTCGTAAGAGTTTACTCTCACTTTTAAATAGGTATTAATAGTGTATAATAAATAATTAAAGTATAAAAAAATGACAACAATTTGATTTAAATATATTTTAAAACTAAATAATTGAAATTAAATACATCAATACTCAAAATTTACCATATTTAACAAAGAAATTTCTATAAAAATCATATATAAAGCCGCTGAATATGATCAAATTAAAAAAGTTAACATGAGTTTAAGGGCGAGTCAACACAATTTTCTAAGTTTGAAACGTAAAAACGGTAAACTCGGTATATAAACTCGTAAGTTTAACCGAGTTTACAACAGTCATGAGTTTACCAATGACTCGACTCGATTTGGTAAACTAGAAACGTAAAAACGGTAAACTCGAAGAGTCAACTCGTGAGTTTGACAACAATGCATCAAAATCATATATTTATTACCTAAGTTAGTTCTCCTTCTAGTTCAAAATATAGATTCAAATAGTTAAATTACACAATTCAGAAAGTTAAAATTGGTTTAAGACAAAAAAATTGTAAAACATGTAATTTACTTTTCTAAAATACCCTTATTTATGGAGAGGGTGAGTGGATAAAGGAGTAGAAAAAAGAGTTGAGACTTGAGAAAGAGTGAAAAAAGAGGTGTGGAAGACATATAATTAATTAGGGATAAAATTGGTAAAAACATATTAAATGATACTGATAATTGAATATTTTATACACTTATTTTTGTCTCTTGAATAATAATTTAGGACCCTTTAGCTAATAAATAATGACTCTTATGTTTATTTTGGCCTTGGGCCTTTTATTGCATTTTAGCCATTTTTAATAATAAAATTCCAGTTTTGTGTTGCTTCACTATTTCTACCATAACTCTTGAACCAGACATCGGATTTGCCTCATTTTTGTCTCATATTTCAGATGCTTCAGAGAGCTACAATTGTTATGAAGACATCAAGAGCAAATTCGGTCAAGAAGGAGGTCAATTTTGGAGCCAAAGTGGGATGTACAATTCTGGATTTATTTTGGACCCGAATTTTGTAATTTAAGTCCAGTTTTATTTTATTTCTGTTTTGGGCTAAAACTATGAGAGCCCATTTCGTTTTAGGTTATTTTTAAGTATGGCAGCTGCCACAAACATATTCATTCACGTTTTTAACATTAGAGTGGATCAAAATACAAGTTTTCATTTTCTCTCATCTGTTCTTCATGTTCTTCGCGCGTTCTTCGTGTTCTTCGTTCGTTCTTCGATTTTCCCAGCCATGATCGGCTAAAATCTTGTGATTAACCCAACGATGAGGATTCCATGATTCATCCAGAGAACTCGTGCCTAATCGGTAACTACTCGATTCTGTTTTCATCTTATCGGATTCGATTTGGAAATAGTTCGAATATTAGATTTAATATTCGGTTTGGTTCATCCCAAGGACTTAGTTCGGACTAGGTTACAGATGTTGCTGTGCGATTGCACAGTGAGACGCCACTGTCCGGACAGATTCTAGGCGATCGTCTAGGCGAGGAATCTCCGGATGAATGCAGAGATTTCGATTCATCCGAACCAAACGTGGGTTAGTTGTATTTTCGTTCAATGATGGAGGTTTCGGAATCAATTCGTTGGGTTGATCATCTTTAATCATCTCTGTTTATTTGATTCTGTTTGACTCTGTTTATTGCATTTTGGTTATGTTATTTCGTTTTGTTATATTCTGTTAAACCAAACCCCCATTTTATCATTCTGTTTCACTATTGTTATTAAACAAGCCCGCTGCAAATTCGTTGGGAAACGACCCAGGTTCCCTAATTCTGCAAATTAATTACGAACTTGGTTGTTTTGGGAGATACGGCAATTAATCTTTCCAAAAATGATACTCCCTCCATTCTTTGTTATAAGAAACAACTACAAAAAAATGAGTGCGAAAATGAGAGAGAGTGACGGCAAGACGCTGGGAGATGGGAGGACGGAGGGCGACGGCCGACGGAAAGTGGGAGATGGCGGTGACAGTAGGCTGAAGCAGGAGGGGAGTAAGGGAGGTGGGGATCACGGCGTGAAGGGCCACTCTCCATTTGTGACGTTTCAGAGTGGGCCCTCTGGAAAGACATCGGTAAATGTGGATGCTGTAAGGGGACCTTTGGAAACAAAGGATTCTCGTCTGTCGTATAAAGACAAGCTTTTGTGCCTTGGCGAATCGGGGCTCTTAGAACCTCACTTTTCTGCTGCAAAGGCTTTGTCTGGCTGGAAGAATTATTTTGCAAGGTCAAATGAGAAACAGGGGTCAAAGGAGATAGAGGGGGTGTGTGGCGTCGGACGGGAAGCGCCAAACCTCCAGGTGAACGCTGAGGAATATGATTCATGGTGTAAACCATTTATGAACTCTCTAATTGTCAAGCTCCTGGGAAAGACCGTTAATGTTGGGTTTATGAGGTTCAGAATGGAGCGGATGTGGGCAGCTAAGGGACCATTGAGAGTAACACCTCTGAGCAATGGGTACTTTCTTGTTTCTTTCTCTTCGACGGAGGACAGGGACCATGCCCTACAGGAAGGTCCGTGGATGATTGCCGATCATTATGTCCTAGTTCAAAGGTGGCGACCGAATTTCAACCCCTGGAAAGCAGATCACCAGAAGAGGGTGGCGGTGTGGGTGCGTATTCCAGACCTTCCCCATGAACTGTACAATGTGGAGTCGATTAGGAGGATTGGGAATATGATTGGGAAAACACTCAAGATTGATCGAACAACTGCATTCTTTGAGAAGGGAGGTTTCGCTCGAATGTGCGTTGAGGTTGATCTGCAAAAGCCATTGTTACCTGGTTTTATTCATTTCGGAGAAGAACGTCGCTTCAAATATGAAGGGCTCCACTTAGTGTGTTTCACCTATGGTAGGTATGGTCACCGGATGGACCAATGTGCGGTTACAACCCAAAGTAAGGAACTTGGGAATAGCTCATCGGAGGCTCCATCTGTGGCCACGACGGCGCCGGAGAAAACACCGATAAAAGGAAGTAAATGCGATGGAGAAGTCTAAGGGGAATGATCAGGGCGTCAATTATGGGCCGGAAATGTTGGTGAAGAGAGAATTGGGAAATAATTCTGCGAAGGTGGTGGTAAAGGTAACAAATCCAGAAGTGGCGATAAATAAGGCGGAGAAAGGGCCTGGTGGAATTAATGTTTCTAAAGGTACGCGGGATCATGGGAATCAGAGGGGAGATGTGAATGGAAATCTAGTAGGTGACGTGGAGGCTGATCTGCGTAATTTTGGGGTTGAAGTGCAGAATAAAAATAAAAATGAAAAGCAAGAATGGATTCAAGTGGGGGCTAAACGCAAGGCAGGAGCAAAAATTAAGGCACGTGGGAAGGAGAATAAAATGGGTGTTAAACCACAATCTCGTGGAAAAGGGAAAGAAATTCCTTTGAATTGTGAAAGCACCAAATCAGGGGCCAAATTAATGAGGAGCCGAATTTGGGGAGGAAAGTTTGGAGAAAAAGGATTTAGTGGGCCGCATGTTGGAGAGTTGACTGTCCGAATAGAAATTTGGGGAGACTATTGGGAAAATTAATGATTGTAATATGCCTAATGTTAAGGACATTAATTGTGATGGGGATCCGAATATTAATGGAGGGGATATTAATTGTGATGAGGATCGAATATTAATGGAGGGGATATTAATTGTGATGGAGATCCGAATAATAATGGAGGGGATGGGGGTATCCGTATGGAGGTAAATAATCAGTGCATTTCCCAAGATGTTAGCATGCATAGTGATGACGCTATTATGTCATCTGAGGATAGCCGAGGGGATGGGCCCCCCAAACAAATCACAAGTTCTCAATGAATTACATCCTTTGGAATGTAAGAGGTGCTGGGGCTCGTTCTTTTCCGTCCCTTATCCGAGGTATAGCTCACTCTTTTGGGGTGGATTTTGTTGCTCTCTTCGAAACAAGGTGTAGCGGATCCAAAGCACATCGTATAGCAAATATGATGGGATTTCCTAATTTTAAAATAATTGATGCGAGATGGGTTTAAAGGAGGGATATGGTGCCTATGGTCTGATAAATTTAGCCACGTGGAGGTCCGGGAATCAACAAACCAATTCATTCATATCCGTTTTACTGGCTTTCTAGGGCAAGTTTGGGAAATGACGTTTGTGTATGGTAGCCCAAATATAGTCCTTCGTCGGTCATTGTGGCGTGATTTGATGAGTTTAAGTCGATCAGTTCATGTCCCATGGTGCTTAGGTGGAGATTTTAATGCGACTCTGGCCTTTGATGAATGTTGCTCGTGGCGGTCTACCAGGGGTTCGGATAGGGAATTCTGTAGTTTTGTGGATGATGCTGGTTTGCACGATCTGGGGTTTGTAGGTCCCCCATGGGGTGGAGAGTAGGCTGGATCGAGCCTTGTGTACAACTTCTTGGCAAGAGACCTTTCCTGATGCAGTGGTGAAACATCTTAACTGGTACAAAAGTGACCATCGGCCTCTACTATTGCAGTTTGAAGGATGTGTGATGGCTAACAGGGTGGACAGACCTTTTCGCTTCCTAGCAGCATGGGTGTTAGATGAACGATTCCCCTCCTTCGTGTCCGGGAACTGGAATACTGACCTATCTTGGGCAGAAAATATTGATCAATTTACTACAGCCTGTAAACACTGGAACAAGCAGGTATTTGGTCATACTAATGCAAGGAAAAACAATTGCTAGGTAGACTAAATGGAATTACGAGGACTGAGTCTCGGTTTGGCCTATCTATGGAGTTGGAGGAGCTTCAGAGGTCGCTTTGGCAGCAACTGGAGGAAGTTCTCACGCAAGAATCCTTGATATGGGCTCAAAAATCAAGAAGTGACTGGGTAGTGGATGGAGATAGGAATACTCGGTATTTTCACGCACGTGCAAATGGGAGGAGGAAGAGGAATCACATTGGAGCTTTGAAAGGAAGTGACGAGTTGCAGGTGTATGAGTTGGACTTGATTAAGGAGATGATGGTTTCTGATCTCTCGACGGTATTTAAAGAGGAACAATCTAGGCGGTCCCCTCTGTGTTGTACCGTCAGTTTTCCAGATATTGACCCTGCTGACATGAACAGTCTGGGCCGAAGCATTACTGACATGGAGATTAAGCATGCCTTATTTAGCATGGGAGCCTTAAAGGCGCCGGGGCCGGATGGGTTAAATGCTCTGTTCTATCAGAACCAATGGCCGGTGGTGGAGAGATCTGTCTGTGAGTTTATTAAATCCATTTGGCTCTCCCCTACCAAGGTTCAAACCGTGAATGAGACTCTGATTTTGCTTATCCCTAAAAAAGATCATCCGGAAGTGGTAAAGGATTTCCGCCCTATCAGTCTTTGTAATGTGATTTTTAAGATTATTACTAAAGCAATCGCTAACAGAATTAAGGTGGTGTTACCAAAGGTTATAAGTCCTCATCAATGCGGCTTTGTCCGGGCAGCACAGTTCGGATAATATTATTGTTGCTCGAAGTTATTCATTCAATGCGCAATATGAGGGAAACGGGGTATATGGCTATTAAAATAGACTTGGAGAAAGCTTATGATCGAGTTAATTGGGCATTTCTCTGGATTGTCTCCGAGGACTTGAAGATACCTAGGTCATTGATTGATATCATCCTTTCTCGTGTCTCTACTCCAAGTATGCATTGTTGTGGAATGGTGAGCGAGCAGGCGCTTTCTCCCCTTCTAGAGGAGTTAGACAGGGAGACCCTCTTTCTCCTTACCTGTTTGTTATTTGCATGGAGCGTCTGGCCCATCTGATTCAAGAGTGGATTGGGAGAAGGGAGTGGAGGCCTATCAATTTAACCAAGGGTGGTCCGCCAATCTCCCACTTGTTTTTTGCTGATGATATCGTTCTTTTGTTGAAGCATCTGGAGAACAGGCTACTGAGGTTAGAAATTGTCTTGATAATTTCTGTATGGCATCAGGTTTGAAGGTGAATGCGGCCAAAACTCGTGTGTTTTTCTCCAAGAATGTCAACCACATACGAAGGACGGAGCTTTGTTTGTGATACACTTGGATTCCAAGTTACTCCTGATCTTGGGAAGTATCTGGGGGTCCCTCTGCATCATAAGCGGGTAACCAAGAGGAGCTATCAAGGAATTGTTGATAAGGTGCGTAACCGGCTATCTGGGTGGAAGGTGAATGCGCTGTCGCTAGCAGGTAGAGCTACGTTAATCTCTTCCGTTACTTCTGCCATACCAGGCTATACCATGCAAACCGTTTCCTTGCCTAAGGCAACGTGTGATAATATTGAGCAGCAGAATAGAAGGTTTCTGTGGGGTTCTACTTCGGAGAGAAGGAAAACGCATCTGGTGGCTTGGGATACTGTGTGTGAGCCAAAGAAGAGGGGGGGTCTTGGGATGAAGCATCTTCATCGCCAAAACCAAGCATACATGATGAAGTTAGGGTGGGGCCTGATTAAACGAAGGGATGAGCTTTGGGTGAAGGTAGTAAGAAGTAAGTATAAGCTGTGGTGATGATGTTTTACCAAGCATTGATTTATCAAAACGGGATCGAATGCTTGGTCGGGATTAAGAGCTCTGGGACAAAGTGTTGGCGAGTACCGTTGTTGATACGAGCTCGGGCGGTTAGATGGAGGCATGATAGGCATGGGAATTTAATATTAAATCAGCTTACCAAGCCTTATCTGATCTCCCAATGGGGGATGAAGGACCATGGCAACGGATTTGGAAGTTGCAAATAATGCCACGGTGCAGGACTTTTATGTGGTTTGCTCTGCATAATAAACTTCTCACTAATGCGGAGCGAGCCCAAGGCTGTTCTTGGTGTGGTGCGGAATCTGAGAGCCTGGTCCATGTGTTGCGTGATTGCTCTGAGACAAGGAAACTTTGGATGACGGTTGTGGATCCATTGGCTATGCGTCAATTTTTCCAGTTGGAGGTTAAATCTTGGATCAAGCGGAACATCCACCGGTCCATGATCGAGGAAAGGGGGTGGTGTGAGTTTTTTCCACAACCTGCTGGCTGATTTGGCAACGGCGGAACACCAGGATTTTCGATAATGTATCTACCAGTAATGAATCACTCGTTATTAAAGCCAAGTCTATTATTTCCGCTAGTTCAAAGACGAGAGTGCGGCTACAGGGGTTAACCTAAATAGCCGGTGTGTCCGGTCAAGAGGTGGAGCATGGGCACCACCGAGACCCTACTGGGTCAAGCTAAACGTAGATGGGGCATGTGCAGGCAATCTTATAGCAACATGCCGGGGGGGGGTCCTTCGTGATGACAGTGGATTTCTCAAACAGGGATTATGTTCAGAGCAGAGGAACCTGCAGATAGTCTTCTAGCTGAGTTATGGGCTGTTTTGTTCGGCCTTAAGATGTGCTGGGATGCCGGGGAACGCAGAGTGTGCTTGGAATCTGGTCTCCATCAGTTTCATTCCGCATTTGGAGGTCTACATGATTTCCTGGATAAGGATAAAGAGTCTGTAATGCATAGCAGTGGCTTTGGTTGAGGGATCTCCCTCCTCGTTTAGTATCAAAAAAAAGAAAGAAACAACTACCACAATATCACCTATAGCTTGTTTCTATTTATAATAGACATTTAAAAAATGTTTCAAATTTTTTATGTTAGATTTCATATTTTGCCTTCATTTAATTACTCGATTGAATATCATTGCATTTATTGCATTCACTCACACTCTCTCCCCATCACACATTATCTCTTTTTCCCATATCTCTTGTATAATGATTGGGTGAGAGTTGTTCTCTCAGGATTGATTCTGGAATAACCGAGATCGGCTAAAGCCTAAAAGCCCGACATATTTCACTTAAATTAAATCCCTTCATAAATTTAATTAAAGCTTATATTTTAAAATAGAGGGGGTAATATTTAACAAATTTAAGGCCCCTGGGAGTAGGAACTTACATCCAATCCAAAAGGGGGGAAAAGGCTTCACTCACCTGATCATTTTATGGCCAATGATCAATTATCATGAATCATGATCCAAGTCTAGTAGATTTCAGTTTCCACTTTACCCTTTTCACCCAGAAAAAGAAGATAAGAAATATGTAATTAGCCAAAAACACACATTTTATTTTAATTCATTAATTTTATATAAGGTTTTAATTTGATTTCTTAATTAAAAAAATGTTGATGTTAAAATTCTAATGTTGACAAAAATATTATTTAAAGTAATTTAAAAATTAATGTTAAGTAATGTGGGTAAAACAATATTTAAAATAATATTATTTGAACCACTTTAGTTGACAAATAACACCCAAGATTTGTGTAGAAAATATTTGGAGAGAATTTTGAAGAAGGGATTAAAGGTAAATGGGAGACACTTTTGTTGGGAAAGTTTCATTGGAATTTTCTAATCGCATAAGCAACTCCTTATCACCTATGCTCAACATGCCGTTAGAAGGTGAAATTACAATTCATGGGAGTTAATTGGGATATTTTAAAAATTACCTAAACAAAATAAACTAGATTTATAAATACTCTTTTTTTTTTTGGATCGAGTTTATTTGAATAAAGGTTATCAAACCCACGAGTTTATGTAAACTCGTGACAATGACGTAAACTCGTATCGTGAACTCGAATTGTAAACTCGTAAGAGTTTACTTTTATAATTAAATAATTAAAATGTCAAAAATTTCATTTAAATATATTTTAAATCCAAATAATTAAATTTAAATATATCAACATTCATAATTTATTATATTTAACAAAGAAATTTCTATAAAATTTATATATAAAGTGATTGAGAATGACAAAATCGAAAAACTTAATACGAGTTTAAAAGTGAACTAACATGATTTTATAAGATAGAAACGTAAAAATCGTAAATTCAGTTTGTAAACTCATAAGTTTAATCAAATTTATACTTGATACAAGTTTATCAATAATTCCACTCAAAAACATAAATTCATGGAGTCAACTTATAACAATTTATAACAATGTTATGAACTTCCCACGCTAAAAAGTGGGAATGCTTGAATCCGTCTAAAATATTTTTCTTAAAAGGAAAAAAGGATCAGGAGGAAGAGAGAGAGAGAGAGAGCGATAAAGAGAAACACGAGCAAGATCTGTCACGGTCAAAAGCGTCTAAGAAGCAAGCTTGCGCAAGCATCGAGGATATTATATTATTATCATAGTACTGTTTTCTAAAAACAGTTAAATGGAAACAAAAAGAACCGATTCTTTTAATAAAAGCCCCAACAAACAAATTTATATCATTTAGCTCCTGGCGGCGAGACCTTCGACGAAGAAGAAACGTTGACGCTGATTGGTTAAAACACTTCAAATTGTGTTGTTAAACTAGTTTAATATATTTGGTTGAGTTTCTCTGGAGCTGATAATTTCAAATCCCAGAAATAAAAAAGAGATATTTTTCATTTAATTACCACATAGCATTACCTCCAAGCAACGTTGAAGTTCAAACTTCACATTGCTCCTTCTTCTTCTTCCTTCGAAGTCCAACCCAAACTCTTCTGAGATTTTGAATATTTGTTTATGGTTTCGTAGAGAAAGAATGGTTGGTGGATGGTTCTTGGGTTTGAAGCTGGGTTTCAACGTTCAATCGAGCTGGCTTTAATTGGTTAGTTCAAAATCTTTTACAGTTTTATGAATTCTTCTTATATTTGACCATGGGGTTTCTTACGAGTGATTGACTCCTCCCTTGCGCTTCAAAATCTGAGAATTATAACTTGCCTTCTTCAATTTCTTTTTGCTTGTAGGCTCTCTGTGATATAAATTGGGAAATCTTTTATTTTTCTACTAAAAAATTGTGTTGTTATAAATTATAATCTGTGCTTATAGCACTTTAGGTGATTTTAACGAGTTCTTCATTTTGCATAGTTCGTTCATTGAAAAGCCAATCTGTTGTACAGGAGTAAGTAGGAAGAAAACAACAAATAGGAAAAAGCTTGTGCTTTTTTTTCTTTTCAATATCTTTTCTATTTCCTCAATCATTTAGCTTGTGCTTATGACTAGTCTACTACTTCTTCATTTTTGCATGGCTTTTAAGTTGAAAGCCATAGCTGTTTAGGTATAAGTTAACTAACATAGCTGCTTCTGTCTTCATGAGGATTTGTTATATGCATGTGGAGAACCCTTATCTGCTTCCTGTTGATTATTCCTCTGATTATAAAGCACTTTGAAAAGTAAAAAAGAAAAAAAAAAAAAATCTTTTGCCATGTTTCAGAGAGTTTACTGCATCTACAAGGAAAGAAGTGATGGAGGATAATACAGAAGGAAAAGCTGAATTACAGAATGCACCATCTTCAGTTGTTGCTGTATGTATCAAGGGTAGCAAGAAAAACAAAAGTGTATTACAGTGGGCGCTTAAGAGGTTTGTGCCTGAAGGGAGGATCATGTTTAAGCTGATACATGTCCATGCCAGTATAAAAGGAGTACCAACACCAAGTAAATATATGTCCTTTTGTTTTCCTTCATTTCTATTATCTTTAGGGACAATTTAATGATTTTTTTTGCTCAAGGGGACAGTTTAATGATTTAGAAATTTACAATGTTAATTAATTTCAAGCTTTTTTATATCTCCTAGAAATATAATTGGGCCATGGTCTAATTTTTCCCTGGAAGTTTTCACGTAGGAGTCATGGGTATTCAAAAGTTTTTCCCCCTTTTGGATCAATTTCGCCAACGAAGTTCTAAAAAAAGGAGTAAAGTCGCTCTAACCATTAAAAAAAACTGACATTGATTGTTAATATTTTTAATGGCCAAGGGCGCCCAAACAATTACTGCTAAAGTTACTCTTATAATCCTGAAGAAATCTGTAATAGGAGGTTTGACCTATTGGTTAATTGTGTAAGGTTTGAAGGATATTTTAATTATCATTATTTTCTTCCAGTGGGAAATTCAATCCCTATTTCACAAGTGCTAATTGAAAGTCTTTTTTGTTTCAGTGGGAAATTTTATCCCTATTTCACAAGTGCGTCCTGATGTGGCAGATGCCTTCAAAAAGGAAATTGAGTGGCAGAAAAGTCAAATGCTTCTACCCTATAAAAATATGTGTGATCAGAAAAAGGTCAAATATCACATCTCATAGAAATTTGAAATTTAGTTAGAATTAGTACCATAAAAAATAGGATCTGTATCCTTCTATTGTGGCTGCAGGTATATGTAGATACAGTGGTGATCGAATCTGATGATGTTGCAACTTCTATAGCAGAAGAAATTGCTAAGGGCGCTGTGACCAAACTCGTTATTGGAGCACCATCTCGTAGCATATTTTCTAGGTATAGATACTTGACATTCTGATCTTTCATGAAATTATGGTGCTGTTTTAAGAGTCTTTCTTATTGAATTCTGGATTATTATGCTTTATTTTCCATTTTAAATTTTTTTGGAGCTATTTTTTTTTCTTTCCATTTTAAATTATTTCTTGCTTTCAGCAAGCTTAAGGGCGTTGCTGCAAAAATATCAGTTTGTACCCCAAGATTTTGTACAGTTTATGCTATTTCCAAAGGAAAATTGTCTTCTGTACGGCCGTCAGATATACAGATTGATGAGAGCTTTGTTGATAACAGTAGTGAAAACAATGGTTCCACCAGTTCATCAAACTACACTTCCACCTCTCAGTCAGGTATTGTACTTGGAAGATTCAAGGAACTCTATTTACAATAAGCATAATGTCTTGTGAGGTTTCTAATTACTATAAAGCCTCAAATGATTGTCTTCATCATGATAAAACTCTCAAATTATTTTTTTCATATATAAACCTAATTTATAGAAGATCTTGATGACTGAAGAGTACAAGTTACCATTGCCATTATTTGCATCTAACAACAAATGCTCTGGTCACTTGTGCCGTGCTAGTGCTTTGCTGGTTCAACGTTCCTGTACTTTCAGCATTTGCAGAACCTTATATCTTATGCACCAATTGATGATGTCTTTCATATGTTTTGTTTAATTGATAACCTCCCAATCATCTAACTTTCAGTGTCCCACCCCAGAAATTAGGGAACTTACGGTAAAATCTGCATTTTCCATCATGTGTTTCTGGACTGTGGTAGTCATAGGAATTCGTTTTGAGTGCTTATGAAGGTTCCATCCTAGCATTCTCTGTTTTGACTTTTTGCTCGCCTTTTCTCTGGAAATCTTAGTTGTGCATTGCATGATGAAGCATCTCCAACTGTATTCTCTTTTAGCTGAAAAACATTATTATTATTATTTTGTCTCCCAAAAAACAAGTTTTAATGTTCTATGATTTTGGGTTTGCAGACTCTGTGACAGTTGCTTCATATGGTCCTTCAAATTCCTCTTTAAAAGAACAGCGATTTCAAGCTCTTTCCTCTATTAATCAGACCGTCCTAAGTGCAAATCCTAGTTTTATTGAATCTAACCATTCTAGATCTCAGTCCCTTGATATTGAAACAGAGATTAATGTTACAAGATTGTCTGCCAGAAATTCTAGTATTGGCTATGGTCTCAGTCGGGTTTCTAGTTGCCAAAGCTTTAAATCAGAACCAGAATCATGTCTTCATGTTCAAAATTCCACCATTGACGTGTCGCCGGCAACTGAATCTCCTTCTGTTAGGCAGGTAATCAAATTTTCTTGTTTTTCCCTTTCTACTTGATAAAACTAGTTTCCAATTCCTGCTCTAGGTGATGGTATTTTCTTGAACTAAGCCTTGTCACATGTAAAAGTACTTTAATTAAATATGTACTATAATGCAGTCATTTGACATATTTTATTCTTGCTATGCTTTTTCTGCATCTTGATTCTCTAAAATATGGTGTGCGAAGGACTGTTTTTGACCAATATGAAATCCTTCAGATAGTTTTTCTTTAAAGAATAAACTACTACTGCTTGAGCAACTCTTAATTGAATGCAACTTCCATTTACAAATACAGTGTTATTTATTGTGTCAATTGTTTGATCAGGAAAATATTACCCTTGAGCTAGAAAAGTTGAGGATAGAATTAAGACATGCCCAAGGAATGCATGCAATAGCTCAAAGTGAGAACATCGATGCATCACGGAAGGTAATATTAATTTCTTATAGCCAGAAATTCTTTTCTTCACTTTTTCTGCCATATCAGCTACAAAGTAAGTACGAGGCTTTTATAAAAATTTCCCTACTGCTGCCAATCCCATAGTTTTGCTGTATTAGACTAAAAACCGGAGGGGTGTTTCAAACACTTCCCAAGGAAAAGAATCACTGGATTCTAGGAATTGTTCTTTATATTTTATCTGCTATTGTACCATTTTGATGCAGTTTGAAGGGAATATTAAATATTCTGTAATTGATTAGTTTATGAAGTCATTTCAGTGTGGAATTTAGGGTTCTGTTGAGGAATTAGTCTTTATTTATCAGTAAATATACAATTTTTATATGCATTGTTCTGCGTCTTTGGATATCTTGTCATATTTTGTTTCTTATTATAAATTATGATTTCTTTAGTGATTGATTAGGATGCTGAAGAATATGAAAATCAAGTTCTTCCAATTGAAGGGGATAACTAAACTGATACTGTCATTCATAAATTGCTGCTGCTGATGTTTCTCTCCCAATTCTTTTATTATCCTTCTTGCTGCTGCTCCCTACCCTTTTCTATTATTGGTAAATTAAGTTTTAATTTTAGGGGTTTTTAAACCTTACTGGTCTTGCATATCTTATCCAGTGATAAGATTATTATTTTATTTCCTTTCTTGAATTAGAACTTTTGAAGATTAAGTGCAGATTGCTTAAGTCTGTCATGCTAGTACAATAGATCTGCTCATCTTGTGTTTTATTGTTTTCTTTTTCTTACTTTGGTCCCATCATATGCATGGAATTGAATTCTCTTGTCTGCCATTGCCAAACACATTAACATCCTCCATTGGTTTTATCAGCTGAATGATCTAAACACGAGACGATCGGAGGAATTAATGAAACTCAATGAGATTATTGCAAAGGAAGAGTTGGCAATAAAATCATTAGGGAAAGAGAGAGAGAAATATGAAGCTGCAAAAAGAGAAGCTGATTATATGAAAGAATGTGTTGAAAGGGAAGCTGCAGAAAGAATAGATGCGGAGATGAAAGCTGTTCGTGCTGCACAGGAGAAAGAAAAGCTAGAGTCTGCTCTTACTGGTTCGACAACTCAGTACCATAAGTTTACATGGGACGAGATAGCGTCTGCTACCTTATCTTTCTCTGAAGATCTGAGAATCGGAATGGGAGCATATGGTACAGTGTACAAGTGTAATTTGCATCATACTGTTGTGGCTGTCAAAGTACTCCACTCTAAAGGAAGCCACAAAAGCAAGCAATTCCAGCAAGAGGTATGGAAGTTAATCAACAGAACAATAGATATGCAAAATATTGTTTTCTTAATGCTAGTAAAAAAAAATATCTATAATGTTACTCTAGTCCTTAATGTAGAACCTAATTGGGAGTTGATCTGAGTCCTCCTGAATATAAGACCTATTCCCATATTTATTGAATTTTCCCAAATTACCCCTATTGATACTCCTTCAACAATAAACAAGTAAGAGAGTGGGAGGGAATCAAGGAAGATAAATTAGGGCATTTTAGAAGGAAAAAAAAAACATTATTTTAACTAACTTAACTAACTTCCTTAATTTAATCAAATTAGTTAAATAGGTTTTATATTAAGGACTAGAGGAGTATTATACTAGTCATCACAAAAAATTATTATACTGGAGATCTTTGTGAAACTGGCTGCAGATTGGGGTTGTTTATTTTCATATTGCTGTTGACCTGTTGTTAGGTTGCTTTATTTTGTAAATAAGTTTTTTATTTGTTGAAATCACAAAAGTCAGGTCAACATTATTTACTTAGGAGATTGACTCACTAATATAATCAAATTAGTACATGTGGTGAAAGCATGCATCCATGGTTTTTCCTTACTTGCAGTCATGCACCATGCCATTTTCAGAGTGAAGTTCAGGCCTTGAACAAACTTTACTGATAACGAGTTCTCCCAAAAGTTAAAAAAAAAAAAACGTAAACAAGAAATGATATTTGCAAATGAAAGTATAGAAATTCAGAAATATGTGACTGTGATGGATAATAAAACTACTTTGTGGTACTTACGTCTTCTGTTTGCTTGCAGCTAGAAATCTTGTCCAGAATTCGTCATCCTAATTTGCTGCTGCTTCTTGGTGCATGTCCTGATAATGGATGTCTTGTATATGAATATATGGAGAATGGTAGCTTGGAGGACCGGTTATTCAGGAAAAATGGCACGGCCCCAATTCCTTGGTATGATAGGTACCGGATTGCATGGGAAGTAGCATCAGCCCTTGCCTTTCTTCACAGCTCGAAGCCGACACCCATCATCCACCGTGATTTAAAACCAGCAAACATTTTGCTTGACAGTAACTTAGTGAGCAAGATTGGTGATATTGGTCTTTCTACTGTGCTCAGTTCAGATGTATCCTCTACCATGTTCAAGGACACAGCACCTGTTGGGACCCTTTGCTACATAGATCCAGAATATCAAAGGACCGGGTTGGTATCTGCAAAATCCGATGTGTATGCTTTTGGAATGGTGATCTTACAATTGTTGACAGCAAAACCAGCTATAGCACTCACTCATGTGGTAGAAACAGCAGTTGATGATGGAAAGCTCGCAGATATATTGGACCCAGAGGCAGGGAGTTGGCCACTTCAGGAGACAATGGACTTAGCCCGGTTAGGACTTAGCTGTTCAGAACTCCGTCGTAGAGACCGACCAAATTTAGATCATGTGATTCCTGAACTGGAACGATTGAAAGAAGTTGCTGACAGAGCCCAAAGTTCCAGTCTTGGTGTTAAATCAAAACCTCCTAATCATTTTATTTGCCCAATACTCCAGGTATAAAAAAATTCAGTATTGACAATATTTCACTATCTTTGATGCAATAGGAAAGTATAGGTGACCTAACTGTCTATCCATTTGGCCCTTCCTACTGAATCCAAAATCCATCCAAACTAGTCCCCTCATCGGCAAATTGTTAAATTTGCATATAAATATGCTGCCATGGCACATGTGGTGTCATCAAATTCCAACTAATCAAGCTTTTGGCCTTGAGAAGGTCAAAAATCTTAGCTAATGTTTAGCCAATGTTAATTTAGTTTGATTAGCGTATATATATAACGATCCCACTTCACAAAATAAGTGCCATGTCACTAGAATCATTAGCAAGGTCAGATTTTACAGATGTACTAGTTTGGGTGGACTTTGGAGCGTAAAGGACCAAAATGAGAATGAAAAGCTACAAGAGACCATCATTAAAAGAAGTCTGAGGTCTTAGCCTTTTAGATAGTGTAAACGGTTTTCAACAACTTTTTTCATTTTTTGGTTTGCTGTTATAAATTTTGTGCAGTTGATTGGTTGGCTTGAATTATAGTTGATTTTCCATTCTTTGAAGTTGTTTAAAATAGTTATTTTTTGGTATCCCACAGGATGTGATGGATGATCCTTGTGTTGCTGGGGATGGATATACATACGATCGCAAAGCAATCGAAACATGGCTTCAAGAGAACGACAAATCACCGATGACTAACATGGAACTTCCTCATAAGAACATAATCCCTAATTACACACTTCTATCAGCAATTATGGAGTGGAAATCTGGAGGAAAATGATTTCAACTTCAGCCATTGCCAATGCTGATTTTGACATTCATTTCTGCTGTGTAGCTCAGCTTCACAACTTAGTTGTGTGTGTGTACTGTGTACTGTATGTATGTTAGTGTGTGGTAACCAGATACCGTGTTCTACAATTTTAAGGTAGCTGTTTTTTTAGCTTAGTGAGGTTGATTTAGAAGTGTAAATAGAATTTGTTTTATTATTAGATCTACTTGGTTTCGGGGTTTAAATTTTGAGACAATCTCTGTAGCACAGACTGACAGATATTATAGGTGGATCATTTTCTGATTTCCACATGTTTTTATGGATGCTAGAGGTTTTCAGTGGTGGCTTGTGAGTGCTTTAAGATGATGATATATGGAAATTTAAAGCGCGAGCTTCCAATGATCAATTTATTCACATCTCAAGATATTAAAAGATGCATTAAATTTTAAAGGGTTAAGGAGCAATTTGACTAAAAATATCAATTTTTTTTTTTAAAAAAATGTACAGTCAGCACACAAAAGTTTTACTCTAAGAGCACCCATCACAAAAAAGTTTTACTCCAAGAGCGTCCAGCACAAAAAAGTTTTACTCTATTTTTGTGCTGACTACACATTTTTAAAAGGTTTTTGGTATTTTTGGTTCACTTAGAAGTTATTTATGCTGGATGCTCCTGAGGTAATAGTTTGTTGACCAAATTATTCTTTAACCCTTTTTTTAATGCTATTTATGCCCAATCAAACCCTATTAAGGTTGGGTCCGGTTTGGGCGCTCATCATTTTGATGAGCACTCCAAACTCATTAGATATAGACTGTCAATATTTAATACTTTTCAAGTGATAATTATTAAATAAAAAATTATTTTTTGAAAAAATGATAATTAAGAGATTATTTTTATTTTATATTTTATACCTATTAAAATAATTTTTCTAAAATACTAAAGTTGAAAAAAAAAATTAAATAAATTTGGACGATCCATATCAAATCTTGAGGTGTTTGTCATTTTGACGAGCACTTAAACCAATAGAGGCGTGGATGCCGTGGATAGGACTAAAGCATGTTATCACATTGGTTGTAAGTGGATTCGAATCCACAAGCTCACTTCCCAAGGAACTTTTATACTCTTTCTGGTCCTTATTATAAGGCACCAACTAACAATTCTCACAAACCAATAAAAATAGTTAAAGTCAATAAAGTTGTTCTACAATTTAAGTAACTTCCAATATTATCCCTACTAATTGCACTAAACCCTAATATCATATTAATTATTACTCTCTCCCACTACCCTTATTAATTAAGGGCATACATGAAAAAGAATAAAATAATGCTCATTGGGAACAAGCAAGTGCCTTATAAAAAGGACCAAATACATTTGTTAGTTGGTGTCTTATAATAAAGATCAGACAGAGGGAGTACTATTAAGTTACAAGGCCGTTTACTATTTAACAATGTTTTCAATAGCAATTTACACATACATGATTGCAGTGGGAATTTCATTGTCCGTGATTTTTGCGTATGGGTGGATGTATTGAGTCTTATTTATAAAAAAAGAAAAATCATAAAACAAACAAAAGATCCAATAAATCTAAACTAGAAGAATAATTATATGGCCGCGTAATTTTTATTACTATTATTGCCTAGATGCCTATCGCCTGGTTCTTGCTAAGAAGAACAGGACCAATCTTTCCCTACCTGGTCATCAGTGTTAAAAAGGATAGTTTCCAATTTCCATGTATGGTTTATCAAAAGATAAGTTTTTCTATTTGAACTTACTGTATGCTTTTAAAATAGAATATAAATTTATGTAATTGAAGCAAAACAGAAAGGTAGTCAAATTATTTTTCTGATTAATTTTTGTAATACTCCACTAGTATACCGTCATTAGAGCACGGCTAAGTGGGCATTATCAGAGTATTGATACACAGTTTGATGGGCAAAACAGAAATAACGTTATTTACTTATATAAAACTTTTGATTACAAGCATGAATTCAAATAGGGTAATACAAATTTTCTTCAAATTTCAAAATTATAAAATACAACCACCAGTATAGATAACTAATGGTAGGTCTTGATCTCGACCGGAACCATCATTCGCTGATAACCTCCGTCTTGCCTTGGGAGTTGCGTCCAGTACATTGCCCAATACAAACTTAATGACAAGGGCTAGGATCATGAAGAATCTCAGGGTAACAGTTAATCTTAACATAAAATGCATGCACATTATATGGTGGTCAACCATCAAATAATCCAATCAGCTTTCAGAAAGTACATAACATAAACAGTACCAAATGCAAAAAAAGATCACATATGGCACAACATGGTTCACACATGCATATAAAGCCACACATAGAATGTGATAGAAGATTTACCAGTTGGACGTTTTACCAATTCTTGCTTTAGCTCCCAATCCTTCGGTTGTCCCGTGCAATTATTGGGTCCTATAAACATATATTGACGGATGGTGAGTTAGTATTTATCCAAGCTATTCATAACACTATAGCGCTATATTAACTCCAAGGGTTTAGCTTAACCCTTAAAAGTTCACTTAATTACTCTTTTGCCCTTACATTTCTCATTTCTGCACAAGTAGTCAAAACTGGCAGTAATTTTTAACCAACTTTGAAAATTCATATCTTTATGTACAAATATCCAATTACAGTGTTTCCAAAGGCTGTGTGACCCTTATTGAATCTAGTTTCAAGTACAAATATTATAATTATCCATTAGGATGTCTAATACAATCCTGCAAAGGTTTAGGGCTATTAGATACCATTTGGTTAGTTAAAAATATGACACAACCAAACTGCCTTGAGAAAACAAAATATGGCAGCATTACTACTTTAACCTCAATCTTTGAGTTTTCAATCCAACCCTTCTAAAACCATGACCACAACCTATTTCCCCATGATTTTGCCCATGGAATCCATTTCTAACCTCCACAACAGCAAAATCGCCCTCCTCCATGCCCAAACAGTACAGACTGAAAATCAGGGCATATGAACAACTCAAGAAAACCTCAAACTAATCGGTTTAAAACGAAGCATACGCTTACCTTATCTTGATTCCGCTATTGGTTTGGAAATCTGTCAGCACATCCACCATGTAGACATCACCAAACACCTTAGATCAAGAATGCGAAACCGTCTCGCCGAGAGGAACAACGTTAGATAAAGCCTCGAGAGCTAGAAACGCTAAATTGAAGGCGAAATTGGCTCCAGACCATTTCTCTTTTGTCTAGATCTCTCTTGTCTCCATCCTTCTCCTATATTTCGATTTCTCCCTCTTCTCTTCTCTACTTGGCCGACTTAAATAGATAAGAAGGAGAAAATGGGAATTAATGAATATTCATAACACATATGTGGTCCAAAGCATGCCACGTGTCATAAGCTAGAGGGTGAGCTTGTCCGACAGGTCAAGGAAAAGGATGATGTGGCGCAAGCTTGAGAAAAAAGGAGGTGAGGTGGTGCCTCCCTTGACTCCTAGGTCTGGGTTTGAAAAAGCAAGTACGTGACTGGGTTGGAGACTCATGAATATCCTAGACTCAAGCGTTACGTGACGCGTTTTGGTGCTGCCAACACAATAGTATTTTCGTACTTTGTAATCATGAAGGGACACGTGTCACCTTTTTATCAGACCAACACAAAAGCATCTTTATGCATTGTCATGATGAGGGACACATGTCAAGATCATATTGTAATGACTCAAAAGCTATGTCATCATTAGTCATGATGAGGGACATGTATCGTGTTTCTATTGGACCAACATAAAAGTGATGTCATTATTAGTCATCATGACCTTACTTTATTAAAGTTACTCAAATAATACTACTTTATCGATGCTTAATTGGGGTTCTACTCAGATTTCACTTAGGATTGTGGCACACATACTGAGACCCATCCAATGACACAATGTTAGACTCTGTGTATGAGCCCTACATGGCACCACATATTAGCGATGTCATGTTCTAAAAGTGAAGGGTACACATATGTGCCTTAGAAATTCCATATGCACACCTATACCGACACATTTTTGCTCAACCAATCGTGTCATACCTTATAACACCGCTAGATGGCATTTTTCTATCAACCCATTGGCACCACATAAGCATTATGTGCCCTTCCGCACCATCACTTTAATCCTAAGGCCTATGTTTATGCATACTAAGTCCACTGCCCAGTATGGTCGAATCACATAGTCCTCGAGAACTATTCAATCCCTCAACATTCTTGGGACTCTTCTTGAACTGGGCTTAGTCATCTGCTTGATATAAGCTTATCCTTAAGTCTCTAGGCCCAAAATTTAGTTCTCGAAATTTGAACATCTCAATCTCGGGGAATTATTCTAGAAACTTAGTCTATCCCTTTCCTATGCATGCTCACTAAGCACACAACATAATCATACAACATTCTCATTCATCATGTACCTAGGGTATAAAACCCACTAGTCCATTATCTGAGCACTTGGTTACATAGGCTTCACTGCCTAGTACATTTTGCCTTTCAACTTAATTCATTTTGGCCTTCCGGCTCATTCTATTATTATAGTGCTAGATATTCTGGCCTTATTGCCCAAGGAATCACCCTTAGGCTATAGGTATCTCAACTACAACCTGGTACAATCTGAATATTCTGCCAGCCTCAAGATATACTTTGGACACACTGGTCCAAAGTCACCACACTAGGCAACAAATACAGTGCTAGGGACATAGTCTTATAGCCCAAGGACACCTCCCCATGTAAACTTGTACACCGGGTTTTACTGCCTTGAGCCTTTGCTCGTCTATCCCGTGTCTGAGCTTCTTCATTTTAAGATCTCAGACTACTTTCCTCTTACTTAGCAGTGTGACTAGTAAATACTATCTGACTTCACTGGTTCAAATTTCTAGACCATTCAATCAATTTCTGTTTCTGTATCATCATAATCACCAACTGCACTGCTTTTCAATTCCATATAGCAGTTATGATAATCATGTCACCGCTTTTCAATTATTCTATGTTGTCTCATATTCAACATTTTGATTTTTAAATTCAAAATCTCTATGGTTGTAGTACATTTTCACAATCACACTATACGGAAGTAGTGCTTTCACATTTTCAATGAGAACAGAATCGCAGTCAACTCAAGTTCAAGAAAACACATTTATTACCGGCCCAAATTCATGAAAACAAATTCACTATCGGCTCAAATTCGTGAGTAGGATAATTCATCTCACGAGGTTCAACAACTAAGAGGTATACACCACCATTTTGCCTTGCCTCACCAAGACATATCTCAATCATTTCATAACATGAGTCACAAGAAATGTTGACTACATACGCAGGACTCAATGTGTCCTGGGTATGATTACATGCAATGTTGACAGTGTACGGAGGACTCAACATAAAAGTGACGTCATCATTAGTCATCATGACCTTACTTTATTAAAGTTACTTTATTGGTACTTACTCGAGGTTCTACTCGGGTTTCACTTGGGATTGTGGCATGCTACCGAGACCCGTCCAATGTCACCATGTTAGACTCTGTGTGCGGGCCCCACATGGCACCACATAGTGGTGTCATGTTCCAAAAATGAAGGGTACACATATGTGCCTTAGAAATGCCATATGCACATCTATACCAACACATTCTTGCTTAACCAATCGTGTCATACCTTATAACATAGCTAGATGACATCTTTCTACCAACCTAATGGCACCACATAAGCTTTCTATGCCCTTTTGCACTGTGACTTTAATCTTACAGCCTATGTTTATGCATACTAGGTCCATTGCCCAGTATGGCTGAATCACATAGTCCTCGAGAGCTATTCTATCCCTCGACTTTCTTGGGACTCTTCCTAAACTGGATTTAATCATCTACCTGATACAGGCTTATCCTCAAGTCTTTAGGTCCAAAATTCAGGATATTACAATTTTTCCTATGTGCATATATGTTTATATCTCATGATTACTTTTATCTATTATTTAAAGGATAAGAAACAATGTTTCTCTAAAAGTGTTTTTTGGGTTCAATGTTGCCCATGAAGTTTCAAAACATAACAATGTTGTCCCATGCTATTAAAAACTAACGTTGACCGTTTTAAAAAATCACATTGACTATTAAATTTCTTAATGGTAAGGGGCATCATTGCTCATTTTTAGTACTCTCAGGGCAAAATCGAACCCAAAAAAACTTCCGGGGTAACATTGCTCCAGAGCAAAAACTTTCAGGACAAATTTGCGCTTTTACCCATTATTTAATATTATTTGGAAAATTCTAGAAAAGCACCTTCAAAATATCAAAATCACAAATCATGTTTATTTCTTACAATACAGTAGGTATTGATTACAATTGCTTATCAATTAACAACTTAATTTAGTATGAAATCAATGAATTATGAATTTCAAATTTTGAAGGTATTTTTATGGAATTTTGCCTTAATTTTTTTTCTCTTTCTAAATAAAAAATAAAAAATAAAAAATGCATGCATATGAATGACTCAGAAGGATCTAAATCGTACTTATCCAATCATTTTTTTAAATCTTGGAATTTAACACATTCATTTATCTTTATGAATGTACAGGATCCACACATGGGAAAAACAATATATTTACATTTTAAGGTTTATATTTTTATCAAAATATCTAGTGTAGTAAATGATAATTCATGTATGATTCTTGCATTGATATCAGTTTTTCCTCACTCTAGATTATTTACCATCTCAGACTTGCTCACTCTGCTATATAAATGCTGGTTGCTAGAAGATGAACTCAATTGTATCCAACAAATTAAACTATCTTCAGGCCTCAGTCTACGAATCCCTAATAAACAACTCATGGGGAAGGTTTCATTCAGCGTAGCTTTCATATTTCTTCTTCTTGCTGTTTCAACTTGTTACGGTATACTTTCTAATCTTTGATCCTATATCTCTCACTTTCTGTTTTTCCCCTCACAAAAGTAGTCAACCTTTAGTCCTTTAACTTCTTCTCACATAATATTGGTCATTAAATTTTATAAACTCAGTCTTTTAACCTTGATGTTATTAACAAAAATGCTGTTATTGAAATTTTAAATATTGACAAAACATTATTCTCAAATGTTGACGTACACTTAATTTTTAAAATACAAAATAATGTTTGTTATAAGAAAATCATCACTTGAAAATAATGAAAATAGGGTCAAAGGATTGAAAATATAAAATTAGAGGACCAAAGTTTCACTTTTGTATATAATTGTGATATGGTATTATAGGGAAATTATGTTATTTCCTATATCTCTTTGATGCAATATTTATTTATTATCAAATTTATTGATAGATTCAAGAATATTATATTTTTGTTGAATCTATATATATATGTATATGTGTGTGTGTGTAATTAAAAATAAAGTAAGTAGAGTGCTCCCCTCCCCACATACTTCCAACTTTTCTTAAAACTGTTAGTTTTGAATTCTATTTGTACAAATATGTTAAAATTAATTCTGTCATATTTTGCTGACCCTCCTTTCTGTTTCTTTAGGAGCCATGAGCATAATCTTCAAATAGAAGACGTTTTTATAATTTGAAATATGTGTGTGTATGTGAATTTGAGTTTGTGTAATTTAAAAAAGAATTAAAAAAATATGTAAGAGTCATATAATAATTTCAAAAAAATTTGATGATACTACCTTCCACTTTCTACATGTGTCACTTATAGAAAGTATTTTCTATGTTGTTTGTTTTTCCAACATAAATTTAGAACAAAAGACAACACTTTTATATACTACCACCTCTAGTTTTAATTATATAAGCACTTTTGTAGTGTAATTTGTATTATAAAAGTGTTTCTATAATTAGGACCGAAGGAAGTACCCTCCACTAACCAACATAAAAAGTCTTGCCTGCAATAGTGCATATAGAATCAGTTACAATATATAAATGAACAAAATTCTGTATATATAACCAATAATATATAAGATCCCCAAAACCCACCTAATTAACCCATAATTGACCCTTAATCAGTACTATAGTTTTCTTTTAACATATATATATATTGAATAATGCAGGGATATCAGTGGAAAGGGGCACACGCAGTGGAAGAATCATGGCTGCACCAATTGAATGTGGAACACCTGCAGACTGCCCTGACTGTCAAGCTGGATACCGTAAGGTGTGTGAAAATCGAAAGTGTGGTTGCAAACCTAAGACCAATGCTGCAACAAATTCACACCCTATTGTGAACTGAACAATCAAGGTGGAACAACCTCTCTCCTCTCTGCACTTTCCGTCCCACTGCTTTTGCTCCCTCACCGGCGGTTTGTGCCTTATGCACAAGCCGCCGGCGAGCACCGTTTTTGTGCCACAGACGAGTCCGAGTGGTAGTTTGGTGTCCAGATCTTGGATCTGCGGTCCTGATGTTTTGGAGTCCAGATCTTTGAGCTATGGTCCTCTCCCTCAGAGTTTTGTCAGATGTGGTCTTCCCTCGTCCTTGTGGCGAGTCCTCTCCTCTCCTTCTCCAGATCTGTAGAGGTGAGATTTATCTGTTTTGTGTTTCTTTTTTTGTGTTACTGGGTTTTGTGGAGGTGTTTTTGGCTGAGGAAATAAATAGATCTGTCAGATCTGCATTCAAATCCTCTTGGTTGGTTGGTTGTTTGAACATTATGAGATCCGACTATCATTTGGTAGCTCAGATCTGCGTTCTTTGGGGAAGATCTAAAGAGGTGTTGTTTAGTGTGTGGTCGAGGTCACCGGATATGTTTGATCAGAGGAGTAGAAGTGTTCTTCAGACATCAAGGGTCTTCTTTCTTTTGAGGTTGGGTTTCTGTGTTCTTTACCCCGGGATGGGGTACCTATTTAGCTGACTTAATTGCAGCTATTGCTTATAAGATTGTGTGCCCTTTGGGGTGGGTTTTCCAACCAACACTTTCTTGCTCGTCACTTCTAACCTTGGATATCGAGGAGGTCGATTTTGTCCATGATTCTACTTCTGTTCTTATATATTTAATGTACGGTGTTCGGTTAATATTATATCCAGTTTATTTTGTTGTATTTGTTTTAGTAGTGTTTCTATCTTTGCTTTGATTACTTGTAACCTTTGTTATCCTCAGTAATGAAATACTCTAGAATTGTTCAAAAAAAAAAAAAATGATATTTTGTTTCCTATCTTTCAAATGTTAAGAGAACGTTTTCCCAATTTAATAAGAAAGTCCTTTAAATACTAGCTGAATTACCAAAATTTCAGTTTGTTACTAAAAAAAAAAAAAACCGTGAATAAGGTCACTTGGACTAAAATGAGATTTAGAAATTTTCTTAATTTACCTCAATGGCCCTAAATTATTATAGAATGAAAAGGAATATTATATTGAAGACAATTTACTATCACGAATGGAAACTTGTGAATTGCAAAATTCAATTGGTTAATTTCTACAAAAAAAACTTCAAATTTAATTTACGCACAAAAAGATGTAATGAATATGAGCTAAAGCGACTTCCCACACACCAAAAGGCATAAATTACTAAGTTGAATATTCTTTTTACTATGTATATATAACTCAAATTATTAGAATAACTCAAAATTAGAATAACCACCCAATTTATGTTTGCATATATGTATATAGGCACAATAAATAAAGAAGGATGATATAAAATGCTCAAATTAATTTTTGATTTGGTTAGATAGAAGGCACTAAAAAAAAAAAAAACTTTTAAAACGGTTAAAATTGGCTCCTTAGATTAGACTTGGGACCATTCTAGAATCTACTGGTATAGAAAGTCTAGACCAATTGCACATGTAACATCCCAAATTTTTATTGGTAAGATTTAAATAATATTCTGATTTTATTTATCAACTAATTTGATATTTTAAACGATCAAAATATATGGTATGAACTCTTGAAATATAGAATTAAGAAAATAATGAAATGTATTTGAAAACAGTAGTGCAAAATCCTTATCTTTATAAACCACGCCTAACTATGATTTTATAAGGTATTTAATTTTTATAAAAGAAAATATATGTTGGAATATTTTAAAATGAAGAGATGTATTTTTGTAAAGTCATGTTCATTAAATTAAGGGATTTATATAAAGAGTTGGGTAAATAGTTATAATAGTAAAAGTCACTAAGGTTGTGTTTCTTTATTTTCTAGAGACACATGTGAAAAGTTATAACTAGAGGTGTGTTAATTAACTACCACTTGATGCAAAGTTGCATGTGTTGTATTTATAGAAAAATTTACATAATATAAAGGTATAACTCTTCATATGTTTGTTTATGAATTAGCATATGAGATTCATGAATCTAACAAATTGTTATGACTTTTAACTGAAGATGTGTGTTGCTTCAAGAGACACTACTTCAAGGCATCATTTCATGGCCTATAAATACCCAACACCATTTGTCATTCTGACACATCAGAAATTGCACAACAACAAGAGATTAAAATCATTACCTTTGTTCTTAAGTACATATAAAGATAAAGTCAAATTATTACTTTGTAAAAGTCATTGTTGTCTTGTTTGGAGTGTTGATGGTACAATCCATACTCAAGGTCTTCATTATATCCTGGAGAAAATCTATTCATCAATCTAAATTTTGCACCCTATTAAATAAGAATATATGGGGGTGAATTAAGTCATAAGAAAGTGTTGCCCACGCCATAAGACATTGTGTATTATTTTATTCTTCATCTCTTATTCTTGTACTTCTCAAAGATTTAGTTCCTCCAACAATCTTTAGGCTTACTTCTGTGAATACAAATGGCATCTTTAAAAGAAGTTGACTGCAATCTTTATGAAGTTGGAAGGATTTGAAGGAGGAAACTATGAAATAGCACCTGTTTATGCAAAAATTGGAGCACTGTTATAGTGCGAGCATTCCCCTCGCTTGCCATAATGAGACACTAACGTGCGCAGCCTACTGTGTAAAGGATTTCATTACCGCCACCGTTGCAAGGCACAAGACTTCGTTGTTCAAGTGGAAAGCAATGATTTTTTTTTTTTTTAATTATAAAATTTTAGGAAAGTTGGGCTGAAGGAATCTATATATTTGACGATTTTATTGGAAGCCTAGGGCTAGATGAAAATAGATGGAGAAGTGAAGAGGTCTGGTACCAAGAAAATATCCAAATTTGAAAATGGCAATGTTTGGTTGGTCAAAGAAACAAATATGAAAAATTTGAACACGGCAACGTTTAGTTGGTGAAAGAAATAAAGCATTCTGATTAAGAATATGACAATTTTCTATAGCAACGTGCAATTCTTGGGTACGTGATCGGCACATTTTGTCACTCAAAGGATTTTTCTCATAATATATATAATAGAAATGGATGGTTTAATTCAGCATAGAAAATGAGTAATGAGTTGTTGTTCACATGCTTATAATTGAGGTTTCGATTCTTGGGTTTTCCACTTTTCAAAAAGATGGTGGTTTTTTGAAATTAGGTTGAAGATATGATGAACAAGATTGGATTTTTACCTTTCTCAGATGGCGTTTTTTTCTCTACCTCTTGGTAATTGGCAAAAATTCTCAGGATCATGAGTGTCTATGAATTTCGCCCAACTCCCCTTTAAATAGCCTTAGTGGGCCGAAAATTCCAAAACCTAATTGTCTTGTATATTTTGGCCACCATGCTAAAAATGGGGTTTTAGATGATAGGCTCATTACTTGGTGTTATTTAAATCATTAAGATAATGAATTAAATTCATATCTTGATTATTTGATTCAACCAAAAATTTAAGATGATAGATCACATCTATATCTTGATTATTTAATTGAGTCAAAAATTTAAGATGATTGATTACTTGATTGAATAAAAAATTTAATATAATCGATTACATCCATATCTTGATTATTTAATTGAATCAAAATTTAAGATGATAGATCACATCTATATCTTGATTATTTGACTGAATCAAAAATTTAAGATGATGGGTCTCATCCATATCTTTAATTAAAATTTAAGATTATGGATCATATTCATATCATTAAGTTATGCCTTGAATTAAAATTTAAGATCGTCGTTATAATTCAATCTTTATTCATTATTCTTTCTATCCAACCTTTATATACATATAGGGGTTATCGTTTGTCATGTCACTTGACATAAGATTATGTCAAGTCACTCGAAAACTACGTCGTTTTGGGATTAGAGGAATTAACGAACTCTCAAAACGACGTAGTTTTGGGTCAGGGGAATTAATGAAGGATCTTTTAGTAAAACTCATATAATAAATTCTAAAACAAAAATACAAAAACACCCATCATTAATTTCCTTAACTCTCAAAACGACGTAGTTTTGGGCTCACTTGACATAATCTTATGTCAAGTGACATGACAAACGATAAACCCATATATATATATAATAATAATAATAATAATAATAATAATAATAATTTAGAATTATCTTTTATAACCTAACATCTCGAATTTAAAATTTAAATTCAAATTCAAAATTCAATTTGGCCTAAGACCCCGTTTAGTCTTCTAACACATTTAGGCCTTTTTGTGAAGAAACTGATTTCCCACTAGAGGCTCAAATGTGGCGCCATTTTCACTATATATTGGGCTTGGAGTCCTACTCCAACCCAATTACACATTTACTTTTGATAAAGCCCAATAACAATTATTGGCCCAAGCTTGCTAATTTTAAGCAATCAGGAATAACCTTTGTGTGTGACCCATTAGGCCCAATTAGTTACTGACATAAATAAACTTGGACCAATTAAAACTCCTTTAACTGACCCAAATTATCTAATGACCACATAAGACCCTAGTAATGCTCTGCGGCCCAGAACTAATTGAGTTGATCAAGTGATTATCTTTCAAACTTGAATACCGTGCAGGCATCATCCCTCACAACGTGATTCATATTTAGTCTTGAGCAATGATACCAAATGACAGTGGAATATCACCTAGAGGGGGGTGAATAGGTGATCTCAAATTCTTTTTCGATGATACACACGGAGACAGAATTTAATCTAAGACAGAAAGAGTAAATGAACACAGAGCGATTTATATTGGTTCGGCCAAACACTTCGACCTACGTCCAGTCCCCAAGCACACCTTGGGATTTCCACTAATCTTTTCAAATACGATTACAACACAAGGATGATCCTATCACTCTTGGACTCACTCCCCCTCTCGGTTGTAAACGTACACCCACTCTTAAGGTTCCACAACCTTAAGTTATACAATCTAAACCGTAATCAAGTAAATGTTTAAGTGACGAAACTCCTCACTGAGTAGATAAATGATAATCACTGAAGTGCTAGAATATCTGAAGATATTAATGAGACAGTTGAAACAATAAATACAATTGACTCAAATTGAATGCGTAAGATGTTTCGGTAGCTGGCAAAATTGAATGCGATTGCCTTTTATAGTGAATGCCATTAATGCCGTTGAGAGACTTCAAGAAATAGCCGTTGTGACTCTCTGTATTTCTGTTAGACACAAAAGCAGAATGACGAGGAATATTTGAACGTTGCTTCATTAAATGCTCTTCGGCGGTGACGACCTTGTGCAGAGAGATAATCAGAGGCAAGCTGGAATAAGTGTTGCTCGAAAGAATGCTTCCGTCTGCTGCGATCGTTTATTCCTAATGTTGCTCTGACTTACATTTAATGCACTGCCACGTTGGATTGCTTTTCGCTTGAATTCAAATATAACCTGGTTAATCACTTTAAAACTCAACCAAAGAATGATTAGATATGATATAAGTGAGTTTAAAGATGATTAATAAATATTAGAGAATAGCCCATGAATTTCCTGGAGAGATTTCAGTAGCATTCATTCATCGTAAGTTTTTCAGAAAGGCATTCTCGAGAATTGTTCTAAGCATTCTCAAGAATCAACTTAAAGACCAAAAGAAGAGAAAGCAATCCTGAAGGAGTTCTCGAGAATTGATCATTTCATTCTCGAGAATCCTATGGCCAGAAACTTTATCGTGAAGATTTAATGAAGCCATTCTCGAGAATTGAATCATCATTCTCGAGAATTGGGCGTTAATCAATTTTCAAGGTATTCTCGAGAATTGATACTGCATTCTCGAGAATTGGTACCATTCTCGAGAATCAATTAGGCACTCTCGAGAATCAATTAGGCACTCTCGAGAATCATGTAATAGGAAGTATTTGAGCATCATGTTTATTCACTTAGCATTCTCGAGAATCAAGAGTGTGTTCTCGAGAATTGCTTCCATTCTCGAGAGTAAAATTAACATACTCGAGAATCACGGCCCTGGAAGCAATTGATCATTCATTAAACATTCTCGAGAATCAACTTGTTATTCTCGAGAATCATGTAAGGCAATTTAGATCATTATATGTTTACTTAGCATTCTCGAGTATCTTTTGCTTGTGCTCGAGAATCACTGTCATTCTCGAGAATCAAATTCTTATTCTCGAGAATCAATCGTTGGGAAGCAACTTTAATCTTTTATTGAGTATTTCTCGAGAGCCTATAAGTTATTCTCAAGAATCAATCGTTGGGAAGCAACTTTAATCTTTTATTGAGTATTTCTCGAGAGCCCATAAGTTATTCTCGAGAATCACTTCCATTCTCGAGAATTACAATCTCATTCTCGAGAATCACATGACATAAGATTATTCAATCTTTATATGATCATTCTCGAGAATCTTTTTCTTATTCTCGAGAATCACTTCCATTCTCGAGAATGACTTACTCATTCTCGAGAATGATGTGATATCCAGAAGTGAAGTTGTGGCAGACTATGCATACTCGAGAATCAATTGTGGGTACTCAAGAATAGGTCCAATTCTCGAGAATTCAATCTGATTCTCGAGAATCAGAATAACATATGGTCATTTGATTTTTCCATGTTATACTCGAGAATTATGATAGTATTCTCGAGAATCCTAAGATCATTCTCGAGAATCAGAAATGTATTCTCGAGAATGTTTGCTTCTATTTCACAAATTTAGTTATTTATACTTTCTGTTTTGAAACGTTTAAATCTTTTAAATTTTTTGTTATCATCAAAACACTTGGGATCTAACATTCTCCCCCTTTTTTATTATGACAACTACTTTAGAAAAAGGATTTATTTAAAGATTTAAATATTTGAAAAAAAACAGAGACAAAAGTGAAACATATCATGACATTAAACATATCAGTAAGATCATATCAAAATGTGTCTTTAAAGACTACAATAGTCAAGGTCCAGAAACACATAGCTGAATCATTAGTGCAATTAGTGTATCAGTGATATCAGTGATAAGCAAAATGCAAAATAAGTTCTGACACTAAATCCTAGATACTAAAAACACTACTCTAAATCTTATGCCTCTTCTCCCCCTTTGTCATCAGTCAAAGAAGGGGGACCAGGAGGAGCTAGGTAGGGAACAATAGCAGTGTTGGCCACTTCTTGAGAAGGAGGAGGGTCCTGAGAAGTAGAAGGGACATGAGAGGTGGCAGGAGGAGCCTGAGAAGGACCAGGACGACTGAGATTAGTTGCCAGATACTCAAGGTTGGTGTTCAAGTCCTGGATGAAGAGCTGAGTCCGAAGGTGTTGCTGATCCAAATCCTGAACCTCCTTCCTAATTTCCTTCTGATGCTCAAACAACACAAAGAGACGAGCATCTACTGCAGCTTTGAGATCTGACATCTCTGAGTTGAGGCGATCAGTGAGATGAAGCCTGAAAGCAAGCATTTCTGTTTCTATGCCTTTGACCAACTCTCTGAGAAGCTGATTCTGACACTCTAATCCCTTCTTGAGTGGATCAACTGCATTCTGAATCAGGGTCTGAGTAGCATTCTGATAGAAGGAAGGTACATGAGCTAAAGCAGTGCCAGCCTGAGAAGAATGAGCTTCTTCTGGAGCCTTGGATGAGGTAGGCTGAGAGGGTCCATCCACAACTTCTTTATCTTTCTTCTGAGGTTCTTGTCTCAGTAGCCCAGTTGCCTTGGTAAAGGAGATCTTCATATATAGCAAGTGAGTTTTGCTAAACTCCTTAGGAAAGACTACCTTGTCACCCCTCAGAAGGTACCAGACATCGTTAAAGGCAAGAATCTGGGAGACCAAGTTAGGATATGACATTGATTCCTCTTGGAAGTGCTGGAGGTAGATAAGAAATTGGACATCTCTGAGATAACCAATTTGCCTAAGTTACGTGGCTCCTTGGCAATAATAGAGGCTAGCAGCTGGTAGTCTTTGAAAGACTTGGCTATCACCCAAGAGGGGGGTGAATTGGGTGTTTGATTAAAAACTTAGAACTTTAAGAACTTTTCTTCACTTGCTGGAAATAGTTTGAATGTCAATAATAATTTATAAAGTGATAAGCAATCCTTCAAACATATATGCTAGAATGTAAGAGATAAGGGAAGAGAATATGCAAACGATGATTTATACTGGTTCGGCCCAATCCTTGACCTACGTCCAGTCCCCAAGCTCTACTTGAGAATTTCAATCCACTATCTTCTTTCAACTTGATTACACGTTCGTACTTGAAGTAAACCCCTTACTAGGATTGACTCCCCTTACAAACCGTAATCAATACACTGTTTGATTACACACTCGCACTCAAGTAATCCTCTCACTAGGATTCACTCCCTTACAAGTGTAATCAACACAATGTGTTTCCCACTCAAGATCACCCAATCTTGAGTAACTCACGAATATAAAGATAGGATGTTTACAATGAATCTTCTCTCTCGAAGTGTATGGATGAACAACGAAGTACAATACAAAACATTTCACTCTCTATGATATATAGACATTGAAAAGCAGAGAGTAAATGATATAAAGATCGACCGTTGCATATCCATTCAGATTTGAATCCATTCGAAATTTCTAGCTGTTGGGAGCATTTATGATGGATATAGTTGTTGGGAATAATTCTGATTCGAATCCATTTGAAATTCTAGCTGTTGGGAACATTTATGCATAATTCCCATTTCTGCATAATCTTTATTAGTTGGAGACTTTCTGTTGGAGCGTCCTGAATATTTGCCCATGATGCGGTGTTTCCTAAAATAGATTTAACAAATCATGTCTCGTTGCTTTCTGACCGTTTGAGGATAATTATCCTCCTTTCCAGTGTGTTGCCTTTTTTTTTTTTGCTTCGTTTTGAATGTTTGAATCCATTGGTGAAGCATTACAATTGAGTAGACAGCTTTGTTTCTTCAAGTTTCTAATTGGATTCAGCTCTCTTTCGTGTTTCTGAAAATCTGCAGCAAGTTCATCTTCTAGATCTTGATTTCTGTCAAGATTGATATTCTCTCAAGCTTTAATAATCTGAAACATGTACACAAATGATATAAATAATGTTAAGAATAAGTATAAGTCATTTGGGTAATCATGTGGATGTTCTTTGATGAGAAACGAGACTTTCGGACTGTTGATTTTCTGCATCAGAGACATGAACTCGAGTTTGCTTAAGTAGGCTCGAGTTTGCAAGGTGTCAGGTTCAGCTTTTGCAAGGTGCAAACCGGAGGTTCAAAGCAAACTCTAGAGTTTTTAACATTTTTGGGATCCAAGCTCGAGTCCACACTCATAGGCTCGAGTTTGGGTCTCTTCAAAATCATCTTTTGCTCTCTGTCTTGTCTAGGCTCGAGTTTGTCACTTATAGGCTCGAGTTTGGATGATTTTCGCGACCTGATAGCTCTCTGTGACCCGCGAACTCGAGCTTGCCAACTAATAGGCTCGAGTTTGCTTCACTTGATAGCAAACTTCCAACATCCTGAAAATACAGTCTAATTTCGAGGGCCATATCTCCCTGGTCTGAACTCCGTTTTGGTTGGTTCAACTATTGATTGGAAATCCCTTTGAGTCTACTTTCCAATGCCACCGATTTCAGCTCAATTGGATTCTCCGTTTGTGAGATACACTCAAAACATTGAAGGTTGGTCATTTGTGTGACGTGGATTTCACTGTCAACTTCATAAATTCATAGCTCATTCATATTAACTTCTTTTGGCTTGAATTATATATTAAAATGACACCTTGGGAGTCTAGTTTCATATGCCACTGGTTTCACCTCAATCCGATCTCTGGTTTAGGAGATATCATCGAATTACTAGACGTCGCCCAAGTGAAACGCTGAACAGAGTAGCTGAAATGCTGAAGACCGTTGTAGGCTCGAGTTTGAACTTATAGGCTCGAGTTTGGAGTTCCAAACCTGCAGTATATTGTGCAAGAGCTTCTTTCTTCAATCAACATTCTCCATTATTTAAACTTTGCATCTACATTAAATATAAGAATTAGTCAAAGTAGAAGATAAATGTAGTATGCAACCTTTTTGCTCTTAAGAATGGTATCTATATAAGACATCATCAAAACTAATCAAAACCAACAGTCTTTAATAACAAAATGAGTAAAACTCTTACCCTTGTTAACCAAATTTCTACTGTAAAGATACTAGAGTACTCTATGGTATCAGGCATCTGTGAAGGTTTGAACCTAAGGGGCTGCCCATCATACACCTCAGTAGGTAACAACAGATTGAAGCACTCATGCTCAGATAGAGAAGGTGGGTCTACAGGGGCATTAGTGATTCCTAAGTAGGAATTGATAATCTCAGCAAGTAATTTGAATTTGTTTCCCCCTAACCTTAGTAGATAAAATAATTTCTCCTCCAGGCCTCTTTTCTTCAACCATGTTAAAATAAAATATCTTAACAATGTGAGGTGAATATGGGGTTTGGAGTTGTAATAGAGGCATGTAAGGGGTTAACCAAGGTGACAAGTCCAGATTACAAGTTCTCCTAAATTTGTCCACATTAAGATAAACAGTGGGGCAAAAAGGTCTCTCCCCATAACTGGAAGCAAATAAGGGATTAGAGGGTAATACCAATGGGGCTTTACAGAATCCAGGAGGACAATGCAGGGCACTCTTCTGACTAACCATCTTACAGGAAAATGTGAGAGGAGCATCTGACTGTTGTTGACCAGGATGCCTGTGAGGAGGTCTCTGGACTTTGTCTTCTTTCTCCTTAGAGCGTAATTCATGAAAATTTGGAACTTCATCTTCGTATAAGTCTCTAGTGTTAGAAGAACTAGACTGAGATGATGAACCATCTTCTTTAGATGATTTGCTCGTTTTCTTGGTTGATTTGCTCGTTTCCTTAGATGATCGACTTGCATCTTTGGACAATGGCAGAGAATGAGTCGAAGAACGAGTTATAAGTCGAGAGGGAGTGGATTGAGTATCTAGAGAGAACGATACTGTCTTTGACGGAGTGGGTTTTTCTGAGGATTGGACTTTCGGTCGATATCTTGTGCGAGGCTTCTTCGTGAGAGGTTGAGAAGGAGATTTCGACGATGATTTATCCATGAGAGAAGGGAATAATGCAGGATTGATTTGGGAAGGGAATGAGAAGGAAGAACACAGAGAGAGAGCGACGAGAGGGGTTCTCGAGAATTGAAAGAGGAATGGCTTAAGGAAATTAGGGATTTAGGGTTTTAGATTTAAAATGAAGTAAAACGACATGACCCCAGTGAATAAAACGACCCAAGTTCGAAACTCAAACGTTGCGACCATTCTCAGGAATTGCTTACAATTCTCGAGAATCGGTTATGGTTCAAATAACACATCTCTTGATTCTCGAGAATACTGCCAAGATTCTCGAGAAACCATTGAACTAAATTCCATATATAAGATAATTCTCGGGAATTAAAAGGGTTCTCGAGAATGGCTTTAATTCTGAATAATCTTATAACATTCAATTCTCGAGAATGAGTCTTAAATTCTCGAGAATGACCTGAATGCTCGAGAATGATATCTTAATTCTCGAGAGTTCTTTGCTAAGATAAGTTTCAAGAGAACTATCGTGAGGCAATTCTCGAGAATGATAACTGATTCTCGAGAATTAGACGCTAAAAATCAAGTTCTATGAAATTTGTTTGAAGGAATTCTCGAGAATAATAGATTAGTTCTCGAGAATATAGCACTAAAAAGTCAATGTTCACAGGATGCGTTTAGAGAAATTCTCGAGAATGGGAATTAATGCTCGAGAATGCAACGTTAAAAATGATTTTCTCCAAAATCTTTGAAGGCAATTCTCGAGAATAGGTAATTGATTCTCGAGAATTTAGTACTAAAAAAAATTTCATATGATTTGGCAGAGACAATTCTCGAGAATGCTATGTTGATTCTCGAGAATGAAGGTGTAAAAATGAACAGTAACATCCAGTGAGTTCTGAAAACCCGATAATTCTCGAGAGTGACCTATGATTCTCGAGAATGACTAGGAGCGATGATAGAATATCATACCTTGATTCTCGAGAATGGATATATGATTCTCGAGAATAGGAGCACTCTGTTAACCTCTGTTTTTATTTGTTCGAACAGAGGACCTGCAAAACATAGCTAAACACTCCGATGGTAAAGTTAGTTCCTTTTAACATCAAAACACAATTAAAAAATATTTAAACTAACATTACTCACAATTCATTGGGGTTTACCATTCCCAATTCTCTTCGAATGAAATTGAACGGTTCTTTGGCTAAGGGCTTTGTGAAAATGTCAGCGAGTTGCAAGTGCGTGGGAATGAACATTACTTTGATATCTTTCTTTTGCATATGGTCTCTGATGAAGTGATGTCTCACATCAATGTGCTTTGTTCTTGTGTGTTGAACTAGATTTTTTGCGAGACTGATTGTGCTGATGTTGTCACAGAGGATTGGAATTTCTTTCAAATGGACTCCTAAGTCAGATAATTGTTGTCTTAGCCACAGAACTTGTGCGCAACAACTGGAGACAGCAACATATTCAGCTTTTGTTGAAGATACGGCCACGGTGGTTTGTTTTTTACTAAACCATGATACTAGTGATCCTCCGAGGAACTCACACTGTCCACTAGTACTCTTTCTGTCAGTCTTATAACCAGCGTGATCGAAATCTGAATATGCGACCAGAAACTCTTGTTGACCCTTTGGAAACCAGAGACCAATCTCTTTTGTGTCTGAGAGATAGCGAAAAATCCTCTTTACATGCTCAGCATGTGATTCCTTTGGCGCAGCTTGAAATCTCGTACATATTCCCACACTGAATTGAATATTCGGTCTACTTGCTGTTAAGTAGAGTAGTGATCCGATCATCCCTCGGTATTTGGTTATGTTGAAGTCTTTCCCTTTTTCTTCATTGGCGTCTAGAGAGGCAGTGGAGCTCATTGGTGTATCAGCACAGCACCGTTTCAATGCTCCAATCCAAACTTCTTGAGCAAGTCCCGGAGATACTTTGTTTGTGAGATAAATATTTCATCCTTCCGTTGTTGGATTTGCAAGCCGAGAAAGTACTTCAACTCACCCATCATTGACATTTCAAATTCATTCTGCATTTTCTTCAAAAATTCTTCACATAGAGATTCATTAGTAGAACCAAAAATAATATCATCTACATATATTTGTACAACCAGAATTTCATTGAGTTTATTATTTTTAATAAAGAGTGTCGTGTCTGTTTTTCCTCTAATGAAACATTGTTCTAGTAGAAATTTACTGAGTCTTTCATACCAAGCTCGTGGAGCTTGTTTAAGACCATACAGTGCCTTTTTGAGACGATAAACGTGATCAGGATGATGTTCGTTTTCAAAACCGGGAGGTTGCTCTACATATACTTCCTCTTGTATAAAACCATTTAAAAATGCACTTTTAACATCCATTTGATAAAGTTTACATTCTTTGATGCAAGCAAAGGCCAAGAGTACACTTATTGCCTCCAATCTAGCTACTGGAGCATACATTTCCTCATAATCAATTTCTTCTTCCTGATTATAGCCTTTGGCAACAAGTCTAGCCTTATTTCTGACTATAATTGCATATTCATCACGTTTTTTTTTAATACCCACTTGGTCCCAATGACCGGATGGTCTTTAGGCCTAGGTACCAAATCCCAAACCTGATTTCTATCAAATTGATGCAATTCCTCCTGCATTGCGATTACCCAATCATTGTCTGAGAGGGCCTCGTCAATCTTAGAGGGTTCGATGTTAGATATGAATGCATAAAATGTTACTTCATTTAAAGTGTTTTTCCTAGTTCTTACTCCTTGATTCACATCACCTATAACTTGGTCCAGAGGATGATTTCTAATAAACTTCCAAGCTCTAGGTTGGGATTGGTCAGGATTTTCTACAGAATTCTGACCATCGTTTTCAAAAACATTTTTGGGATTTTCAAGAGAAGCAGGAGTTGTTTTTTAAAAGAATTGGTTTTTGTGAGCAGATTCATCATCATCATCTAAAGGTTCATTTATTTTGGACTCACAGAACACAACATGGATAGACTCTTCAACTATACGAGTACGTTTATTGAATACTCTATAAGCCTTTCTTCTATTTGAGTATCCAAGAAAAATACCTTCGTCCGCTTTGGAATCAAATTTACCCAGATTATCCTTACCATTGTTGTGGATAAAGCATTTGCAACCGAAGATATGTAAGTGAGCTAGATTGGGTTTCCTTCCTTTGTAGAGCTCGTAAGGTGTCTTATTTAGCTTCTTTCGCAGATAAGCTCGGTTTGATATGTAGCTTGATGTGCTCATTGCGTCTGCCCAAAAGACTTGTGATGTTTGGTTTTCACTTAGCATTGCATGAGCCATCTCTGTGAGCACACGATTCTTCCTCTCAACTACATCGTTTTGTTGTGGCGTTCTTGGAGCCAAGAAGTTGTGGTCAATACCATGAGCATCAAAAAATTCAGCAAAGGCTTGATTTTCAAACTCCCCTCCATGATCGGTTCGAATAGCTGAAATATAAATGTCTTTCTCGTTTTGCACCTTATTGGCAAACACAGTAAACAGATCAAATGTTTCATCTTTTGATGACATAAACATAGTCCATGTAAAGCGAGAGAAGTCATCTACAATAACTAGAGTATATAAGTTACCACCAAGACTCCTTACTCTAGCCGGTCCAACTAAGTCCATGTGGAGTAGTTGAAGGGGACGATTAGTTGACATTTCAAACTTATTCTTAAAAGAAGATTTGGTTTGTTTACCCCTTTGACACACATCACATATCATGTCATTTTTAAATCGAAGTTTGGGTAAGCCAATAACCAAATCTTTTCTTAACAACTTGTCTAGTTGTAACATGTTCACATGAGCCAGCCACTTATGTCACAGCCAACTTTCATCCAAATTGCTAACAAAACATTTTTCAGAATTAACTTTAGGTAGTTCTAATGTATAGCAGTTACCTTCTCTGTGAGCTTTGAATAATGTCTTTAGTTTACCTTTATCTATTGGGAGATCATCCTTATTGACAATAAGACATTCCTCCGAGTCAAAGAGAATCCAATTGTTTTATCAGCACTTTGGCTAACACTTAGGAGGTTGTGGCAGAGACCTTCTACTAGATAGACGTCTTTGATCAGTGGTCCATTCTTTGTGCCAATTTCTCCAACTCCAGTAATTTTGCCAGATTGATTCCCTCCAAAGGTGACTTTACCACCGTCTTTTGTTTCCACAAACTTAGCTTGATCCCCCGTCATGTGTCTAGAGTATCCACTATCAATATACCATTTGTTGGTTCTTGATGCTCTCAGACATACCTGCAAATGAAGAGAAATTAAGCTTTAGGTAGCCACTTTTTCTTGGGTCTTTTGTGGTTAGTTCGGGCCTGAGAAACATAAGTTCCTTTAGGTACCCACTGATAATTTCCAACAGGCCTATCTCTTCTATCCTTTATATGGAAGAAAGACGAAGTACTATGGCCCTTACGATTACAGTAATTACAATGTGCAAATGGGTTAGATGTGTGAACACTTTTATGAAAATATTTCAAATAGGACTTTTCACCTGTTTTCTTCCTACCTTTTCTTTTATCAAAAATAGGATTATATCTTATACCTGAGCAATCATTTGTAAATCTTTGAGCTTTCAAAATTACACTGAGCATCTCACTACTTTTAGTGAATTTCTCAAGTGTTTTCGTTAGGTATAGATTTCTTTTCTCTAAATCCAGACAATCTTCACAAACAATATTTGTGCACAAAAGATTTTTGACTTGCTGTTCAAGAGTAATATTTTTCCTTTTCAAATCTATATATTTTTCAGCAAGCATTTCATATTCAGATTGTATAACATTATATTCATCGAATAATTCATCATAAGAAGGTTGTGAATCGTTTACCTCATCACCATTATTGTTGGGTTTCTCCTCTTCTGCAATTAGACAGACATTAGCCGTCTCTTCCTCTTCCTCACTTTCTTCTTCTGAAGATCCATCTCCCCAGATAGAAGACACATAAGCCTTCTTTTTGAAATGGTTGAACCTTTTCTTCTTCTCTTTCTCATTGCCTTTCAATTGTGCACATTCGGATTTGTAGTGGCCTGGTTTTTCGCACTCATAACAAATGATTTGATCTTTATCCTTATACTCACGTCTGTTATTTGAGCTTCCTCCTTTTTGGAACTTGTTTCTGAAGCCTTGGTCCCTTTTATAGAATCTTTTGAATCTTCGGACCATCATTCCCAATTCTTCATCCTCATCATCATCGATATCATCTTCTTTAATTTCCTTCACTTTCTCAGCATTAAGAACAACACCTTTGCTCTTGTTGCTGTTGATCTCTTCTAGACTCTTTCTGAATTTCAACTTGCTTTCATATTCGGATAGACTTCCGAATAGAGCAGCAACTGAAGTCATCGATTCACCTCGTGCCTCTTCTATTGCTATAACCTTTGCCTCCCAATCTTTAGTCAGAACATTGAGAATTTTTCTGACTTGAGATCGTTGGTCATATGTTTTTCCCAGAGCTGCCAATTGATTGGTCAAGTATGTATAACGAAGTTGAAATTCAGAAATGGTTCCCCGGACTTCATCCGAAGTAAATCATACTCGGTAGTCAAAGTATTGATGCAGTTTTCTTTGATGTCGGAGGTTCCTTCATATGCAATCTTCAACGCCTTCCACATCTCTTTTGCAGTAGACAAATTGCATATTCGAAAGTACTCCTTTTGGCTAAGAGCACTTTGAAGCATTAGAACGACTTTGCTGTTGAGTGTGATTTTTCTTCGATCATTCTCATCAAATTCCTCCTTTGTCTTTGGAACAACGAATCCTCCTTCATTTCTTGTAGGAACATAGTCTCCATTTTCAATTACTTGCCAGAGACCATACTCGGTTTCCAACACGAACACCTTGAACTTTGCTTTCCAGAACGAGTAATGTTCACCATTGAACCCCGGTGGTCGGTTGATTGAAGCACCATTAGGTAATATTCCTTCCACGATCTTTTTCTCGGGATGTTAAGCCCAACTGAGAAACCCAAGCTTTGATACCAAATGACAGTGGAATATCACCTAGAAGGGGGTGAATAGGTGATCTCAAATTCTTTTTCGATGATACACACGGAGACAGAATTTAATCTAAGACAGAAAGAGTAAATAAACACAGAGCGATTTATATTGGTTCGGCCAAACACTTCGACCTACGTCCAGTCCCCAAGCACACCTTGGGATTTCCACTAATCTTTTCAAATACGATTACAACACAAGGATGATCCTATCACTCTTGGACTCACTCCCCCTTACTGGTTGTAAACGTACACCCACTCTTAAGGTTCCACAACCTTAAGTTATACAATCTAAACTGTAATCAAGTAAATGTTTAAGTGACAGAAACTCCTCACTGAGTAGATAAATGATAATCACTGAAGTGCTAGAATATCTGAAGATATTAATGAGACAGTTGAAACAATAAATACAATTGACTCAAATTGAATGCGTAAGATGTTTCGGTAGCTGGCAGAATTGAATGCGATGGCCTTTTATAGTGAATGCCATTAATGCCGTTGAGAGACTTCAAGAAATAGCCGTTGTGACTCTCTGTATTTCTGTTAGACACAAAAGCAGAATGACGAGGAATATTTGAACGTTGCTTCATTAAATGCTCTTCGGCGGTGACGACCTTGTGCGAGAGAGATAATCGAGGCAAGCCGGAATAAGTGTTGCTCGAAAGAATGCTTCCGTCTCGCTGCGATCGTTTATTCCTAATGTTGCTCTGACTTACATTTAATGCACTGCCACGTTGGATTGCTTTTCGCTTGAATTCAAATATAACCTGGTTAATCACTTTAAAACTCAACCAAAGAATGATTAGATATGATATAAGTGAGTTTAAAGATGATTAATAAATATTAGAGAATAGCCCATGAATTTCTTGGAGAGATTTCAGTAGCATTCATTCATCGTAAGTTTTTCAGAAAGGCATTCTCGAGAATTGTTCTAAGCATTCTCAAGAATCAACTTAAAGACCAAAAGAAGAGAAAGCAATCCTGAAGGAGTTCTCGAGAATTGATCATTTCATTCTTGAGAATCCTATGGCCAGAAAATTTATCGTGAAGATTTAATGAAGCCATTCTCGAGAATTGAATCATCATTCTCGAGAATTGGGCGTTAATCAATTTTCAAGGTATTCTCGAGAATTGATACTGCATTCTCAAGAATTGGTACCATTCTCGAGAATCAATTAGGCACTCTCGAGAATCATGTAATAGGAAGTATTTGAGCATCATGTTTATTCACTTAGCATTCTCAAGAATCAAGAGTGTGTTCTAGAGAATTGCTTCCATTCTCGAGAGTAAAATTAACATACTCGAGAATCACGGCCCTGGAAGCAATTGATCATTCATTAAACATTCTCGAGAATCAACTTGTTATTCTCGAGAATCATGTAAGGCAATTTAGATCATTATATGTTTACTTAGCATTCTCGAGTATCTTTTGCTTGTGCTCGAGAATCACTGCCATTCTCGAGAATCAAATTCTTATTCTCGAGAATCAATCGTTGGGAAGCAACTTTAATCTTTTATTGAGTATTTCTTGAGAGCCCATAAGTCATTCTCGAGAATCACTTCCATTCTCGAGAATTACAATCTCATTCTCGAGAATCACATGACATAAGATGATTCAATCTTTATATGATCATTCTCGAGAATCTTTTTCTTATTCTCGAGAATGACTTACTCATTCTCGAGAATGATGTTATATCCAGAAGTGAAGTTGTGGCAGACTATGCATACTCGAGAATCAATTGTGGGTACTCGAGAATAGGTCCAATTCTCGAGAATTCAATCTGCTTCTTGAGAATCAGAATAACACATGGTCATTTGATTTTGCCATGTTATACTCGAGAATTATAAGAGTATTCTCGAGAATCCTAAGATCATTCTCGAGAATCAGAAATGCATTCTCGAGAATGTTTGCTTCTGTTTCACAAAATTAGTTATTTATACTTTCTCTTTTGAAACCTTTAAATCTTTTAAATCTTTTGTTATCATCAAAACACTTGGGATCTAACAAGAGCATCATCTATTTTGATTGACTAAATATAGCTAATTCACAGAATTAGGAATCTTCATTTTTTAATTCTATAACGGATCATGATTCTTCATGATTACTTGTTATGCACCCAAACTCCCGAGTCAATTAGAAGCTATCCAAGCTCTACCAGTCTTGTGAATGACTAATCTTTTGTAGGGGACTGTGAGTCCTCTTGGTATGTCCATCTATACTCATGTGCTCAAGTTACTCCCAAGAGTACATTGTTCTCTACATTTTCAGGCGGATAGAGTTGTATAGTCAAAGTATAACCCTAGTACATAATGTTCAATGAGTTCCTCAAGTACAGGACAATCTGCACTACCAAATGATGAGAGTTTTCATCAATAAAGATGATGAAGTAGGAGTACCCTCTTCTAGCCTGAGTAGACATGGGCCAACAAACATTCGAATGAATGAGTTCCAACAATTCAATGGCTCTGTGATTCACAGGCTTCTCAAGCTTGGTCTTCATCATCTTACCAACCAAACAAGATTCACAAGATCCATAGGATTCGAAATCCATGGAACATAGATAACCATCATGATAGAGTCTAGATAATCTTGTCTCATTTATGTGTCCCAACCTACAATGCCAAAGAAAATATTGATTACCTAATTTTGATTTGTTAACTTAAATGCTAAGAAATTCACTATTCAATTCTAAATCTAAAACATATAATCCATTTGCCCGAGATGCGCAAGCATAAACAATATCATTCATAATGACAAAAAACTTGTCATTCTTTATTATAAAATTAAAATCAAAATGTTCTAAATGGGAAATGGAAATAATGTTTCGGAAAATAGAAGGAACATGAAGAAAATTTTCAAACGTAAAGAAAAGCCTGTAGGTAACTTGAGGTCCATATCCCCTATAGCTGATGCAACAACTCTTGCTTCATTCCCTACGTAGAGATTCACCTCGTTTCTCTTCAGCTTCGTAGGATTCTATAGTACCTGCAATGAATTACAGATGTGAAAACCACAATTGGTATCTAATACCCATGAAGCTGAATCAACATTTAAAAAATTAATTTCTATAGAGAACATACCAGAGGCAGAAGCATCACCATGCTTCTTTCCCTTGAGGCTTGCAAGGTATAATTGGCAATTCCTCTTTCAATGTTCTTCCTTTTGAGAATGGTAGCATACAGTAGTGTCTTTAGATTTCTCTTTTTCTTATTTTTTTACTGTATTCAATCTAACATTCTCATGACATCCCTTAAGATCACCAGGTTTCACAACTCAAAATATTTAGGCCTTAAATCAAAAGATTTCAAATTTCCTATGATACTCCCGGGGGTCTTCCATCCTAAGCTTTCTCTCGCCTAAGCATGCTTAACCTCAAAGTTTCGATAAAATCTAGGTCATACACTACCGGCTTCTTGGTACAACTCCTCCTTTTAATTCATGATTTTCTCAACTTCTTTTCTTTGTATGTCTTAACACTTCTAAATGTCTAGCGTCTACCTGCACAATATAAATCCTCTTATTCTCAACCATACAATTACTTAATAGTTCTTTCAATTGAGATTTAATAATTCTCACCTATTGTATCCTTAAAAGTCATCCTCTCTCTCTCTTCCTTTTCCTCAATGTTAAGAACTCACATATAAACAAACTTTAACAACAATTATTTGGTTAAGCATGTAATAAGATACCATTCATCTAAGATATCATGATTATTTCATACTCTTGGAAAAACCTTATTTTATCTTATTTTATCTTAGAAGAGTAAAATAGTTTACATATTTCAAGATCCTCAATCTTATAGACAAAAAGCACCTTAATGACTACATCTTGCCATTTCACAAAACCTGAGATCTAACTCTCTTTTCTACAAAAGATTCTTTCACTTTAAATTCTTGGTAAACTTTAATCATATATACCACCCAATTGCATCATTTTATTGATGGGGTGCAAAAATTTCTTGGTTCTCACCGAAGGATGGAACCCATCATAAAAAGTGAGCGATGAACTAAACACAATATAAACAACTAAACAAGGAAGATATGTATGAATATTGTATATTGTTACTATTAGCTCTGATACCAAAGTGTAGCATCCTCCATTTTAAAGGACAATTATTAATTACTAACTTGATTAAACCATTTATTGAAATGTTTTGTGCACACAGTTAAGCTATAGATTTTACTAGGCCCATATTTTTAAACTAAATATTGCTTTAGAATTTGTCAAAATATCTGAAATATACTAGAGTATGTCAGGTGAGCCCTAATGCGGCAATATACAATAATTCAACATGTACCAAAAAGGTGAAAGCACTACCGTTTGCAAAAGTAACTTAAGCTTCTGAAGCCTTCCCTGATTGACTCACACAAGAACTATCACCTGAAAAATATTTGTAACCATCAATCCAGCTCATTGTAAATGCTAATATGTGCTCATGAGGTGCCAAGTGGAACATTTTATATAACAAAGTACTAGATATCTAATTAACAAATTTATCAAATCACAAATTCTGTAATAAAATTTCTATAATAAATTTCATACCATGAATCATATATATAACATGACAAGCAACAAATCAATACCCTAACAATCCTTATCACCCCCACCTTTATTCCGTTGACCGAACCCATGGGTTGTAACATAATATGTTTAGTCCCTTTAACAAGACTGCACCAAGCTCTCCAATAATGAGGTATAGCCTGGCCAAAAGCTATAGAACTCATATTAGACCATGAGTTCCCTTTCCTTCGAATATAGAAATGTGTCACTGTCCCAAGGGCTGACCCTTATTCCGGCCAAAGGAAAAGGGTGATACTAAGGGCCCTAAGACCATCCATTGTGTACCGAGTCGTAGCATACCACGTGGTATTTTATACATAATAACTCCCATAATCACTCCACATCCATCACCGCTCCACATCATCATAATCTTGGCATGATATATAAGATTCCAAACATAATTTATAAAAATAATACATCGTCTCAATAATCATTAAGATAACAATACTATTTCAACTCACAAAATCATAACAAAAATGCATTATCCAAAATATATAATATCATAATTTTCTGTCTCAATAACAATTTCAAAATACTCATTGATATAAATCAATAATACAATTTCACCAGTCACATTTCAAAATAAAATCCCACAAGGCAACTTCATTAAGAACATAGTTTTCATAGATTAAAAATCACTCACAAACATCATACAAGCAAATACAATGAGTGGAAAGTGGTTACCTCCAATTCTTTCAAAATAAAATCCCACAAGGCAACTTCATTAAGAACATAGTTTTCATAGATTAAAAATCACTCACAAACATCATACAAGCAAATACAATGAGTGGAAAGTGGTTACCTCCAGTTCTTGACACAAAAACTAAACTTGAGAGAGATCAAGTCCACTCTAAAAATAACTATATAATTATATGTTAATAGTATTAACAAAAATACCAACTAATACAATAATAATTAATTAATTAAACTATAATTGTGTCATTTTAGTTTTCTTAAAATAAGTGACAATTTTATTTATTCTTTAAATCATCATTACAATCTCATTTTCTTCATAAATTATTTCTCACTAATTATGATCATCAAAATATCACTATGTCCGTAATTTAACCAAAATATCCAATTTCCTATAATATAAGTTTCACTTAAATATTCACATTCATTATAAACCTCAAATTCAATACATCTAATATTCAATATAACCTCCAATAAATTATAAATTCAGATACAAAATACCTAAGGGTTAAAGACCTAATTTGCCACGGAAGTTTTGCTAAGGGAGCGCCTAGCACCCGGAAGTATTTTGGGTATCTTTTTGCCCCGGAAGTTTACAAACATAGCAATTTTGCCCATCAGTTGATCTTGACCATTGGATTGGTATCATTTTTGCCCCGGAAGTTTACGAATTTGCTCCTAAATAAAACTTCCGGGGTAAAGTTGCTCCGGAAAAAAACTTACAGGGCATATTTGCTCTATGTTTGTAAACTTCCGGGGCAAAAATGATACCCAAAATACTTCCAGGTGCTGGGCGCTCCCTTAGCAATACTTTTATGGCAAATTAGGTATTTGATACCTAATATCACAAATCCCAATTTCTCAACCTAATACTAACTTATATAAGCATATCCCAATTTATTTAATAAATCTTCAAACCTCCACATAATCAAAATCATATCAAACTTTTGATTTAAATTTCAAAACCCAACTCATAATTTTATACAGTTCGAGATTTAGCAAAACTAAACCGACCACAATACCTCCACTAATCCAAATAAATACCTTAAACTTCATTTATTTGGTAGAAATATCCTATAAAGCATAAATCCTAAATTCTTTTAGATATAAAATTAAATTTAAATTCCCACAACTACCAACTAATAAATCTAAACCAATTAAAATTACTTATCAATCATGTTCTTGATATATACAGTCATCTATTATCAAAAATCAAAAAATTATCATAATTATAATCTCAAAATTTTCAGTAATCAATACTATATTTCTCTCATTAGAAAGAGAAAAATACTTGGAATAACTTTCATGAAGAAAGTTTGTTGAAAAGAAATTAATTTAACTACCTAAATGATCTTATAAAATAAATAGTTTACCTTAAAATATCCTCCAGACTCTTCTTTTCTTTTCTTTCATTCTTTCTTTACTCTCACACCCTCACACTCTGTCCATCTCTCACCTAAAACACGCGCACACACACTACTCAGCTTCACACAACACACCTATATATATATATATATATATATATATATATATATATATATATATATATATATATATATATATATAAGGGAGGGGAGAGGCGGTGAGGATTCGCTTTCCCCCTCCCCTAGCACATGGCAGCATGCCAGCATGCTGCCACGTCTCCCAAATTTTATTTTATTTATTATTATTATTACCATAAAAGACCCTTTTTTTCCTCTTCTCTTTTCACTTTTTTTAATTAATAAAATATTATTGTTTCAACTAATTTATTTTACTATCATAAATGAAATTTTATATAAAAACCACTATTTTGTAAATTACATTATAAATTCATATATCATGATTAATTAATTTTTTCTTACTTGTAATTAAATCTTAATATAAAAATTAAGATGTTACAATGGTGTTGGGGTAGCAGTTCAATATTTATAAGCTCAAGGCGCATCTAGCCAAAATATGAGGGCTATCAGAGTTTAAGTTAATTGATGTGTCTAATAATTATTTTATAGTGTGATTTACAAGTTTGGATTGATGGAAGGAGCAGAGAGTCTTGTATGAAGGACCTTTGGGTGATTGCACAACATTGTATTCTAGTACAAAGGTGGACACCATATTTTGATCCTTTCAAGAACCAATTTGAACAGATTGTGATGTGGGTTCAAATACCTCAGATTCCAGTGTTATGTTATAACAAGCAATGCATTCAAAGACTTGGGGAAAGAATTGGTCGCCTATTGCGAGTTGATATGAATACTTTGTCTGATCATATAGCAAATGATGCAAAAGTGGAAAGAGCCCGATATGTCAGGATCTGTGTAGAACTAGACTTGTAGAAAAGGTTGGTGCCGAGAGTGGTGGCTGCTAGAGAAGTTTTTTTTTATGTTGAGTATAAAGGTCTCAAGTTGATCTATTTTAAATATGGTAAGTATGGACACCAGAGGGAGTTGTGTCCTTGGAAGAGAAATTATCACTGAAAAAATATGGATGATGGTTCGATGCAGTAAAAAGAAGGACAACTGGAGATGATGCTTGGAAAAAAATCAATGCAACCGTCTAATCCATTTGGATTGTGTATGTTTGTATCAAAAGGATGGATGGCTCGTGCATCAAGGAGAAATGAAGGGAAAGATAAAGGGAAAATTCATTTCAGGGCCCTTTTAACAGGAAAAAACCTAAAAATGCCCCAAGATTCTGACAATCCCCGAAAAGACCCCAAGGCCTTTTCTGGGATTTTCAGAATCTACGTGAGTTGTTAATGGGGCTGATATAGTTGTTAACGGTACTGATTTAGTTGTTAGAAAATTGTTGTTAATGGTAATGATTTAGTTGTTAATGACATACTCGTTAACAACTCACCCAAGATTCTGACAATCCCATAAAAGGCCCTGGAGCCTTTTCTGGGATTGTCAAAATCTTGGGGCTTTTTTTGAGTTTTTTCCTGTTAAAAGGGCCCTGAAATAAATTTTTCCAAAGATAAACTTGCAAACATTAGTGGGCCCACGTGAAGGCTGACAATAGGGATGGCATAAGGGTAAATCAATCAAGATTTGAAGCCTTAACTTTTTTTTTTTTTTGCTCAAAAATGCTGCTTAAATTACCAAATCAACATCTACTATTATAACCAAAATAGAACATAAGAAAAACTACCTGATACAAACCGACAGAAAACAAACAGTCCTAGAAAAGGAGATAAAAGCAACAAAAAAATAACTTCGGCAACCCTCAAACACAGAGTTTGAAGATACAAAATCATCAACAATAATATTAGCCTACTGAGTATCCAAGGTTAGAAGGAAAGACAAAGTAGGTGTTGGTTGGAAAACTCACCCGACAGGGCACACCACCTTATAATCAATCGCTGCCAGACAGTCAGCTACTCTATTACCCTGTCTAGGGATATAGGAAAAGGAGAACCCAACCTTGTTAGCAACAAGACTAATAATATCAAGAAGAATACTTCGACACTTCCAGTCATAAGCATCAGGGGATTTAGCTTCAATACAAGAAATGAGGGAAAGACAGTCCGTTTCGAATACAACCTTATCATGACCCAAATCCAATGCTAACATTAGAGCTCGTTTTAGTGCTAAGGCCTCAGTCATGAAGGCTGAAATTGATTTCACTTTGTCCACGAACCCCCACTGAAAAACACCCCAATGGTCTCTACAAGCTACACCAATAGCAGCATAAGAAGTCCCAGAGAAATAGGCACCATCAGAATTAATCTTTAATACCCCAGAATCAGGTGGAGCTCAACAGTCACTGCAAGCCACAGGGTTGTTAGGTCCATCTAGATTAGCCCGTATGTTCTCATGCTGACTCCAATACTCAACATTACTCCTGCGAGCATATTCCATTACAGCACTAGGATTGGGCTCCAAAAAATTAAATACTTTATCATTTATCTGCTTCCAAATGTACCATAATAACCAGCAAATTAAATAGATATCCTTAGTACCAAGAGAAGATATACCATTTATCATCAACCACCACCCCGTAAAGTTTGTGACAATGGAGCAGTCAAATTGTACCCCCAAGCTAGAGCCAAACCAGACACAACGCGTCCACTGGCAATGAAAAAAAAGGTGCTCTGTATTTTCCACAGCCTCTTCACAGGAGCGTCTCATTCGACATAAGGCAGCATTGGTAGCGACCGCATCATTGAGGATGCGCCACAGGAATTGTTGCACACGTGGGATAACTTTAATTTTCTATATGGATTTCCAGCAAGATTTGGTAACAATAATTGATGAACCAGCCCTATGAACAGAACCAGAAGTCTTGGCTTTCCCAAAATGATAGCCATCCTTTACCGTATATGAGCCATTTGTTGAAGCAGACCATATCAACTTATCTTCAAGGCCATTAAAGGGTATAGGAATTGTATAGATAGCAGCTTTGACCTCTTCTGAGATGAAGTTAGCAATGGGGGCAAGGTTCCATAAGCCATTACTAATTAAATCACTCACTCTCCCATGCTTCACATAATAATCCTCACATTGCGGTGGTTTGACAGGAAATGAGACACCTGGAACCCATTGATCTCCCCAAATGCTTATCTTTTGCCCATTACCAACATCACACTGAAGCTCCAACTTTAGAAACTCTCGGCCATCAAGAAGACTAGACCAACACCAAGAGGCTTTGTGACCTCTAACTGCATCCATAAACACCGTGTGAGGAAAATAAACACTCTTCATTACTTGAGCCCAAAAAGCATCTGGATGAGAAAACAATCGCCACGTGGTTTTAGCTAGTAAGGCCTCATTCATCACAACCAAGTCTCGGAATCCCATGCCTTTGTGGTTTTTACTCAGAGTGAGATAATCCTAAGCCTTCCAATAGGTCTTCCCACCCCCCCCCATGACAGTGCCTTCCCACCAAAAATTAGCCACTAGACTATGAATTTCTTTACACGTTTTAAGAGGGAATTTAAAACAATTCATCGGATATATGGGTATCGCCTGAATGACAGCTTTGATCATAATTTCTCTCCCAGAGAAAGAAAGATATTTATGCCCCCAGCTTTGGATCTTATTAGCAACACGCTCCCTGACATAAGCCAACGCTTGCTGTTTAGTCTTACCCCATAAGCTAGGAATTCCTAGGTACTTCCCTGGGTCTTCAACTGCTGAAATATGAATCAGGTTGCACACCTCCTGATGAAGAGCTTCTGGGGTATTGGCAGAAAATAAAATGGAAGATTTATCCAACTTAATGACTTGACCTGAAGCCTCACAGTACAGCTTCAAGATGGAAGCTAATTGACGGCAATTTTCCTTCTAGCATTCATGAAAACAAGTGCATCATCCGCAAAAAAACATGTGTAAGAATCGGGCAACTAAGGCTTAACTTAACACCTTTCAGCAAACCAGCCTCTTGGCTTTTAGTAATCATGATGGAGAGAACTTCTACCACTAGAATAAAGAGATAAGGCGAGATAGGATCCCCCTACCGAAGACCCCTACTAGGAGAGAAAGAACTCACTGATTCCCCTAATAAGCATAAATTCATCATGACTGATGCAACACACTTCATAATCAAATTCACCCACTCAGTACAGAAGCCGAAGCATAGAAGGGATTTCTCCAGAAAGGCCCATTCAACACGATCATACGCCTTACTCATATCCATCTTGAGGGCAAACTCATATTTTTCACTTGTTTTTTTCCTCCTCAAGTAGTGATAAACCTCATGTGCGATAATAATGTTATCCTGTATACATCACCCAGGGACGAAAGCCCCTTGAGTAGGAGAGATACACACATCAAGTAAGGGCTTCATCCGATTTGCCATTATCTTCGAGATGATTTTGTAGGAAAAATTGCATCATCCAATTGGTCGAAGTTGAGAGATATGCTCAGGTTTATCAACTTTGGGAATCAAAGTGATATTAGTCTCATTAATAGGATCCAATGAGGAGTGACAAGCAAAAAATTTCAGAACCATAGTACACACAGAGTCACCTACCTCAACCCAAGCATTCTGGTAGAAAGAACCCGAGAAGCCATCCGGACCAGGTGCCTTAAAGCTCCCGAGACTAAATGCTGCTTTCCTGATTTCCTCCCTTGTGATTGGCAGCATCAAACACTGATTCATCTCAGGCGTTATTTTCTTATCAATACAGTTCAAAACGGATTCCATGTTGGCCATACCAGAAGAAGCAAAAAGTTGCTGGAAAAAATTGGAAATATTATCAACCACCTCTTGCTTCTCCATTAACCACCGACCTTCATTATCTTTAATGCATCTGATGCTATTACATTGTCTTCGTTTCATAGTGGACAAATGGAAAAACCTTGAGTTCTTATCCCCAACCCTCAGCCAACTCACTCTAGATCTTTGCCACCAAATTTTTTCTTCAAGATCATACACTTTATGAATAGCCATTTTCACATCCTAGATGGCCCTAGCAAACACCAAACATAAACCTCCACGAGAAAGTGATGATAACTCTGATTTTAGATCAACCAGCAACTTAGCATTATTAGGAAAGGCATTCCTACTCCATTTAACTAGGTCTCTCGTACACCTACTAATTTTATTGATAAAAGCAGAGATGGCAGTGTGACACCCATCCAGAACAGAGTCCCAACTACCCTTGACAACTTGATCAAAATCAGGATGATGCAACCAGTTTTCTTCAAAACGAAAAGTCCTCTTTCTTCTAATCGGCTCAGGCTGGCACATAATATACAGTAAATGGTGGTCTGACCTCACAGGAAACACATTGTGAACTTGGATATTAGGAAAAAGTTCTTTGAGATGGCGATTTCCAAAAGCTCTATCGATCCGTTCCCGAACAGTAGCCTAGTCTAATCTATTGTTGCACCATGTAAACTGAGGCCCATGAAAACCCAGATCGTCCAATTCACACCCAGCTGCAAAACATTTGAAATTTAAAATTTTCCTCCACACTCTAGGTGGCCCTCCAAGCTTCTCCGGCTAGAATAGAATTTCATTAAAATCACCCAGACATAACCAGGGCTCACAAATATTCCGACTAATACGAGTAATTTCCTGCCAGCATAAGAGTCAGTCTTCCTCAATAGGTGGACCATAAACAAAGGAGAGATATGATGGGATAGCCAAAACATCTGATTCAACATAAGTATGCATAATATTGGCTGAAGAAAATAAAATACTGACCTGAATCACCTCTGTCCACCAAATCGCAAGACCTCTACTCCTACCAATTGGGTCCACAAGCCACTCTTCAGAGAAGCCACATCGACGACGCAACTTTCTTAGATATCTAGCCTTTTGCTTTGTATCCATTAAAAACACAATATGAGGTTTTCTCCGGAAGCATTCTTCCTTTAAATTCCTGGTTGTCAAGGCAACCCCCAAACCTTGACAGTTCTAGGCTAGAATATTCATGGTGCACCGGTTGTTGGTCCCATCCAACCACCGGTGTTGAGAGAAGAAGAAGTAGATTCAGGTCTAGGAGAGTCCCCCATCACCTGCGAGCCAACTAGGTGGAAAGTCTATTTCAGTTGAATCAGGGGTACCAGCACAGCAAGACAAGTTAAGATTGTCGCCCTTCATGCGCATAAGAGACTTCACAGCTCTGTAATTTTTCCTTCATCCCCTAGGTGACTATTTTTTCGTTAAAGCAGGGATTTGAGGAGATGGCTAAGAGACACAAGCAGGCACCTCTTGAATAATAGGTTCATCAAAACAGAGACGTTGATGTCGTTTAGGCAATTTTGGACTCAAGTTCAATTCACTAGGCCTCTTTAGATGATAACCCTTGAGAGAAAAGGTCATTGCTGATATGGGCGATAGCCCCATGTGAGAACAGTTAGGCTCGAATGTGGGCTCAAGCTCATTGGGAAATTCTACCCGGTAGAGGAGTTCAGGCTTCTCACAAGATGGGCTTCCATTCAAAACACACTCTGGCCCAGTATCGTTGGTTACAGCCAATTGGGGGACACTAATTTCTTGCATGGCCCACTTGGACTCCTTCAATCGACTTTCTTCCTGATCTGTAGAGATTGGAGGTGTATCCCGTGAAGAAAACACCTGTTGCGCATTAAATGCATCCTGAGCCTTTTGACTAGTTTGCACACCAACGTCCATACCAACCGCTGAATTATATTGACTCGCCCCACTCCCCTTTTGACACACTATCTCACTGCCAAGTTGACCTACCTCCTGACACACCATATTCCTAGTATCCATTCTGCCTCCGATCGACTGCTTCGATGACGGTGACCAGCTCCACTGTGGACGACCAGCGCGATTCTGGGTAGATTCAGGCATAGCTTCACACCAATCTTTTCTATACACCTCCACCACATCGTCTAAAGTTCGCACACCATTAGCTCCGAGCCAGTTGCCAAATTCCTGCCCTCCATTTTCATCTTCCTTATGCCCAGAATGAAACTTGCAAGCCCTTTTCTCATGACCGAGCCTACCACATGCATAGCAAAAAATTTGAAGTCTTTCATATTTGACAGAGACCCAGGCCGGCTCCTTTCCCTTGCGTGGAACCCAGAAGCCCGGAATCAAAGTAGCATTTAGGTGAACTAGGGACCTTACCCGAATAGAACCTCTGCCAAATCTACCATCCACATTCGGCCTTTCAAACATGACCAAATCCCCTACAGCTTTCTCAAGAATCTGAGCGTTGCTATCATCAAAAGCTTCCAATGGGAGATTTTAAGCCTTAACGAAAGCGTTGGCAGAGGATGATATGGAAGAGGGGCCAAAATTCATTATGACAAGAGAAAATGAAGTTTCTGCAAGAAATGAGAAGGCGTCGTCATTGGGTCATACTCAATAAGTACCAACACAATATAAGCGTACGGGTGTGAATTAAAAAGCAAAGGTGGGGCTAATTCCACGGCTAATTTCTCAATTTTCCCCTTATTAAATAACTATTTACCAAAATGCCCCTGTCAGAAAACTATTTCCCAATTTGCCCCTGTCAGAAAACTATTTCTCAAATCTGCCCCTGTTTAGTCGACTAAAAACATGGTTTAGTCGACTAAATCGCGGGGCCAAATTTTTTTTGGAGACCCCCGACATTTAGTCGACTAAATCATTAAAAAATAAGGTTAAAACTTCGGAAGGCCATAACTTCTGGCTCGGGAGTTCGAATCAAGTGATTCTTTTTTTGATTCCACATAACTTTTTGAGATCTATGCACTGACATAAAAATTAACTTCCAGATTTAATGAAGAGAAAGGAGGAAAAATAAGTGATTCTTTATTGTGCAGGAGATACTAACAATTCATTAAATATAATCAAGTGATTCTTTAATATATATATATATATATATATATATATATATATATATATATTGTTAGAAATTGAACTCCAATAAAGAATTTATTTATTCATCCGTGATTTATTCCTTTTAAATGAGGTATACTTATAGATGAAAAATTAATACCAACTAGCAATAACGCAGGAAATAATCCTAAATCAACAACTACTAACTAGGAAGTAGGAAACCACCCTAACAACCTGCTACTTATTTGAAATTCCTAAAAGAATGAAAATAACAATAATTCAAAATTTAAACTTTGAAATAGAAATAATTAAAATAACAACTTTCTTTTCTATATATATATATATATTAAAGAATCTTGTCTGTGTGACCCTATACATGAAACATTGAAATGATATCTTTCAAATATAATTTCCTTAATTAGTATTAATTATTATCTCACAACTATTTTACTGACATTGGTATTTTATGCTCCACATAAAATATTAAAATTCACGGGGCAACTTATGCTCCCCAAAATTATATTTATTTTCGCCTCATTATTTTCCAAGGAAATAAATCCCAAAAATTATCTAAATTAGGGACAACATATTCTCTAATTTTTAATAATTATTTTATTGCCTCTTAGGATTTATCATAATATTTTATGACTCTTAGTTCATTTAGGGCATTTTAGCACTTTAATTCTTCCAATTTCAATAGAAATTGCCCAAGAAAATTAAGATAAATCCCCTCCAATATTTGAGACCACATATTCATCTATTTCCAATAGGTATTATTTACTAATTTATTATATTTATCATAAATACGATTTTTTTAGGGTATTACAATTCCACTGACAACTTTAAAATTGGGATAATGGTGTTTTTTTTTTTTTTTTGCTCAGAAGGATAATGGTGTTTGGAAAAGAGAAATTGAAAATAAAGGAGAATATTGATAATAGATTAGGAGAGCATAGCAGACATAAGGGTGTGGGCCTTCAAAATAAAATAGTCAAAGTGGACAAAATTTGTCCAGCAACGTGAACAAAGAAGTCAAAGTAGTAAGTGGATGCGTGGGCCAAATGGTTGCAAGAAAAGGACAAGAAAGGGAGTGAGTCTAAGAATAGGAATGACAATTTGGCACTAGTGAATTTTCCTGGTGTCCCCACGTTGGCAACAAGAGAGTATCAACCTGAGACAGTTTTGGATGGATCACTCCCAGACAGGGGCGGATCTTCTTGTAGATAATGGCGGGCCCAAAAAAACAAAAAATCCTAAATATCTAATATAAATTATATATATATATATATATATATATATATATATATATATATATATATATATATATATTTGGCCCAAACATTTATACATTTGGCACCCTAAATATTTTTTTTAAAAAAAAATTAACTAATGAGTATATATTTGGTCTCCCAAATATTTATCTTAAGGTCCGCCACTGCTCTCAAAAGCAAGTCTAAGTATTACACTGCCAGATGCTCATGATGTTCTTACTGCAGAACATCATCCTATCAAGATTTAATATTTACTGCGCTCTTCCTATCAAGTATTACATTTAAATGCAATATCATATATAGAACATCATCCTCAGCCTAAAAAAAAAAGCACTAAGGCACATACGAAGGCTCCCCACCAGGGAGAAAATTAGGAAGGGGTATGTTGATAAAATCAATGAATTCTAAAATCCTGAATTGAGTGTTTGAGTTTGACTGATTTAGGATTTGTTAAATTTATAAGCCTAATTCAAGTTTTGGATATTTTAATATGCTTTTAATAGAATTTTCCCTAATATTTATGTAAATATTAAGAAAGTCTATTTGAGTAGACTTAGTTAAAAAGTGAGGGGAAAAAAGAATAAATTTTTAAAACAAAGCTAAAAAAAAAGAAGAAGCTATATATATATATACAAAAAAGTACAACAGTGGGGTGTCAGGTGCTGACCCTACTCCCTACCATTGTTTTAGAATAAAAACTGATATACTCCCTCCTTCAATCAATTACCAAACACGCACACACACTTCACAACTTCCTCTTGTACTTGTCCTTGTTTTCTTGTGTGATGAGAGAGAGAGAGAGAGAGAGTTTGAGAGAGAGGGGGAGGGAGAGCTTGAGAGAGAGGGGGACAAGGCTAGTTGGTTCTTCTAGAATATTTGAGGCAGGTAATCCACTTTCTATTTCTAAGTTTTTTTTTTTGCTCAAACGGAATTGCATATATTACCAACTATCATCATAACAAAGTCACCAAGCAATACAATGAAACCAGAATTACCACCTAACAGACACTGGAAACACAAGGTCCCGAGCAACACCTACCAAATACATAATAATAACTAGAGAAAGGGAAATAGACTACCAAATAAATTACATCCCATCATTAGTAGAACAAGAGCGAGGATCCTCATCCACCACAATATCAGCCTCCTGAGCATCCAAGGTTAGAATAGACGACAAAGAAGGTGTTGGCTGCAAAACCCACCCGATCGGGTACACCTCCTTAAAAGCATTTGCTGCAATAAAATCAGCAACTCTATTACCCCTACGAGGGACAAAAGATAATAAAACCCAACCTTGTCAGATAAGAGACTAATAATATCATGAATAACACTCCTACTCCTCCATTCACATAAATCAGAGGATTTGGCGTCAATACAGGAAATCAAAAGAAGACAATCAGATTCAAAAATAACATTATCAATGCCTATGTCCAATGCAATCAACAAGGCCCTTTTCAATGCCAGAGCCTCCGTCATAAAGGCTGAGATCGACTTGACCTTATCCACAAAGCCCCATTGAAATGAGCCATAACAATCACGACACACTAAACCGATAGCAGCAGGGACCCTTTTAGACGAAAAGGCTCCATCGGTATTGATTTTAACCATTCCAGGGGTTGGAGGGGACCAACGAACATTCCCTGATACAGCCCTATCCACCTTCTCTCTCAACCTTAAGACGATCCAAGTTGCCCTGAATTCAATATTATTCCTTCGAGCAGCCACCACAACAGCAAGTGGATTGGGGGCAAGATGGTTAAAAACAAAATCATTTCTTTGCTTCCAAATAGACCATAATAACCAGCAAACTAATGATAAATCACATGAATTAAGAGCATTCGGGCCGAAATATGAAGCCACCAAACATTAAAATTAGAGACATTCGAAAAGTTAAAATGGCCCCCAAGGTCGCTACCAAACCACACACATCGGGTCCAAGGGCAACGGAAAAAGAGATGCTCAATACTCTCCGCAACAGCCTCACATATAGGGCAAGAGCTCACACAAGAGCGTTTCCTTTTGAACAATGCAGCATTAGTGGCCAGTGCATTATTAAGAATGCGCCAAATGAACTGTTGAACCCGAGGAGTAACTTTAAGCTTCCACACAGAATTCCAGCAAGAGGGTGGAACAACCAAAGACGAGCTAGCCCTATTAGCATCCAACATCTCCCTATCTCTTCTACTATGGTACCCTAACTTCACCAGATATTCCCCATTCATAGCAAAGGTCCATACCAACTTATCCTCAAGACCATTGGCTGGGATAGGAATAGAAAGGATTGCACCCTTAACTTCATCAGACAACAGATGGGATATTGGAGATAGATTCCAAAGACCATCCACAATTAAATCACTAACCTTCCCTTCCTTCACAACAGGATCATCACAGTCCAAGGGTTTCTCAGGAAAAGAGACGCCCGGGACCCAGTTATCCCCCCAGATTCGAATGGCTCTCCCCGTACCCAAATCCCATCTTAGATCAACTCGGAGAAATTCTCTTCCATCCACAATACTTGACCAGCACCAAGAAGCTTTATGCCCCTTCCCCACATCAAGAAATTCCTTACTGGGGAAATATACACTCTTCAGACTTGAGCCCATAAACCGAGGGCCATATGAGAGGAAAGAGTTACCCCAACCTTGGATCTTACTCGCAACCCGCTCTCTAATATAGGCAAGGGCTTGATGCTTAGTTTTGCCCCAGATACTAGGGATGCCTAAGTACCTGCCAGGATCCTCAGAAGTCGGGATATCAAGAATATCACAAACCATAGCTCTCACCTCTGCAGGAGTATTAGCCGAGAAAAAAACACTTGACTTATCTAAGTTAATGGATTGTCCAAGTATTGATGCAAAAGATAAGCCAATTGATTACAATTATCCCTGGAAGCATTCATATAAAACAGAGCATCATCCGCAAAAAAACTGTGAGTAAGGACCGGACAACTTCGGCTCAATTTAATACCTAATAACCTATTAGCCTCCTGATTCTTACTAATCATACTTGAGAGCACTTCAGCCACTAAAATGAATAGATAAGGAGAAAGTGGATCCCCTTGACGCAAACCTCGGTAGGGAGAAAGAGCTAACCGGGTCACCCGACAGACAGAGATTCATCTTGACAGACCTTACACATTTCATAATCAAGTCCACCCAAGCAAAGACAAAAACCAACTCTCAACAAAGTTGATTCCAAAAAATCCCATTCTACCCGGTCATACGCTTTACTCATATCAATCTTCATTGCAAATTCATACTTGCCGCTATTCTGTTTCCTTCTCAAGTAATGATACACTTCATGGGCAATAATAATGTTATCCCGAATACATCTACCCTAAGACAAAAGCACTTTGATTTGGAGAAATACACCCATCAAGAAAAGGCCTCATACGATTAGCCAAGAGCTTAGAAATAATCTTATAAGAAAAATTACACAAGCCAATGGGGCGAAATTGAGAAACATGCTCCGGTCTATCAACCTTAGGAATCAAAGTTAAATTCGTTCCATTAATCAAATCTAATTCAGAATTACCAGCAAAAAATTCCTCAACTAAGTGACATATAGAATCACCTATCTCTGACCAAGAGTTATGATAAAACGTACCTGAGAAACCATCGGGGCCAGGGGCTTTGGAACTACCGAGACTAAAGGCAGCCGCCTTAATCTCCTCTCTCGTAAGCGGCAACATAAGCTGATGATTCATTTCTGATGTGATCTTCCGATCAGTAAACCCCAAGACGAAATCAGAGTTATTTGTCCCGGTAGAGGAGAAAAGATGCTGGTAGAAGGCAGTAATATTTCCTTCAATCTCATTGTGCTCCAATAACCAGTTACCTGCATCATCCTTTAGCCGAAGAATGCTATTCCTTTGTCTTCGTTTGATGGTTGACATATGAAAAAACCGAGTATTCTTATCCCCTGCCGACAACCAATTCACTCTTGACCTTTGCATCCAAAATTTTTCTTCCAACTCCAATAGACGCTCAATAGCCATTTTTACATCACTAATCTCCTGCACAAAATCATTATTCAGCCCATCCGGGGAGAGAGAGGCCAGGCGCGTCTTCAATTCTGCAATCAGTTTCATGTTATTGGGGAATTCTTTTCTACTCCATCGCACTAGCCCGTCCTTACACCGCAAGAGCTTACACACAAAATCAGCAATAATCGAGGAATTGATTCTCAATGAATTCCTCCACCACCGCAATCACTCGATTAAAATTAGGTGGCTCACCCAAACAAAGATCAAATCTAAAAGTCCTCTTTCTCCTAAGAGAGGTAGGAAGAAATTGAACAAACAGAAGGTGATGATCCGATCCCAACGGTTCCACATTAAAAACTTGCAAATTAGGAAATTGCTCCTCAACTGCCAATTCCCCAAAGCGCGATCTATACGTTCATGAATAGTATCCGGGGGATCCCTATTATTACACCAAGTAAATTGAGCCCCATAAAAACCCAGATCATTCAAATTACATCCGGCAACAAAACTCCTAAACCGCACGATTCTCCGCCAAGTTCTCGGACATCCCCCTCTTCTCGTAATGAGACATAATATCATTAAAATCACCTAGACATAGCCACGACCCGAGATACTCCCGCTAAGATGAGTAATCATCTCCCAACACCGAACTCGGTCTTCCTCAAGAGGTGGGCCATACACAAAAGTAATGAACTCAGGACAATCAACCACATTAGAGCTTATTCGAGTGTGAATAACATTAGATGAAGAAACAATAATATCCACGAAACTGCATCATTCCACCACAAGGCTAAACCACCACTGAGACCAATCGGATCAACTAAAAAATCCTCCTGAAAACCACAACGCCTTCTAATTTTCCTGACATACCTAGCCTTTTGTTTCGTTTCCATTAAGAACACAAACAGGGGTTTTTTCCGGAAGCACTCTTCCTTAAGATTCCTAACTGTCAAGGCAACCCCTAAGCCTTGACAGTTCCAAGCTAGCGCATTCATGGCGAACCGGTGGCTGGTCCAATCCAGCCCCCGGCGTTCTGATCAGAGGAGGAAGAAGGGGGTTCATTAGATTCTGAACCTGTAATCCAACTCAGCGGAAAGTCAATCTCAATTGGACTAACCAGGTCCACCCTCGGCAAATTCTGGTTCGCAGGAGAATGGCGCCGAATCAAAGATTTGAGGGTCCTGACATTCCTTCTTCGACCACGCTGGCCCGCTTCTCCCCTAACATCCGGCAAAATAGTCTCTTCTGGATCATTAAAAATTAATCTCTCTGCCTCTTAGTAACTTCGTCCCCCATAAGACATTCACCGGGCCTTTTTAAATGAATCCTGTCCAAAGACAAGGCCATCGAAGAAACTGGTGAAAGCCCAGAGGGATTGGAACAGACACATTCAACAGTCTTAGAATCACCGATTAACTCCACCCTTAACATAGGTTCAAAAGAAATTTTTGCTGGGCTCCCAATCTCACTGATTCCTGGACCCAAACCGGAAATAGGGCCCTGAACCGAATCACACCTCTGAAAAAATACAGCAGCCCCATTTTTCGTCTCACTACCATTATGGGCCGAAGATCCAACTAGCCCATTACCTAATGGGTTTACTTCTTCCCCAATACATAATCGTTGACCAACAGGTGGGGCCACAGGATCAGAGAAAGTGACAATTGCTGACTTATCCTGCAAAAATTCTGGCACAGTATGGCTAGGGGTCCCATCGGATTCACCAACTTTCTGACAACTTTTGAAATCTTCCTCCATTCTGCCTTTCCACTGAACCAACGACGCCGGCGTCCCCTTCCGGCAAGGAACAGCAGATTCCGACGAAGCTTCTTCTTTTCCGCCGGCCTGAGTATTCATAGAGACACCTTCACACCATCCCTCCTTGCACACTACCACCGCCTCTTCCCTAGTGCGAACACCCACCGTGCTCATCCAGCTCCCAAAACCATGTTGCTTTGAATCCTTTCCCAAACTTTCAGACGGTTTTTTACAACCTCTACCCTCATGGCCAATACAACCACAGAGATAGCAGAAGTGTTGAAGACGTTCGTACTTAACGGAAATCCACGCTGGTTCTTTCTTCCCACGTGGAACCCAGAACCCCGAAACCAAAGGCTCACTCAGTTTAACGACTACTCTGACTCTGATAAAACCACGTCCAAGGCAACCATCAACCTTCGGCTTCTCGAACATGACAGTTTCTCCTACCACATCTCCCAGAACCCTTGCATTTGCCTCGTCAAAAGCTTCAATGGGTAATCCATGGAATTGAACCCAAAAGGGAGCCTCCTCAAAACTAACATCCTCCAACACCATAAAGTCCTCCCATTTTTGTAAAACCAGCAGACAACCCAATATTGACCAAGGACGCCCTTGTAGTATACGGATCACATCCAGAAAAACAAGCTTATTCCGGTCAAGCTCATGGATTTCTAGATCTTTCTCCAGCTGCCAACCCTTCCTTATCATAGAGATGATAGTGGGTACATTCATATTCTTACCCGATAGCACTTTGCCGACCAGCGTCCCACCAACATTCTCTTCCTCCCCTTCCAACTTCAAGATAACACTCTTCATACCAGGCACCTCCCTGCAATGACCCACTTCCATTCTTACAGCACCGAAGCCACGACTACCACCCACCACCAGAGACACTGACTCAGAAAGAAAAAAAGAAAAGAAGACGAGAAAGGACAGAAGAAAAGGTCGCCGATCCGAAGAGAGGCTGTAATACCCTGATAAATTAAATAGCTATTTTTAAAAAAGGTGAATATGTGGTCTCAAAGAGTATGTTATATTATCTTATTTTCTAAAGGAAATTCAAGGATAATTATGTAAAGCTCCAAAATTGGTGGTAAATGGCTAAGAATTAGCATAAATATATTTGTTAGTTAATTGGAAATTTTCAAGAAAAATTGATGAGATTAAGTAATTTTAAGCCTAAATACAAGAATGGACCAATAGGAAAATTTTGTAAAAAAATTATATAATATAATTATTAAATAATTATTTTATATATTATTAATTAATTAAATAATTAATTAAAACGAAAATTAATAAAATAATAATAATAAGGACAAGAGTTGGTAAAAAATCATGGTGCCTTAACTTGCAAGTTGAAGTGTAAAATTGTATAAACAAGTACAATGAATAGTGATCAGATTTATAGGAAACGGATCCTGTCTAGAGTACCAGGAATAGGTTTTCCAATGTCAGAGTAAAATATTGATCAGTGAATTTTTATCTTCAGTTAGCCTTTTCCGGAAGTTGATTCCGAGGCCGGTAGAGCATTTTCCTAATAAGACGAAATAGGGAGAAATGCAGATAGTCACATTTTAAAGATCTGAAGAAAATAAATTCTAACTCAACATTTGGAAATGAGTTTGAATTTATCTGGACATATTTGGAATCAGTGAATTTTTGTCCAGAGATTGATGATCCCAGAAAGTTCTTCCGAAACTGGCACGCTTTCCCGTAAACTTCGACTGACTTTTGGAGCCCTGGATGGAATCAAAAATTAGTTTAGATTTGATATTCCTAATGAGAAGGAAAGGGGCTTCAAAATGGTAATTCCGGATTTTGAGATTTTTCCGAGATTACGCGATTCGGACACCGATCGGGAACTTTATCGGTACAAGTTCATAAAGCAAAAGCATCACATCACATTAATTGATGTAACAAACCACCAACTAAGGGGGAGAGGATGGTTTGGACAAGTGGCATGGTGAGGATCTTGACATTTGGCAAAGTGCGATCCGACGGTCCGTAATCCGCCCGACAAAGTGTGAATAGTGCACACAACTTTCCCTATAAATAGGAGGCTCTCCCTTTGCATTCTTCACACCAAAATCATTTCTCTAGTTGAGCTTTCCTAGAGAGAAGTGGGTAATTTTTCTGGTCTTTAGTTTTTAATGCTTTCAGTAGTTTTAGTAGTAATGCTAGATAGATCTTTAGCTTTATTTTAAGTATTAAATTCGAAAATCATGGTGGGGTCGGAGTTCTGGCAAAATTTTGGAAAGTCGAGTCAAAGTAACAAATCACGGCGAAATTCCGCCGATTAGGGGGTCAGGGGTAAAATAGTCATTTTGACTAAAAGTGTCCGTCGTAATGATAGATCCTTAACAAGTACATTGTTATGTTGATAGGATATCCCTGATTACGTTTTTACCTACTGTCGTGCCGTATTCGCCGAAATACCGAATAACGTCAACGAAGGTACGTCGCGCATCGTAACATTAACTCTTATGTTTATGGTATGCATATATGTGCTATGTGTATTGTTATGGTATGTTTATTGAATACAAATATGTTAGAACAGTTTGGTGCCGAAGGCAAGGCTAGTCTACGTGGGTGTGCCATAAGTCGCCGTATAAGTCGGTGAGGCCCCATGGTAGACACTTACCCGGCCATTCATTCGGTTTACGGAAGTATGTACGTTCGCGTACTGTAACACTAACTCTGATGGTTATTGTATGAATATGTGTGTTTCCTCCGTCATGTGTGTACTGATTGTACTTTTGTCTCGTACTCGATTGTCGTTGTCTCGTATTTCGATCATATCTTGTATGCATTATACATCCGACCGTATTATTCTCTGTCATGTCATACATCCGATTGTATCACTATCCATTATGCCTTAACCTTACATCCGACCGTATTGTTCGCCGTGCATATCTGATTATGTACATTCCTCATTGTGCTTTAACCCTACATCCGACTGTATTGTTATTGCCATACATATCTGATTATGTATTCCCTATGTCTGATCATAGTAAATGTTGCCAAGATATTTGAATGTCTGTCATACATGTATGTTGTATATAAACATGAGGTACTTTTGAAACACTCTTGTACTGCTGTTTAAACAGCAAGACATGCTACCATGGGTATTTTAATATATATATCAGTTACTCAATCGCTCCGGTGCACTACTCTGATCATTTTGAAATGATGTTTTAAAAAAAAAAAAAAAAAAATTGTACTGCTTGTGAAAAGTCGGGATGTTACATTTGGTATCAGAGCAGTAGTCCTGGCATGAATTTAACTATGTTATTATGGACAGTTTGGTGCCGAAGGCAAGGCTAGTCTACGTGGGTGTGCCATAAGTCGCCGTATAAGTCGGTGAGGCCCCCATGGTAGACACTTACCTGGCCATTCTGTTCGAATAACGGAGTTAGGTTCTAAGCCTTTTCAAAAATTTGGAGCATATTTTGAAAACGAGTACTGATATAGCCTAAGGTCGGTGTACCAGTTTGAACCGGTATACCATTCTGAACCGATGTACCACTTTCTGTCGGTACATTAACTCTGATAACCCTGATATCAGTATCCGATCACTCTGATCACTCTCATATCGATCTCCGATAACTCGATATCAGCCTTTGATAACTCTGATGATCTCCAGTTTGTATTGGACGATAAATCTATTCTAGTATAGAGCTTATACGTGAAGCTGGGCCACGCCGGATGAAACTTCGAAACCAACAAAGATAAGTACATGTAGTATTTGACTCATGTAAAACTTCCGATACGTATTTCCGTGCCCATTTCTACGTAGAACGAACCAACGAAATTTTGAACAAGAGGAGACAGTTGTGTACTCGTTTGTAGTGAGTGAGATAAAGGCTGGGAGCAGTATGAATACTAGAGTGATTAAAGCTGGGAGCAGTGTAAATGCTAAGCGCGATAGAGTCTAGAGACTGGTGTGATAAAGCCTGCGTGATGCTAAATGTCTTCCCTGTATCTAACGTTTCCCCTGACGAAGGAAAGGATCGAAACCTGGCTCCGTGGTTCGAAGTCGATGATCATATGTTTCTGCGAACACCCTTGGTGGCCGATGTCAGTGGAGAACTTTAAAGATGAACGAATAGTCCGTGTTACGAAAAACCACCTCTGTAACGTGTTTCTTAGTTAGTACAATCCGACCGTGATCATGTCATTGAGTAGGAGATATCTTGTGTTGCCAGGGTGTATGGGCGCCATGGTGACATGTATGATATCTTGTGTTGTCATGGTGTATGGGCGCCATGGAGACATTTTGGTATCTGTGGTGTTGACCGCGGTGTATGGGCGCCTCGGGAGACACTATATATCAAAGTACGATACGACAAGATCTTTAGTGGTCAAACCAGGACGAATTCTCGATCACCAGGAGGAGCAGCTGACAGATAAAGTGAAGATTCGACGCGTATAGTCCAAAGTCCGAGTTGGACGGAGTCTAGTTAGTACGGAACAAATTTCGAGGACGAAATTTTGTTTAAGGAGGGGAGAAATGTAATACCCTGATAAATTAAATAGCTATTTTTAAAAAAGGTGAATATGTGGTCTCAAAGAGTATGTTATATTATCTTATTTTCTAAAGGAAATTCAAGGATAATTATGTAAAGCTCCAAAATTGGTGGTAAATGGCTAAGAATTAGCATAAATATATTTGTTAGTTAATTGGAAATTTTCAAGAAAAATTGATGAGATTAAGTAATTTTAAGCCTAAATACAAGAATGGACCAATAGGAAAATTTTGTAAAAAAATTATATAATATAATTATTAAATAATTATTTTATATATTATTAATTAATTAAATAATTAATTAAAACGAAAATTAATAAAATAATAATAATAAGGACAAGAGTTGGTAAAAATCATGGTGCCTTAACTTGCAAGTTGAAGTGTAAAATTGTATAAACAAGTACAATGAATAGTGATCGATTTATAGGAAACGGATCCTGTCTAGAGTACCAGAATAGGTTTTCCAATGTCGAGTAAAATATTGATCGGTGAATTTTTATCTTCGATTAGCCTTTTCCGAAGTTGATTCCGAGGTAGGTAGAGCATTTTCCTAATAAGACGAAATAGGAGAAATGCGATAGTCACATTTTAAAGATTGAAGAAAATAAATTCTAACTCAACATTTGGAAATGAGTTTGAATTTATCTGGACATATTTGGAATCGGTGAATTTTTGTCCAGAGATTGATTATCCCAGAAAGTTCTTCCGAAACTGGCACGCTTTCCCGTAAACTTCGGACTGACTTTTGGAGCCCTGGATGGAATCAAAAATTAGTTTAGATTAGATATTCCTAATGAGAAGGAAAGGGGCTTCAAAATGGTAATTCCGGATTTTTGAGATTTTTCCGAGATTACGCGATTCGACACCGATCGGGAACTTTATCGGTACAAGTTCATAAAGCAAAAGCATCACATCACATTAATTGATGTAACAAACCACCAACTAAGGGGAGAGGATGGTTTGGACAAGTGGCATGGTGAGGATCTTGACATTTGGCAAAGTGCGATCCGACGGTCCGTAATCCGCCCGACAAAGTGTGAATAGTGCACACAACTTTCCCTATAAATAGGAGGCTCTCCCTTTGCATTCTTCACACCAAAATCATTTCTCTAGTTGAGCTTTCCTAGAGAGAAGTTAGAGAGAGGTGCTCGGAGGAGGAAGGAGTCCGGGAATTTTGCAATGAAGCTCGGGTAATTTTTCCGGTCTTTAGCTTTTAATGCTTTCAGTAGTTTTAGTAGTAATGCTAGATAGATCTTTAGCTTTATTTTAAGTATTAAATTCGAAAATCATGGTGGGGTCGGAGTTCTGGCAAAATTTTGGAAAGTCGGAGTCAAAGTAACGAAGTACTGGCGAAATTCCGCCGATTAGGGGGTCAGGGGTAAAATAGTCATTTTGACTAAAAGTGTCCGTCGTAATGATAGATCCTTAACAAGTACATTGTTATGTTGATAGGATATCCCTGATTACGTTTTTACCTCTTTGTCGTGCCGTATTCGCCGAAATACCGAATAACGTCAACGAAGGTACGTCCGCGCATCGTAACATTAACTCTTATGTTTATGGTATGCATATATGTGCTATGTGTATTGTTATGGTATGTTTATTGAATACAAATATGTTAGAACAGTTTGGTGCCGAAGGCAAGGCTAGTCTACGTGGGTGTGCCATAAGTCGCCGTATAAGTCGGTGAGGCCCCCATGGTAGACACTTACCTGGCCATTCTGTTCGGTTTACGGAAGTATGTACGTTCGCGTACTGTAACACTAACTCTGATGGTTATTGTATGAATATGTGTGTTTCCTCCGTCATGTGTGTACTACGATTGTACTTTTGTCGTACTCGATTGTATCTTGTTGTCCGTACTTGACTGCATCGTTGTTATGCATTATACATCCGATTGTATTATTCTCCGTCATGTCATACATCCGATCAGTATCACTATCCATTATGCCTTAACCTTACATCCGATTGTATTGTTCGGCCGTGCATATCTCGATTATGTACATTCCTCATTGTGCTTTAACCCTACATCCGACTGTATTGTTATTGCCATACATATCTGATTATGTATTCCCTATGTCTGATCATAGTAAATGTTGCCAAGATATTTGAATGTCTGTCATACATGTATGTTGTATATAAACATGAGGTTAACCGTTACCTGAGATCCAATGTGGTAAATTGGATCTCAGCTCTTAACATAGCGTCAGGTTCGGGAGGACCGAGGATCGAGGAGAAGGACAAACAGCACGCTTAGGAGTAGCGACTGAGGACCTCTTTCGTTATACTTTTGAAACACTCTTGTACCATTGTTTAAACAAGCAAGACATGCTACCATGGGTATTTTAATATATATATCGCTTACTCAATCGCTCCGGTGCACTACTCTGATCATTTTGAAATGATGTTTTAAAAAAAAAAAAAAAAAAATTGTACTGCTTGTGAAAAGTCGGGATGTTACAGAGGCTCACCGACCAGAAAGGTTCCCCGAAAAGAAACCCACCAACCCTCACTAGATGAGAGAGAAACACTCACAAGGAGAGAGATTTTTTAACCCTGAATCTGTTAACTATATGAACGTAGTAGTACTCATATTTTTAGTTTCTATAGGGTTTGGTAGATTTTAAATTTTTGCGTGTTCTAGTTGATCATTTTACTTTTAATAGAGCTTGTAAAGTTTAAATAAGAGTTGAATAGTTTATATTTTTTGCTTTGAGTGGGGGATTTGGGGAAAATAAATTTAGGGGTTAGTTAGTAAATTTATGCTTTATGATATGAGGTATGTTAAATTTGAATTTAATGATTTATTCTAATTTATTGGAGGTTATATTAATGATTGAATAGCATAGATTTGAGGCTTATGATAAAATGTGAATATTGAAAATTTTGGGTGAAACGTTAATGGTTAGAAATTGGGTAGTTTTGAAAAAATTGAGGAGAGAAATATAGTTAAATGATTTTAATATGTGAGAAATGAGATTAGAATGATGGTTTTGAGAAATAATTATTTATGGATATTGTTCCTAAAAGTTAAAGTGATCCAATTGAGGGAATTAAGGATGAATGGGGGAAATTATTATGGTCAATAATTTTAACGAGTGAATAGAGTTATTGCATGATAAAAATATAATTGAAATAGAGAATAGAAGAATTGAGCTATGGTGGTAAATTGACAATTTTGGGAATTTGTATTAAAGTAATTTGAAGGTTATATAAAGATTTGAAATAGAGTTTGATTTGTGAATTAGATTTTGAGTGAGTATTGATAATGTGATTAATGAAAACAAGGTTTGGTAATTGAGTTGACTGTGAATGGTCAAAGATGATAGTTGGGACTTCTAAAGAGACTTTAAGTCTCTTAATTATTTTTGTTAACCACTCAATTAGTTTGAATACTAAATTGTCATTCAAATTGATTATTATAAATTGATTTGTAAATTATGGTTGAGCTTGGAGCTTGGAACTTGGATTCTTATGATAAACTTAGCTTTGATGAAAAGTAACTATTATCCACTTGTTATATGTGTTGCTATGTTGTTTGTAAGTATTTTATGAAATGATTATGAGAATGAAAATGATATATTAATATTGATAAGATATTTCAATGAGTACTTTGAAATATTTATTGTGATTGAGAAAGTTATCATGGTGTTGATGGGTACTTGGATAAAAATGGCCTTGTGAAACCATATGATTTGAATTTTGAAATATAAATATGTGTGTGTGTGTGTGAGAGAGAGAGATATGAGCATGGAGATATTATGACATTTATATGAAAATGATTTGAATAACATGATATGAATGCAAAAATTTTGAGAAATTCACCGTTGAGTTATTTATTGATAATTATTGTGATCATTGGATTGGAACGAGACGGAATAGTTTGTTCCACCATGTAGTGTAGCCTCCATTGATGCACGATGGTTGACTTTTGGTTGTTCCATTGGTTCAACAAAGGACTTCCTCACTAGTACAACAAGGGATTACCCCACTAGTTCAATGAGGGGTTGTGACACCTCATTAGTTCAACGAGGAGTTGCGACGCCCTACTGGTTCAATGAGGGATAATGACACCCCATTTGTTCAATGAGTGAAAAAGACTCATGGTCCGACATGTGCTCGGTAGATTTTGGCTGATCCTCATCACATAACCGGTGGGCTTTTTGAGTGGCCATTGACTTGGATAGTAATTTAGCCCATAGGCCTAGTCGACAAAAATAAGGTGTTGGATTGATGGGAGACAACTTGGGAAATTATGATATGAAATTTTCATATAGAATTTGTGTTACGGAATTTTATGAGCTATATCACTAGTACTTTGTTATCTAAATTATTCTATATGGCACCTCACAAACATATATTAGAATGTATATGACGAGTTGGATAGCCGGTTATTGAAGTTTTTGTCTCACCCTATTACTTTTTATATTTTCATATAATAGTTCTGCTACTAGTCAATCAGGGAAGACTCTAGAGACTTGATTATTGTAATAATCTTTTTAATGCCTCCTTCTTTTTATTTATGTGATGAATTGTTGTGTATTATATTGCCACCGTAGGACTCATATTTAATACTCTAATGTGATATTATGCTTTGGATTATACTCCCTCCGTCCCTAATTATAGGAGCAGTTTAACCGATTTTGGGAGAATTAAGGAGAGGAGTTAAATTAGCTAATTTTACTCATTTTCCTAAAATGTCCTTATATAAATTTAAAATGACACAAGTTGCCCTAATTATAAGTGTTTCTAATTTGCCTTATGTTAGATATCCATGACATATTAGTTTATTTATGTATATTAGTTGTTTTTTATATAACCATGTGTATACATATATGTGTATTCATATAGATCTATCTACAGACACACACACACACACACACACACACACACAGATATGTTTATGTGTGTGTGTGTGTGTTCACCCATATATATCTACACATATATATATTGACACACATAAACACAAATATACATATATATGTAAACACACATATATATAATGCTCCTAATAATAAGTATAAATAGGGGTATTATAGGAAAAAATTGACAAAAGTTAAAACTTGCTCTTATAATTAGGACCAAAACTAACTCCAAAATTTGCTCCTATAATTAGGGACGGAGGGAGTACTATTTACTATTATGTATAAGTAACTAAAGTTGATATTTGAGAAAATTGGGTTTTAATTATTTTAATAATTGAGTTTGATATTGGGCTTGTTGCCGAATGATTATATTTTGAACTTCGAGAAATTTAAGGCCTAAGTGTGTTGATTAATTATGATTTTGTTTGTAAAACGATGAGAAAAGTTCTATTATCCATGATAGATTTTAAGATAGTTGACCTATGACATTTTATAAATGTTTGTTAAAGAATATTATTATTATTATTTTTTTTAAAAAAAAGTGTTTTTCCTCTAGCTTATAGTTGAATATTATATTTTGAGCTTCAAGGAGCTTAAGGCCCAACTATTAATTAGAATAATTTTAAAAATGTGTTGATCTGAAATAATTTAGTATACAATTACTTAGAAATGTTTTTTTATCCATGACAAGTTTTAAATGACTATTTTATTCTTTTCTATCATGAATAGATATTTATAGCGATTTTTTAAAAAAAAAAAAATTTATCAAGAGTTCCCCCCTCAAGGATTAGAGGGAAAATTTTTTTTGATACTATCAGAGGGAAAATTGTTTTCACCTTTTCCAACAAATGCACTTTCCCAAGTTCAAACTTGTGTTTTTCTTTTCACGAGTGTGAAACCCCTTACCACCTTAACTAACAACTTAACTAACAACTTGTTAGTTATTTACTGTAATTTTAATTCTTTATAACCATGGTAGTGTTCTAAAATGGATTTAGATGAAAAGGTTTTAGATGAACTCTTTCTCTACCATGGTTAAATTTTGAAAAATGAGTTGTAATCTTTCTACTATGGTAAGTCTTTGAATTCAAGTTTTCTCTTTTACGCCACAATATTATTTATAATCCTAAAACTTGGATTAAGTAAAAGGTTAATTGAGTTTTAAGGGAGAGAGTTTACTGTACACATGGTCTAGAAACTAATTTTTTCAATACCGGTTGTTGTTGTGAGCGGTCTAAAAGAATTGACATTAAAAAAAAAAAAGGTCTACTTTTTAGACAAACTATTGTTATAACCAGTCAAAAAGTGTTTATAACTTGAAATTAAAATATAAGAAAGAAAATAAAAATATTGTTATTTATATGATATAAAAATAATTATATTTATTTAATTTGTAAACATGTCAGGTTTGAAGGTTTATAGATCAAACCTATTTACACATTTAGACCTTTAAATAAGCATTGACTTAACAATTTTAACAAATAGGTCAGGTTAGATTATCTAATAGGGGCTTGACGTATTCTCAACCCTACTATTTGTGATGGAATATAATGTCCTGGGACAATAATACCACTTCTTTTATTTATTTTTAAAAAAGTTTGACCATCATCAAAGCTCTAATGACTAAATAACTTAGCCACCAATAAATGTTAGTTTAAAATATTACTAAGAAATTCATTACCTCATATCCTATGCGATTTCATTAATTTCTATGAAGATACAAATTTAAATATTCTCAATATTCATTTAATAAGGTAAAAAAAAATTAATTTAAGATTTTTTTTTTAATTCACATAATAAACCATCTACATATATAAAAGAAAAAAGTGTTTTTTGGTAATTTGATTATAAGATTCGAGAGAAAATAGTAATTTAATACTTGATAAGGATATATTAACAACCACACTATAATACTTAAAATCATATTAATTCAAATGATACTGATGTTTCGTTTCCTTTTCTTTTTCTTTTTGGAAAAAACCTTTTTTTTAAGAATTTGATCTTACTCTTTAAATTACAATAATGCCTATGAGATAATATGATTTTATCTTCCTAAGACAATAATGCCCATTACATTATTATTATTATTTAAAATATTGGTGGTCGTCGAAGCTACGGCAACCAAGTAACTTGGCCACCAAGAAATGTTAGTTTAAAATATTACTACAAAATTCATGACCTCATATTCTATGTGATTTCATTAATTTCAAATTCAAATTTTTATGAAGATATAATTTTATATATTCTCAATATTCATTTAATAAGGTAAAAATAAAAATAAATTAATATTTTTTTCATTCACACAATATACCATCTACATATATATAAAAGCAAAAAGTGTTTTTTGTCATTTGAATTACAAGATTCTTGAGAAAAAAATCATTTAATTTGAATTCATTACCTCATATCCTATGTGATTTCATTAATTTTAAATTCAAAATTTTATGAAGATATAATTTTCAAATCTCAAAAACATGACTTTAATTTGAAAATTATGTTTAGCTAGTACGAATTATTTCTTAACATAACCAAACATAACATATTTTAAAACTTATTCTGGGACACTTTTTTAACATTTTTTCCTCTATTAGATTCTTTACCTCATAAAATATGATATCTAAAATTTTCAGCATAAAAATTTACCTCTAACTATTAATATTTAAATCCCCACAATAATATTTAATCATGTTTCCTCAGTTTTTCTAGGCCCTTGAATAATTTTAATAATTTTTTTAAGCCATTTTCTCATAACATTAACATACTTAAGGCATTTAATTTGTAGGCTTAAAAGTCTACTTAATTCAAACTTATTCTTAAAGTTCTAGGCCAAAAGTTTGGGATGATGGCCCGTTTGGATAGACTTTTAAAAAAAGTGTTTTTTGTAGTGTTTGTTTTTTTAACTTCAAATTGTAGCTTTTAAAAAAAAGCAGCATTTTGATTTTTTTTGTGACTTTTACTTTTTTAAAAAAAGATCATCTAAACACATAAATTAATTAAAGAGCATTTTTTTCATTAAAAAAAATACTTTTTTTATAAAAAAAAACCCATCCAAACTGGCCATGGCCAATTCCTCTGCTAAGCACTTTGCTTAGTAGGTAAATAAATCATATCTAAACCGTTTAAATCGATTTTTTCAACATGATGATTTTTAAATGAAAATCATTTTTTCGGAAACAAATTTAATAGTTAAAAGATAATCTTTATTTTAGATTCTATATTCATAAAATAATTTGTTTTTTAAACAAAAATCTTATTTGAACCGTTCAAACTTGCTAGCTAAAAGTCCTTAGCAGGTAAACTAGTCCCTCATATATATACATGTTCTGGGGGGAAAAAAATCGATATGTGCATGGGAAGATAGAGAGCGAGTTTAACACGAAATTTTGTAGAATTAACTGAGAAGGCAATTACACACTAGCTTAGTCAACTGACGAAAAAGGAACAAGAACATCGGAAGATTACTTCATAGAAAACTGAAAAATTAAACGCTAGGCTTGGCACACAGAAACGGTCTCCGTGGTCCCCTCACAGCTTTGACATACAATAAAGGGCACGCTTATTTATTTTTTTAAGAAAGTAGCTACTATTTTTTATGGAATATAATATAGGTGAGAGGAGATATATATAGATGGACGAAGCCGTATCAGAAATCTGTAGTGGTGAGCTTGGGCATTCTCATTGAGGAAGCTTATTGAACTTGCGGTGTCGGAACTCTGCAAATGTTTTTGTTGAAAATTTGGGTGGGTTCTCTTGGTTCACCAGTAGCGGAAGAGGCCCGATCACCGCCTCATGCGGTGGCGCCACAAATACTGCCCACGACATCCGCGTTCTTTCTTTGTTCACCAAGCTTCTGTGCAGAACACTCTTGTACTTGCCATTACTTAGCACCTAATCACCCCAATAAAAAATATATATATATTAAATTAATTGAACATGTCTGTCGAACAACACAACAATAACGTAAAAACTATACATATTACCTCAAGCTGATCCCCAACATGGACGAGGAGGGTGTTTTGTGGGATATCGACGGCGACCCAGTGATCTTGGCGCCAAAGTTGAAGGCCGGGAACATCGTTCGGGACGAGTAGGGTGATGGCTGACATGTCGGTGTGAGGCTCAACTCCTAAAGCAAGCTCTGGCTGTGGGCATGGCGGATACATGTTTATCTTCATTTCCATTTCTATCTTTTCATCTCCCAAGCTGCTTTTCAGTGCCTTCCTCTCCAACCCGAGCCCTTCCGACAGAAGCCCTAGCAGCTTGTCTGTTAACTTCAACACTTCTTTGTTGTATTCTTCCGTTACTTCCCTGATATCATTAATATATAACAAGTTAATTAATCTGAATGTTGAAACTTTGTGTACATGTATATATCTGCATTCATAAGCTTAAGGAACCTGTAGGAAGGAGGATTCTTGGGCCACATATGATAGTTGACCTTGGAAGAAGGAGACATCATATGGAAGTAGTAATCAATCCACTCCACCTTGTCATCGAGATTCTTGGCCATCTTCGTGCCGTAGCCTTCAAAGGTGCCGGTTGAGGGGTCATTTGCGTATGCCTCTTTCTCTTTCTGAGGGAGAGTGAAGAACTGCTGGCCCACCTCTTGTAAGCGAGCAATCAAAGTTGGCGATATTCCGTGATCGGTGATGAGCAAGATCCCCCACTCAGAAGCGGCTTCCGCGATCTGCTTCACCAAAAGGTCATGAGGAAGAGACAGTGAGATGACCGGCACTGTCTCGCCCTCCACGGCTTTGGTATTCTCCGGCCGTTCATGGGCTGGCCGGATAAACTGAGCAGGAAGCTCATTCAATAGCCCAGAGGCCAAGCACTGCACTCTTTCAACCTCCATTTATGTTGATTCTGTAGTCAAATCTTAATTAGTAGGATAACTAGTTTTATTGCGAGATGCGCGCGCGCGCATATATATATATATAAATTATAAGTCAATAAAATTAATTTTATTCGAAATAAGACACGCAGAAACAACCAAAGGCAAATATGCCTAAAAACATTAAATCTAGAATATTGGAAACGTCAAAAAAATAATTAAGGCGTTCCAGCCAAGTATATTTATTTGGAGGGATTCTTTTGGAAGTTGTGGACCGGCCACGTAGCTGAAGATAACTTCACCTAACAATCCAATTAAATAGCTACCAGTCATTGGTTCACCTAATACCAACTGTTAGCTAGTGGTGACTCTTACCTGATTCTCCCTTGTTTCACTACAAGAAAAACACCATATTTTGGTTAAGAATCGCTGAGTTCTCACAAAATAACCAAACTAGTTAGGGTCATTAGCTGATTTGTTTATTATTTCCTAGTCAAAAAAAAAAAAGGAAAAGAAAAAAGGTAAACAAGTGTGGAAAAAAAAGGCCAAAAAAAATAAAAATAGTAGAAGCCAAGAGAGAGAGAGAGAAGAAAATAGTAGCGAAAAAGGAAAAGAAGAAGAAGAAGAAAAACAAAAGCGGTTGCCATATAAGGAGTGTCACTATGCACGTGACACCCCATATGAGCATGTTGATCATAGTTGTACCAGGTACAATGCTTGCCACTATCTGTATAACTATGAGGCGCACTATGATTATGCTAATGGTGATGAGTACGTTACTCACCACTATGCTAATTTAAATATAATGACTACTATGAGCATGTTGAGCAGCAACAACGTGGATACATTGCTCACTAGAGCTGATATCGGTATGTTGATCATGTTGGTGACTGCAAGGAGAGTATGCCGCTCATTGGTACAAGTATTCCAACAGTGAGCAATACAGAAATATTATATTGATTATAACCGACGCGACCATTACCAGCAAGAGTATATGAGGAAGATGATCATCACCAATAGGGTTTAGGTGATCTGTGTACAGAAATCATGATTAAATTTCAACGTCTTCGTGAGGAACATAAGCGTGGACCCGATGAGCTTCAACAAGGAATCAATGAGCTTCTTAAAGGAGTCTATGAGATGAGGGAACTAGTCCTTAATTTGAAGAATTCAGAGGAAAGGCAAGGAATCAATGAGCTTATAAAATTAGTCTACGAGATAAGAGAACTAGTCCATAATTTAAAGAATTCAATGGAAAAAGTAAAGATAAGTGATCCAATAGTGTCAGAAGCTCTTTCCTCACCTTTTGAAGTACGGCCTCCTGTGGAGCTCATTTAGGACAATTCTATGGCCCTACTTACACTCGCCATACAAGTTTAAATGGAGACTCCCATGATTGTTGCTAGTGATGACATTCTTGACCTCAAGAGTGACAAGTCACTGCTTGGCAACATTGTACTGGTGAAAGCAAAGTTGTCCTTACCTGAAGTTCATTGGACAGCAACCTCATCTCTTTAACGTACGACATTAACTAAGGTTGCCATTGTTTAATGATCCTCTCCAGCGGTACCTTTGTTTGTTGGAAAGGTTTTCTAGATGCTTTCCAAAACTCTGCGGCTTATCCCGACCAAAATGTTCACTTTTATTATTACCTCACTTGTTGGAAAGGATTTCCTAATTGAAGCATCTTGTTGTGGAATTAGCCTATCTTGCCCTCCCAAATTTGTGCATCACTTTTAATTCATCCAGAGCCGAATCTTTCAAGTAGGGGACAAAATGGTGTGATATGGGATAAGAAAATCTAGAGTTTAGTTAAGAGATCTAGGATTATCCATTAGAATTATTAAATAAGGATATTTATCCAGATTTTAATTTTAATTTTGAATTTAGGATTTAGATTTGAATTTGAATATTTATTTTATTATTATGTTATTATTTTTAAAAGGGTTAAGGTGTATTTTTCCCAACAAACTATTATCGAGGAGCGTCCAACACAAATATTAATTAAGCGTATCTTAAATACTAACAAACAATTAAAAATGTGCAGATTAGCCCACAAACTTTTAAAAAGGTGCCGTCAGCACAACGCCGTTAGAAAAAAGTTAATGTCTGTTATCTAAGGTGCAGATTGACCAACGAACTTTTATTTCAGGAGCACCCAGCACAAAAAAGTTTTACTCAGGAGCTCCCAGCACAAAATTCTTAATTTCACTAAATTAAATAATTTTTGTTTTGTCTATTATCATTATTCAAAACTACTTGTATAGATATCTATGGACAAAAATTACTCATTTGCCAAAATAAACAAAAGTTTTAATTAAAAATATAATTATATGATTTAAATAAAACTCAAGGTGTTTTATAATTTATTATATATGTTAAAAAAAATATGATTTATTTTTATTTTAGAAGAAATTTATGTGAGTTAATAAATTCATTTAATGTTAATAAAATTTAAATTTTTTTTAGATTTTTTAAATTTTATTAACATTAAATGAATTTATTAACTCACATAAATTTCTTCTAAAATAAAAATAAATCATATTTTGTTTAACATATATAATAAATTATAAAACACCTTGAGTTTTATTTAAATCATATAATTATATTTTTAATTAAAACTTTTGTTTATTTTGGCAAATGAGTAATTTTTGTCTATAGATATCTATACAAGTAGTTTTGAATAATGATAATAGACAAAAAAATTATTTAATTTAGTGAAATTAAGAATTTTGTGCTGGGAGCTCCTTATTAAAACTTTTTTGTGCTGGGTGTTCCGACATTAACTTTTTCTAACAACGTTATGGCCGACTGCACCTTTTTAAAAGTTCGTTGGCTAATCTGCACATTTTTAATTGTTTGTTGGTATTTAAGATACGCTTAATTAATATTTGTGCTGGACGCTCCTCAGGTAATAGGTTGTTGGCAAAAATGCACATTAACCCTTTTTAAAACTATAAATAGAACGTATGGTTCTCAATCGTAACCAACTTTAATAGATTAATTAAGGGTTAAGGTGCGATTTTACCAACGAACTATTGGTTCAGGAGCGTCCAGCACAATTAACTATTAAGTGGACCAAAAATACCAACAAACTTTTTAAAAAGTAGCGCTCAGCACAACGACATTAACACCGTTAACAAAAGTTAACCTCAGTTATCTAAGGTGCAGATTGGCCAACGAACTCTTATTACAGTAGCGCCCAGCACAAAATTCTAAATTTTACTAAATTAATAATTTTTTCTCAATTGTCATTATTCAAAACTACTTGTATAGATATCTATGGACTGAGCTCTCCTTTTTAAAAAGTTTGTTGGTATTTTTGGTCCACTTAATAGTTAATTGTGCTGGACGCTCCTGAGCCAATAGTTCGTTGGTAAAATCACACCTTAACCCATTAATTAAATAATGATTCATTTTCTCTCTGAATATTCTCTCTCATCCCTTTCCATTCGTCTAATATCCCTTCCTTCTTGATGCCCTCTCCTTCCTCTAGTCTATCTCTCCTCTCCCTTTTCAAACCTATTACACATCATAAACACATTTTTTTTTTTTTACTTTATTCTAATTTTAAAATATAAAATTCAGTATTAAAGATGCTTTGTTCGCATTTAATTGCAGAGTCAACATTTTTCGCTAGTGAAAATTAATGGCGTTAAGATTAAAAAACTAAAAATACACTTTATAAATGTAAAGAACTAAATTGAAACTTGTTATAAACTTAAGAAATAATTTATTATAACATAAATAATATTATTAAATTATTTCAATTAATAGATAATGCAATGACAAATTATTTACCACATTATAATTCGTGTTTGTGGTTAAAAGTACAGTTCAATAGTTCATCCACATTATAACAAGGCCTTTCGTCCAAGAGCTTCCACACTAATCCACGCCATCTTTTTTTATCAGATCATCCACATTAAACTAACTTCCTTAATTTCTCTATAATATAGAAAGAGACATATATCTTTATTCATACCAAACATGAGACTTTTAATTATTAAATATAAATAATATTTTGCATATAGGTAATAATGCATATCTTTATATCCAAGATTCTATACCATGATATTCTGAGTCACTATGTTGTTATGTACGAGAGCTCCAATGCCATAAAAGATGATAACATGAACAACAATCATGCACTTGCATTTTATTCAATTCCAGTTCAACATGAATGAAGCATTTATAGTTTTTAGGGGATGTAGTACATGGGATTGGGAAGTTTGAAGGAGCGAACAGACCATGAATAACCCAACAAGTCACTCCATTGGTCTCCGGAGTTCCCAAGGATTCTGTAACCTTCTTTCTCCATCTCACTTCTCTTCTCCGACTTGTATGTTATCGCCAGTTTCTTGCGTTCATCCGGGCCTCTGATCATTGCCAACAGAAAAAGATTTAGAATCCACATTCAAACTAAAGATTACAAGCAACATGTCCCCCAGAATATAATCTTCTTCTGATTTTATAGAATTAAAACACACGCATGCACGCACACAAACATATCAACATCAAACTCGAAACTAGGACATCATCTAAGTGTGGTGGGTGATATTGCCGCTGGGGCAACTAGCTCTTGACTCCTCAAACTATATTTTGATCACAAGTACAATACAGGTGTCTTTGCGGAGAAGCTCTTGCCATATAGAAAGTGAATGAATGGGAGATTAAAATATGGAGTAACTAAAGAGGTCAAAATCAAATACAATAAGAATAATCCCATAGCTGTTTGTGATAGATAGGTACACTTTCAACCCTTGATGGGCACTATTTGGGGTGAGAAATCCTCCTCCAAAAGTCAGAGCAATTGAAGTAGTAAAACCAACCTACTTAAGGACTAGCTCAATGCAGTTCATACTACTTGATGAGTGTTGAGTTTGAAGGCTCTTACCACTTCAGTCTATACCTTTATTGAAAAATACTAATATGATCCTTAAAATAAAGAGTACAAAGAGGCCTTTTATATAAGCAAACTAATAGACCAACCCCAGTCAAAGAAACAAATCTAATTAAATCAAATCATAATGATAAAATATTCATATCTAATCCTAATAAATACTAAACAATCAACCCTAATGATATTAATCACTTATTTTAATACTAAACTTTCTATTCTCAACAATGTGAAACTACATAGGCTAAATACTTTGGTCACAATCCCAGCTTTGTCTTTGTCTTTGTCTTTTTTTGCCCAATTTAGTCATTCAACAATGTTGCACTTCCATCTTATTTTCGTTTAAAAAATATTGTAAAACCTAACAAGTTGGTTTGAATGTCTTAAGATACCTGGTATTATCAGCTCACCTTAGATTGCCCATTCCAAGTTAGCAACATATTATATTAATTTTTGGATTTTGGATGGAGATAGGATAAAAGAACATAATTCTTCAATGATTGAGAGACTAAACTGAAGGAAATGATTAATGGAGAAGGAAAGCCATACTAAGAAAATATCCGGTAACATATTCAAACGATGAACATGAAGTTCTATACAGGAAATAGGCTCAAAAGTCAGACCATTTCCATCTTCTCCACTGAAAAGCTATCTCTATTGATTCACTGGTTCTAACGCTAATTTTTACTTTGTCAAACAATACATTATTAACATCTGTTTTCAATCCATTTTAACCATATTTTTAGTCATAAGTATGATTTATGGAAAACAAAAATGAGATTCTTCATCACAACTGAATAGAAAGAGATAATGGAATCCTGGGAATTTTGAATGTATGTAAATGCAAGAAAGAAAATGAATCGCTTAGAAAAATAAATCAACTATAGATAGCAGAAGACTACCCAAAAGAAACAGAAAACCTTTTTAAAAAGTATGCCACGGTTTACTTACTTCACACCAGCTATGTAAACCTAATTTATGAAGCCTACATGAAGGCAAACCATGCAAATTTTGTAGCAATCCACACAATATGCTAGTTCCAGTACCTCACTTCAAAAACCAGATGCAGGTAATGTTCTATTGTCACAGCTTAAAACCATGATGCCGACAAAATAAGGTACAATACTACAGGTAAAACATGTTCTATTTAAAACAACTATAATAAATATGATTCGCAAGATTGTCATATTTTGTAAGCTTCCCCTAGATGAGAGTAAAACCTGTCACATGGTTTTCCAGAATTCATCCAATGATCCAACCCCTATTAAGTCACTAAAATGATGTTCCAAGTCCCAACATCCCATACTAATGTTGGTATGACATCCACTGTTTATTTCACTCATAAACGTTCCTTGATAGATAGTGCAAGTGGTGTGGGATATGGTGGATAGGATTGAAGTGGCATTTGTTCGTGGTTAGCAACAAGCAAATAGGCTTTCTGTAAAGTTGCAAGAGTTTTAAACCACATTGAAGCCAACTTCATATATATAATCAAAGGCTACACTGTTATAGAGTTAAATACACTGATTAAAATTCAATAGAGTTATCTAAGAATTTCCACCGTGGTTGGATCCAACAAAGAAGATGGCTAATGGTTACTCCTTAAACTCTCCCAGCAGAAAAGAATGTTCACAAATAAAGGTGCAAATGAAAAGATGCTGGGTAAACTAATAAAGTGGTGATTTCGATTAGTGGGAATCCTTTATACAATAAGTCATAAATTAAAAAAGGCATATCTTTTCGTTTGTAATTTTTCACATTGTCTATTGAAAATACAATATTGGTAATTACAACTGGCATGGCATCTATCTACGTATGGCTGTTGCAGACTTATGGTATGTTGTTCCAAAACTATCGTTAAAATTAATAAGCCAATTCAGACAGCACATAGAAGACCGTTGACATATCAAGGCACTACTATTACACAAAGCAGGGAAATGGTCAGAGCAATATTATTATCATTTCTTGAAATTTTGCAGCTCTGTACATCCTTGCTATCAGGCTTCTCAATCAAAATATGACAAATATGTTCTTATCAAAGAATCATAAACTTGTCATATCTTGTTTGGATAATCTGACAATTAAGATATGAACAATTTTTGCTTAAAAGTGCCAAATTTTGCCCAGTCAAAGATACATGGAACAAGAGAATTGCACAAAAAACAGGACAGCACTGAGTGATGGGATTTGCACAGTACATTCTAACTTTTGACCACTTGAATTTAAGATCCATTTATATAGATCAACAGTTGAAATTGAAAATAACAACAGTGAGTCAGTGACTAAAGAGTTTGCCTTATACGCTAAGGACTTAAAGGCGTAAATTATGGTGATTTGTGATCACAACATCATAGAACATACATATACACACAATGGTAATTCAAAACCTAATAGCAGTTAAAAAAGATTCAGACAAAAATAAGATACCTGACAATATTTCTCACAGCATAAACCGCACACTATAGTCAGTACTAGCAAAAAATATTTCAGAATTACCTTAATATGAGGTTGTGCCAATTTCGAAACCCAGCATTGATCAAGTTGTCAATAGTAACACTTCTATGCGCCTCACTCCTTCCAGTCAGCAATATAACCTTAAAACCCAGATTCAAAACCTCTTCATAAAGTTTTAAACTGGGTTCTATGGCAGGTGCCATAGCCATCTCCACCCACTTGTCAAACACCGCATGGTCAAAAAGTTCATACCTGCAAACACATTAAAATGACTAAAAACCAATCTTACTATAGAATGTGACAGCTCCAACACCAAAGAAACCCCACAATTTTGGGTGAAAATGAAGACTCATAAATTACCCATATTCATGAGCAGCATAATACGGAAGATTTGAGAGCAGAGTCTCGTCAATGTCAAATATCCACACATCCTTCCCATCACCATTCAATTCTACACTCTTCGCATAATCCCCTGCTTCCTTAGACACTGTTTCCAGATCAATAGCATAGCCCTTGCCCAACATGTAGTCCTTCACATACTCCACACATTCTCGCGGAATATACTTCCATGGGTTCAAATTGTTGGCCTCCGCTGCGAATCTCCAGCTCGTACATCTTAGTTTAACCTCATCGTCAATTTTCCTGAACTGGCTTTCAATATTCTCCGAGTATTCGATAATTAGTGGTCTCGGTAAGACGCGGTTATCGACATTTTCCAGAGAAAACGAAACGGAAAATAAAGACAAGATCAGGAAAAGCCGTAAGGAAGTCATGGCAAAAGGCGCGCGAATTAATGATGAAATGAAATTCTGGGTATACGAGGCACCAATAAAAAATTAGAGGGGGAAAAAGAAAAATCCTTTGCTTCCTCTGTGGGGATCGCCGAAAAGGAAAAATTGAAAAGGTAATTAACTAACACAAGGAATTTCTGAGAAAGGCAGAATCCGACGAAAAGCAAAGTGGGTGCAAAAACACTCTTTCTCCTTTTCTTTTAAAGAACTCTGAATATACGTTTCTTTAGATGATGATGATGAAGATGCAGAAAGAGGCCCTGTGAAACAGAAACCTTCTTTCTGCGAGGAGGAAGACGACGACGACAAGGAAAAATGTGGAGCTAAGCAAAGACAGAGAGGACTTCTGCTGCGCGTGATCGAATGGGATTCTTTGTGGATATTCGGTATGAGATTTGCTAATTAACGAAAACCACTTGGTGGGTTCGCGGTTTTATACATGAGAATTAGGATTTAGGACCAAGGTGCGAAAATGATGGAACCTGTAGGATTGACCCCACCAACATATAACGTAGACCAATTAACTATTAGTGCTTAAGTCCTTCTTCTCTTTCATTTGCTAATAAACCAAACCCCTTTTGTTTCTTTTATTATGCACGTGATTGTTTCACCGAGTAATTCCCAATAAACCAAACCCCTTAGTGTTTTTATTTTAAAAATAATTCAGAATTATTTAAAAGGAAGAATATTCCTTTTTCACTTCATTTCATCTTACATTGTCACTTATCAATTTAAATACTTTACAATATAATATAAGTCACTTTAACTAATTTATCAAAACCAATAAATAATAGTTAACTCATTAAATGTTTCATCTGATCCTTTTTATAAGAACTCAATAACCGAATTATGTAATTTAAGAAAGTGGTTAAAAGTAGTTAAAGATAATAAGTATGTCTGAAATAAAATAAAAAAATTCAAGTATGCATTTATTTATAAGGGTAAAATAAGATAGAGAAATATAGTAAATATAGGTATCACCAACCTTAATTAATGCAATTCATATAATTAATACCGGAAAAAATTATATAAAAAAAACTTACTAAATATTCAGACAACTCTTATTAGACTCTTATAAAAAAGAGCAAGAAAATTCAAATTTTAGGCTTATATAAAAAAGAGCGAATGGAGTATGTTTTAAATTGAAAATCTTATTCAGCATTATCCAAAGAGGTTTTGAATGAGACTGACAAATACAAAAAATCACATTTGAATATTGTCAATTTCCATCATATATAATTTTTTTTATTTTTTATTTTTGATATACAAGAGAAGGCTAAAAGCCTGGAATGTATATAAGAGTTACAGATGGAGGAAATACAACCTCAAACTCTCTTGCAAAACCCAAGTCCTTAAATGCATAGGACAGACATCTAAAATAAAAGACTTACAGATAGCCTCTTTTGCTAAAGCGTCAGCAACCCGGTTTATTTCCCTGGGAACATATCTGAAAGACACCTCCCAGTCCCTGTTCTTCAATTCCTGAATTTTATCACAAAGCAAACTCCCCCAGCACAATTGCCAGATTGAAATAATCCTACAGCTTCTGCAGCATCAGATTCAAGAACTAGCTTTCTGATTCCTACATCCCAAGACACTAACAAACCTTCCAGGATAGCCCAGAGCTCTGCATTCCATGCGTCACATACACCAACCTGCTTGTTGAAACTCACTACCCACGAACCTTGAGCATCCCGCAAGACACCACCACATCCTACCTTGAGAGAATGTGAGTTGACCGCTCCGTCCACATTCATCTTCCACCAACCATTATCAGGTTTTTTCCACTGAGAGACCCTCGGCACGGTTGTATTCACCAAACCAGAGGAATGCCCACTACTTGTAGAGTACCACCTCCATACATGAAGCACCGTCCAAGCAGGATTCAATGGTTTCACAAAGTTTATTTCAAAAATCAGCTGGTTTCGCCACCTGCATAGCAACCATACAGCAACCCCAAAAATGATTCCCCAGTTCAAATCGTCAAATCGTCCTAGTTGTTCATTCAAGTTCATGAAGATCCACTCCTTCAAATCAACATGGAAGAACTTTGTTGAATGCCTCAGATGCAACAGCTCCAGCCACATGGATTTGGCATAAGGGCAATATCTCAAAATGTGTAATATATCCTCTATTCCACAACTACAATAGCCACAATACACTGATACTTGAGACCAGGAATTTCGCCACTGATTTGTGGGTAATTTATTGAGCATTACCCTCCATAAGAACACTTTAATTCTCTCTACCCCATCCCATTTCCATACCTTTTTGAAAGTTTTCTGATTGGCATTCCTATGACTTTGTTCAATAAGTAGATAAGCGTTCCTTATCGTAAAATTGCCCGAATTAGTAGCCCCCCAACTCAACAAATCATTCCTAGCGTCAGCTCTAGGAGGGATACATGCTATGAACCGTTGAATGATGGCAGGCTCAAAGATTCCAGCAAGCTCCTGGAAATTCCAACCACCCCCAACTGTCCAATCAGCTACACAAGACTGATTTTCTTCTTCAGTTAACTCTCTTCTACAAAATTCCTACAATTGTTGCCACATAATAACCACTGATCATTGAAAATATTCACTAATCTTCCATCTTTAATTTGCCATTTAGTACCCAAGGCAACAATATCACTCTGTGAACATATGAATTTCCAGAGTTTTGAATCTCCTGGCCAGAAAGTCAACAAAGAGTCTTCTTCTCTCTTCATATACTTCTGCTGCATAATCTGAGCCCATAGACCTGAATCACCCAGAATCAACTTCCAAGCGAGTTTAGCTCCACATGCTCGATTCATAAAGCCAAGCTTCCGAAACCCAAGGCCCCCATCTTCTTTAGGTCGAGTGATTAAATCCCAACTAATAGGATGAAAAGTCCTAGAGGAATCATTGTGGCCCCAAATAAAATTTCTTTGAAGTCTCTCCACCTCATTACAAACAAAACTGGGAATCTTAGAGACTTGCATAGGAAACAAAAGAATTGAGCTTAAAACCGATTTAGCTAGGGATATTCTGTTGGGATCCGTACATGCAGCAGAATTAAATTTTTTATAAATCCCATTCAAGGATCGCTCAATGGCGTTTAAATCAAGGTTTAAGGTTTCCGAATCGTACCTATGCAGAACAATTGGACTGGTGGGCTACCTTCTCGATCAGCAGAAGTTGACTCTTAGAATCGCCTTCCTCTACCGGTGTCCACACGAACAGCCTTCAGAAACACGAACAGAAGCGTGCTAGCGCCTCTGAACTGTGCGTCTCTCTATTTTCCCTCTAGGGTTTCTCGCGGCTTTCTAATACGCTCGACCAAAAATCCTGTAGGTTTTTCTAAACCTAGCAGGCGTATTATATTCAAAATTTTGAATCTGGATTAAAATATATTAATTAAATCTATCTGATAGATCTAATCTAATCTATTTATTTAATCCAAATTAAAAGCCTTCAAATTTAATTTATCTCTATAAATTAAATCCAAGAATGATATCTTTATTCGAAGATTAAATTTGAGATACAATATCTCTATTTGTTTTAGATATTTAATTTATCAAATAAATTAAATACAAAAAAATATTATATAATAATATTATAATCATTATTAATTAATATTATTATATTAATTTCGAATTTATATATATATATATATATATATATATATATATATATATATATATTAAATACAGTATTCATTAAATCTTAGACGTATCTAAGATTCAATGAATCTGGACACTTTTGCTCGTGTTGGGCTATTCTTGTGTGTAAAACCCTAAAATTTGACTTAGGGTCAATATCATAAATTAGTAAAATATACCTATTGAAAATAGGTGAATATGAGGTCTCAAATATGGGAAGGGATTTATCATAATTTCTAGGGCAATTTCTAGTGAAATTAGAAGGAATAAAGAGCCGGAAAGCCCTAATTGAATCTATGAACCATAAAATACTGTGATAAATCCTTAGACGCAATAAAATAATTATTAAAAATTAGGGAATATGTTGTCTCTAATTTAGATAATTTTTGGGATTATTTCCCTTGGAAAATAATGAGGGAAAAATCAAAAAGTATTGTGTGGGCTATAATTGACCCCATGATTTTTAATATTTTATGTGGAGCATAAAATACCAATGTAAGTCAAATAATTGTGAGGAAATAATTAATCCTAAATAATAAAATTATCAACAATTAGTGAGGGATTAATTAAATAATTATTGGCTAATTATTTCAACTCAAACAAGGGAATATCCAAGGTAAATTATGAGAAACCCTTTAATTAAATATTAATTGATAAAATTAGTATAAAATATATTTTCTAATTATTGGGAAAATATTAAGAGAAATAAATGAGATTAAGGGTATGAAAATACCTAATCCTAAAAGATTGTTAATCTCATGATTAGGGCACTAATTAGATTTGTTAATCAAATGGGATAAATTAAATAATTACTAAGGGTTAAGATGTAATCTTGAAAAGTAAAATCAAATGCCTAGAATTTATTCTATTAATTTTAGAGCCTAAATCCATGTTAAAAGAAATGGACCAATGAGGGAATTTTGGGGAAAATAAATATAAGATAATTGAAATAATATAAATTAATTAAAACAGAAAACTAAAATAAAATAAAATAAAATAAAATAATAATAATAATAATAATAATAATAATAATAATAATAATAATAATAATAATAATAATAATAATAATAATAATAATAATAATGCTGGCCGAAATTTTGGATAAAAAAGGAGATAGGAATTGTGCAAATAAATATCATGATATATTTTTTGTGCAAGTTGTAATAAAATATTATTATAAAATTGATATTTTGTTAAAAAGCAAACAGGATAAATGAGAACCGATAGAAATTAAATCCTATCTAGAAAACCATGAGTAAAGTTTCTAAGGTCAGAGTATATTATAAACAAGTGAATTTTTATCTCGGAGTGGGTTATCTCCAAAGTCATTTCCGTAATCGGCGGAATGCTTAGGGAATAAGACGAAAAGGAAGAAGGACAGATAGTAGAAAGGAGAAACTATGGAAAATAAATCATAACTCAATATCTGGGGATGAGTTGATAAACATCTGGACATTTTATGAATCAGTGAATTTTGTCCGTAAATTGACGTTACGGCGATTTAGTAGCAAGGCGATTATCCAAAAATCTTCAGCGAAATAGGAGATGCCCTGAATGGGATCAAAAATTTAGTTAACCCAGATATTTTGAAAGAGGAAGAAAGGATCTTCAGGGCTATGTTCCCGGATTTTTGAGATTTTACAATATTACGCGATTAGAACACCGAACCGGGACTTTATCGGTAGAAAACTTCTAGAGCAAGGGAGTGACATCACCTTGATGATGTCACTTGGTTGAAAGATGATGTAAGGAGGTGGATTGTGTGGCCAAGAATGAAGCTTCTAGAAACCCTAGAATGTGTGGTCCAAAATTGAAGTAGAAAGTTGGAAAAGTACCATTTTGCCCTCACCTTTTCTTTTATAAATAGCCCTCCAAGTTCTCTTCATTCTTCACAATCCAAGAGAAAGTTTCGAATTAGAGAGAGAGGTTAGAGAGAAGGAGGAGTCCGGAGGAAGAAGCAGCGAAGCTCTAGGTAAATTTTCGGTACCGAGTCTTAAGTTCTAGTTTTCGATTCGGTAGTTATAGTAGAAATGTTGTTTTGATCTTTAATCTTCCAAGTTAGTTTAGATATCATGTTTTAAGGTTAAATATGATATACATTTCGAAAATTATGTTGGAGTAGGAGTTATGTTGAAATTTTGGAAGATTAGGGTCAAAGTAACGAAGTGCTGGCGAAATTCCGTCGATTAGGGGGTCAAGGGTAAAATGGTCATTTATGACTAAAATGTCCGTCGTAATGATAGATCCTTAACAAATATGTTGTTATCTTGATAGGATATCCCTGATTACGTTCTGACCTACTGTCGTACCGTATTCTGACAGAAATACCGTATAACGTCAACGAAGGTACGTTCGCGTACTGTAACACTAACTCTGATATTTATGGTATACGTGTATATTGTTAGGTGTGTTGTATGAGTAGAGTTGTTATGTTGTTTGAGTATATAGTGTTGTTAGAGGATGATTGAACATATGCATGCACTTGGAGTGTATATATGTAATCACTGGGAGCAGTTATCTGTAATCACTGGGAGCGGTATATCCTGTTTCGCTGGGAGTGGTATGTTTGCGTTCGCGAAGAGCGGTACATTTTCATTGGTTTGTGTGCTATTATACTGTTTATGTTGAGATTGATGATTGACTGTAATGCATGTGCTGTATGTGTAAATATAAGGTTAACCGTTACCTGAGGTCCGATACGCGTTGGACCTCAGCTCTTAACTTAGCTTCAAGGTCGGGAGGACCGATGATCGAGGATAGAGACAAGCAGCCTGTGTAGAAGACCCGGCTGAAGATTCCTTTCTGTTATGTACTTTTTTGAAAACTCTCGGTTACTGTACCGCTGTTGTATCCAGCCTGACTTACGACATTTTATATATACATATCAGATACTCTTTTGCTCCGTTGCTCTACTCTGATGATTTGAAAAGATGTTTTGATGGAAAAAAAAATTATACTGCTTTAGAAAATGGGATGTTACATTGTGTGTGGCGGGCCCATATGAGATTGGCAGAGGGTTAATACTGTACCAGCCCACAAGTCGCAAGCGGCCTCTAGCAAGACATTGCGACTACCCAATTCATATGGGGATCGATGATACGATACAACCTATCGTACAATCATGTCACGTCCCTTTTGTCACGCGATAATTTGGTCAAGGATGAGGCATGGAGAAAGTCAACTTCCTGTTCTTGACCATTACTTTCTCGATTCTTGAGTATTCTAATTGAAATGGAAACCATCTTGACCATTCACATTCCTCTGCATGAAAACCATTGATCCCGATCCAACCCTTTATCATCACCCGGTCAAAGGTGACTTTTGACTAGGTCAAAGACCAGCGACTCATCATGTAGGAATCCATGATGACCTCAGGTCAAAGGGCGTTGTGACGCGGTTATAAATGAGAAAAGCTTATGACTTATTCCATGCAGCTTTCTCATAGTGGGTCGGTCCAGCACCATGTACTCTTACAAGTGCCTATGACTTTGACTCGTATCTCCATACTGATGGGATCCATACACGCAGCGGAATTATAAAACTTACGAATCCCATCCGAGGATCACTCAACGACGTTTAAATCAAGGTTTAGGGTATCCGAATCATACCTATGCAGAACAATTGGACTGGTGGGCTACCTTCTCGATCAGCAGAAGTCGACTCTTAGAATCGCCTTCCTCTACCGGTATCCACACGAACAACCTTCAGAAACACGAACGGAAGCGTGCTAGCGCCTCTGAACTATGCGTCTCTCTATTTTACCTCTAGAGTTTCTCGCGGCTTTCAAATACGCTCAACAAAAGTCTCGTAGGTTTTTCTAAACCTAGCAGGCGTATTATATTCAAAATTTTGAATCTGGATTAAAAAATATATTAATTAAATCTATCTGATAGATCTAATCTAATCTATTTATTTAATCCAAATTAAAAGTCTTCATATTTAACTTATCTCTATAAATTAAATCCGAGAAATGATATATTTATTCGAAAATTAAATCTGAGATACAATATCTCTATTTGTTTTAGATATTAAATTTATCAAATAAATTAAATAAAAACAAATATTATATAATAATATTATAATCATTATTAATTAATATTATTATATTAATTTCGAATCATATATATATATATATCCATCAATCATAGATTAAATACAGTATTCATTAAATCTTAGACGTATCTAAGATTCAATGAATCTGGATACTTTTGCTCGTGTTGGGCTATTCTTGTGTGTGACCCTGCAAGCCCACATGAGATTGGCAGTGGGCCAATACTGTACCAGCCCACAAGTCGCAAGCGGCCTCTAGCAATACATTGCGACTACCCAATTCATATGGGGATCGATGATACGATACAACCTATCATACAATCATGTCACGTCCCTTTTGTCACGCGATAATTTGGTCAAGGATGAGGCATGGAGAAAGTCAACTTCCTGTTCCTAACCATTACTTTCTCGATTCTTGAGTATTCTAATTGAAATGGAAACTCCTTTCCATCGTAGTATGGCCATACATTTCTCAGACTCACTCATCGAGGGCCCCAGTATTATCTCTCTACAAATGTGAGAGACAAATTCCATCTTGACCATTTACATTCCTCTGCATGAAAACCATTGATCCCGATCCAAGCCTTTATCATCACCCGGTCAAAGGTGACTTTTGACTAGGTCAAAGACCAGCGACTCATCATGTAGGAATCCATGATGATCTCAGGTCAAAGGGCGTTGTGACGCGGTTATACATGAGAAAAGCTTATGACTTATTCCATGCAGCTTTCTCATAGTGGGTCGGTCCAGCACCTTGTACTCTTACAAGTGCCTATGACTTTAACTCGTATCTCCATACTCATCAAAGTCATACTGATCTTATTTCATCTTTGCTGCCACGTAGATGATCGATCAGGGACATTTAGGATAATCTATAAGATATATCCAAGGATCAGTTATCACTATAAACATGCAAATGAAATGATAACTAAAGGAGAATACTTTAAATAACATTAATGTTTAAAGTACAATGGCTTGCCCCTAGGGCATAATTTCCAACATATTCTCCCGGCCATGGATAAGCAATTAGCCTTCCATGTGGAGAGCTTGGTTCTTACCCGCTCAATGATGTAATTGAAGGTCTCCTTAGTTTTCCTACTTCTAGTAAGAGGGAACCCCAGGTACCTACCAATTTCCAAAGAGATTTTCATTTGGGAACACTCCCTAATCCTTTGCTTGATGTTTGCCGGCACTTTAGGCGAGAAAAAAATGGAGGATTTTGAGAAATTAACTTTTCCTCTAGATGCCGACATGAAGCTATTCAGACAACCCAGCATACAATTAGCTTGTTGCACCGTTGCCACCCCAAATAATAGTAAATCGTCCGCAAACAAAAGATGAGACACCTTTGGGCCCTCCTTAGTAACCATAATAGGTTTCCATCTCTTAATTAAATGGGAAAGTTTATCCATGCATAAGATAAATAACAAAGGGGATATAGGGTCCCCTTGGCGTAAACCACGGTTAGGAGCAAAGTATTCTGTTTGGGCACCATTCCAAATAATGTTGTATGTGGCAGACGTCACACACTCCATTATTAGATTAATAAAGGTGCATTCAAATCCCACCTCCAGTAGCACATCTTTTAGAAATTCCCAACAAATACTATCATATGCTTTCTCTAAGTCAATCTTCATAGCCATTAGACCCTTCTTACTCTTATTCTTGTTCATAATATGAAGCATCTCTGTCCCACAATAATGTTATCTTGTATATGTCTCCCTTTGATGAAACTAGCTTGAAAGGGAGAAATAATGGAATTCATCACCTCCTTCAATCGAAGTGTGATAATCTTCGTGATACATTTATAATGAACCGTTCACAGAGAAATTGGCCTGAAGTGTGCAGGAAGGATAATGTTATCCCTCTTGGGAATCAACACAATGAGAGTTTTATTGGAATCTACCAAAGATCCATTTCCCTTAAAAGCTTTTTTAACAAATGAGCAAAGCGTTGGACCAACCGTGTTCCAATTAGATTTATAGAAGAACGCCAGAAAGCCATCAGCACCAGGGGATTTAAAGCATCCCATAGAGAAGAGAGCCTCTTTGATTTCTTCATCCCCCGGAGTCCTCCCTAAACCTTCCCGAATAAGTGGATCAAGGACAGGGAACTTAGCAACGGTATTCAAAGCAGTAAGCTCTTGATTATCCCCACAAAATAGATCCTTAAAGAAATTCAAGACCAAATTCTTTAACTCCTCTGGGTTCTCAATCCACACCCCATTCCTATCCTTCAAAGAAAGGATTCTGTTCCATCTATATCTAATCTTTGACTTTAGATGGTAGAACTTCGTATTCCGGTCTCCCTTCGTTACCCACTCAGCTCTTGATTTTTGAAACCACTTGATTTCTTCAAGCTTTAATAACCTTTCCAAATCCCATTGAAGCTTCGCTTCCAAATTGCACAAGAACTCAGACTGAGGATAAACAGGGGACTTTTGGATTCCAGTCAATCTAGCTAGAATAGAGTGCTTCTGCTTTTCAACAAATCCAAACACTTCCCTGTTCCAAATACAAACTGCTTCTTGAAACTTTAGTAATGAACTATCGAGCTTCTCCTCCTCAGACCACGAATTACACAGAAAATCATTATACTGTTCATGCCTAGTCCACATGGCTTCAAATCTAAACAATTTCCTATCTCTACCCCTAAAATTTCCTTCCCCAAGCCAAAAACAGATAGGGTTATGATAGGAAAAATTAGTTCTAGGAAGTACCTTTATAGCGCAATCTCAGAATGCCCCGATGAACGCATCATTTGCGACTGCTCTGTCAAGTCTTTCATACAACCTAGCATAGTGTCTCATCCACGGACCCCGCCAGGTGAATTTCGGGCCAACATACCCAAGATCTGTAAGACGACAACCATAAAGTCTGTCGTTAAACCGTCTAATACATATTTCATTACTCACTGCTCCACCTATTCTTTCTGAAAATGACGATATGTCATTAAAGTCCACCATCGCCACCCAAGGCTCTAGGGTTGAGGAGGCGATATGCTTCAGTTCCTCCCAAATAATTTGCTTTGAATCAGAGCGAGGGATTGCGTAGATAGCTGTAAGGAAGAAAGGACACCTTCCCTCCAAAACACAATGCAGGTGAAACAATTGTTGTTCCTGTCGATTCCCCATCACCACGATCCGATCCCTTCTCCAAGCTGCCATCATTCCACCAGAGCGACCCACGCTTGGAACCACCGCCAAACTGTCGTACCCCATCCTCTTTAGGTCTTCAAACCAATCCTCATTTTCGCACTTAGTCTCAGCTAGTATGATGATCATCGGTCTCAAGCCAATACACACAGTTCTAAGGTTCTGTGTTAGGTTCCTACCGCAGGCCCCACAACAGTTCCAGTAGAGTGCAACGCCTGAATACATAAAGCCCAAAAGAATAGAACAAAAGGCCTTCCCAAGCACACTAATCTAATTGGGCTATAAGCCCGTTAGCTTCCTCCTGTGTTTCTTCAACACACTCACACTCCAAACCCCACACACTCGGCCCAACCCAAAATTTCCCCCTAATTCCTCCTAGTCCTCCACGTTCGCCTGGATCAATTGGGACTGATGAGAAAATCCCCTCGTTAGGTGGCTCAGAGGAAGAGGGGCCCACAAGAGTATCCTCTTCCATCCTAGTATCCTCACAAAACTCACCCACACCTTTTGACTCTGCCGAACCTTTTTCCTTTTCATTTGATATTCCCTTTTCTTCACTACTGATGTCCACCTTTTGCCTCATCTCCCTTGTGCGCTTGTCCTTTCTCATATTTTGGCGGCTGGTCACCACTACCATTAATTCGTCAGATATACTTTTTGGCTTGGACAACCTTTTTTGCTCACCCTTCTTTCTTTCCTTCTACTGTCGTACACTGTTACTTTTTTTCATGTCCAGTTTCCCACCAACCTCCACACTACCTGATAAGACAGGCTCCACTCTCTCATCTTCTTTGTTCACATCGACATCTACATCTGTCTCTCCCGCCAAAACACCAAAACGAGACCCCCTGATTCTGTTTTTATGAATCAGTGATTTGTTTTTCCTTATATGGATGCTTTAATTTTTTTTGCTTCCAAACTACCCTCCAGACTTCCTGATCATTTTCACTAGTTCCTACAGTTTCCATTCCACTAGCTGACCCTTCCACGTTATGCCCCTTTGCCCTTTGCTCTACGCCAACGTGATCCCCCCAGTTTTGCATTCCTCTAGTTTGTGTCCATAAATGCCACAACCAGTGCATAAAGAGGGGAGGCCTTCATACTCAATGTAATAATCCTGACCATCTAAGGAGAAACCAGACATCAGTTGTTTGCTAAGGTCAACAAGAACAGAGATGTGCGCATAATGCCCCCTAAGTTGACAAGAGTTATTAATATCTATCTTAATAGTTTCTCCAATCCTGTCCCCAATCCAGGTTAGAGCCTCCTTATCATAATATTCTAGAAATACCTTTGGCATCCTCTCCCAAACAGCTACCTTCTGTATTGGAGCACTCCAAGGTCGAAATAAAGGCTCCCAGGGCCTCACAGTCAGATAGTGGTCAAACAGCATCCACGGGCCTCCAGTAAGGGCATTGAAGTAGTGCTCACGGTTGGTTAGCTTGACTACAAAATAACCATTTCCTATATTAATGACGTTGATCACCCCTTTTTTGGCCCATAGAGACTGAAGAATGGACAGCAGAAGATTGTATCCGATGTCTCTTCCAAGAAGCTTCACAATAACAACTCTGTTCCAGGCTTTATAAAGCCTTTTCTTCATTTTCCATGAAAAGGAGAAGGTAGGGAAGTTTCGCTTGGGGTCCTCAATAATCTCACAAAGTGGCTCGCTGTCTTCTTTATCAAAGTCTGCCGACATTGTATCATCAGTCTCGTCATTCTTCCCATTTAGCAAAGCTTCAGACCCTTCCTTACTGCTAATGCCTTGAAGCTTCTCAGCAAAAGACGGTCCCGTCTCCCACTGCTTCTTCACTCCTTCGCCAAGCTTTGGCCATTGCTCCTCCTTAAAACTGAAATCCCCATTCTTTATCTTCTTCGAGCAACGCTTGAGAATATCTTCCTCTTCCGACGAAGAGGGAACCAGAGCCTGTTTCTTCTTAGTTAACACGAGAGCCATTTTCACCATCATATATAAAATTAACTCCATTTGAAGAATCATTTCTCAAGGAAACTCTTCTATGATTGTATCTGGAACTGAGAATGTGGGTAAGCCTGCATTAACCCACGGGCCATGTGGTGCAAGCTTGGACGGCCTCCTCTTTTACTAGCTAGCAAAATGTCAACTCTAACCTGAATTGGTGGGTTGCAAGCCAGCCCACGAGTCCACAGTTTTTTAGAATTTTTTTCCCTAATTTTTTAAAGATGACCGAAAATCTGAAACACATATATATAAATCATTAAATTTACTTTTCTAGCATCAATCATTTCACTTATAAAATTTTTTAAACATAATCCACAATATAAAAGATAAGGTTATCAAATTTGTCAAAGTTTATAAACAAAAAATACTAAATCATCCTCAAGCAATCAAGATATAATAATTTGGTTTAAAGAAGGGAGGAGGGTGAGATTTTTCTCTCTTTGAGATTAGGAGGTACCATTGTGGGAATGTATAACTTATGGGTTTTGTAAAATTATTAAAAAAAAAAATTGTGTGGGCCAACCCACATGCCTATGCACTCCAGCACTTTTTCTAGTCAAAAAAATCTCAACCTTAACCCTACCCCAACCTGCGGGCTAGCGGGTCGAGCCCATAGCTTGAGCTCATATTATCGGCTCTTATCTTAGCCCTTTTAAGACAAATTTGATACGCCTAAAGTTCAGCTATTAAAAGATCTCCACTATGGATATTAAGCATGAAAACTCCAATCGGTTTTTCTTTATGGTCTTTGATAATATCGTCACATCCCACCGTGCCATCTTTTTGAGAGTAAGCTCCATCAAAATTGATAGTCACCTACTCTCCCATGCCCATTCAAGTAAGACCTTCGTCTGTCTTTGTAATACGTCAAATTTTGGTTTGATTCATCTGTATCTTGGTTTCGCAAAATCTAGATAATATGGCTTTAGCCTTTGCAAGAAGTCTGAAGATACACTAGAGTTGGTGTTTTTAAAGACTTTCTCATTGCGTCTTTTTCAAATTAAAAACAGAAAACTCTTTCCAATGCCCATCACACAACCACATTCATACAACACCAAGTCCATAACTCATTTCTGAAAAATCTCACTCAGAGGCTTGGTTCGACAATTAAAATCCACAAGCATTGTCACGTCTCATTCTCGCTTCATCGGTGAGTAATTAATTGTATAGTGTAAGCCAAAGAAAAGACTTGCACCTCTATGGCAAATTCAACTTCCGAGCCACCTCTTTTCTTTTCCATGCATACCTTGTTCCAAGCCAGCAAATGAATCTTCTTGTGCTCTCATTATTGGATTCCCAAAGAAAGCCTTTAGAATTTTTTTCAATCTCATCACAAGTAGCTAAAGGGAGTTTCACATGTTTGCATGGGGTAAAAAGGGATCACTTGAACCACCGAAGCAATTAGAGTGAGTCTTCCCGCAGAACAGATCGTATATATGACATGCATATTGCTATAGTTTATTATTTTGGGGTTTAAGTATGAGTGTGTGTAAAAAGGTGTCTCACATTGTTCAAGATTTAAGAAGCCTTTTTTAATAACCTTTGAGTCATTTAGTATTTGACGCTTTTTCTGAATCATATTACCATTACCATGTTTTCAAACAATCGACCATTCTAATTTTTGAATTGAGGCTTTACAACTAGGATGTCTTTCCTTAGGCGTCTTTTTAACAAGGTAGGAATCAAACTCATTTCACCCACTTTGTGGTCTAGATAGTCCCCCCACTAAACAAAATACCTCTTGAATTTCAAAAAACGCCCAAAAGGCCACATGAACTTACAAAAAGACATATTGGTAAGAGGGTAGGAATCTAGGATTTTAAGGTTTAGGTGTTTTACAAAATTCCCCCTAAAAAAATAGAGAGAAAACTCCTTGCCAAAGCTTCGGTCCCAGCCAACCGGTAACCAGTGACTTTTCTAAAGGCATTTTTTTTTTTTGGGGGTGGGGAAAGTGGTGAAGGTGGGCATTGAACTCACCCCACCTTGGTTCCCAAAAGATTTAGGCCATAAATCTTCTTTGTAAATATATTGCGTAACATTATATAGTACAATTAAAAAAAATGTAATCTTTTACTCATTGACTATACTTATAATGCAAACGACTATTTATAAATGTATTTACCATGTTTCACTTTTGAAAAAAACTCAAATATTTAGGTGAAGAAGTGGGAAATTGACTACACATAACAATTTTTACAAGTAAGAATGTAATGTTTTAATCACAGATTACACTTATAAGGTAAATGACAAACATATCAATAACGTTATTTACTACTATTTTTAATAAGTTCAATTTTTGGGCAAACTCAACTAAATTAGTGAGGGAGTAGGAAATTGAGTATACATGTCAAGTTTTTACAAAAAGTGTAATGTTTTAATCATTGACCACACTTATAATGCAAACGACAACATTTGTAAAGGTATCATTTCAATAGTTAAATATTTGATGGGTTAAAAATAAAACCTTAAAACAAGTGAAGAAGGAAAGAGGAGAGGAAGAAAGAGAAAAAGGACGATATGCAGATACAGGAAATTAATACACCATAATTATGGCTTAACAACCTTTTTTGTTTGGGGGAATAACTTTAGAGAAAAAAGTGTGTCTTCCTTTTTTTCTCAAGTGTTTGGGTAATTATTTTTTTTTTCTAACCACTGTTTTTATTCCGAAAGAGTTTTTTTTTTTTTATGTTTATCATTTATCAAAACGACAATTGTCATTGTTTCTAATTAAGATGCTTGATGAACAAGCTTCTAGATAAAAATATGTTTTAATGGTTTATCAACAGGGTTGGCATAAATGGTAAGCGGCTTGTGTAGCTTAAGCAGTCTCGAGTTCGAGCCTTGTCAATGCAGAAAAGCCCTGCTGGGAGACTCACCCACCAAAACCAAGTGCGTGACTTAAGTCGGATCCGGATTAGTTAAGGCGAAACTCTAGATACTGGATGAAAAAAAAAAAAAAAAGATGTTTAAGTGGTAATTTCAATTCCCACAAAAAACCCCAGAAGTGAAACAAAGCTAAGGGACTGGGAGATATGAATTGATTGATATTTTGAAGCGACCTTTGACACTATATTTTCCATTAATGGAGCCTCCAACGAGGAGGAAATTTGGATCAACATTCAATATTCTCTACATTTATTGAGTAGGAGTAAATAAAATTTTAAAAGATAGACTAAAATATCTTATCACCCTTCTATTTTACCCTAATTATATTACATCTATTCTATTTTAAAAACACACTCTTAGGTTCAAACCTTTAAATCCATAAACAATATTTCAAAAATATTTTAAGAAAAATATTTTTAATTAAAATTTATACTATTTAATAACTTTCCCTTCATCATATCAAAACCCTAACTTATTTTTGAATTTTTTTGCTAACTTCAGGTAAAAAATCAATGGCCGCAGCAATAAATTAAATTATTTATATAATATCTTGAACATATATTATTTATACTATATGATAACAAAAATATGTGTTTGAAATATGTTTTAATACATTGATAAAAAAAACATGTATTTATCAGTTTTAAAAAAACCAAAATAAAACATGTTTGAATAAATATGATGAGAAATTAAATTATAAAATTTTATAATATAATCAAAATTTATAACATATTAGAAAATTTTAAAAATATATAATAGAATTATTTTTTTGTTGTATATTTTTTTTTAAAAAAATATAAATGTCTAAATAATTTTTAATGTTAAGAGGGGGTATTTTGATCAAAACAAAAAATTTGAGAGTCAAACTTAACCGTTCACAAATACAGAAAAGTCAATAATAATCTAACACCATCTTCCATTTTCTAACTAACTTTAATAGAAAACTAGGATTACAGCTATCCTCCTCAAACATTTCCATTTGAACCGATTTGTTTATTGTTTCATGTTTTGTTTGAGGAGAGATAAACTATATAATTTTAATGCCATGAGAAATGTAGAGGCAATTAAAATAAACATTACATTTTTTCTATAACAGATTAAAAAATCTAATGTTTCTTTTAAGGGAGAATCCCATATAAAGACGGTTAGAATAGAAAAATCCTATATGAGGTTGGTAAACTCAACAAATTATAAATTGGGTCAGTAACCCAATTTAGGATATTTAAATGTTGGTTATTTTTCAATAATACCCCTAACCCATTATCTTACATCTCTGATGAAGGCTGGGCAATGATTTTTCTTCTATAAAATGCCACGTCATGCTTTAAACTGTAGAGGAGGTGGTTGATGGTGGGTACTGTTCATCGTCTTCTCCGTGGGTTGAACCAGTTGGAAGGGAAATTTAAAGTTATCAACCTGATAATGTCCAATGATTCTAGCTAATTAAGTAGTCAAAACTTTTATTTAGTACCAAAATACACTTTGGTAACTCAACGTAAATATATACATTCCTTCGCCTCCTTCCACGATGTGTTGAGAATTGGGATTCCATTTAACTAATAATGAGACATCGTGGCCATTGTTGCCGATAATGGGTTACATCGATATATGATTAGGATTTCCTCTTCCTGATGCTCTCCTCATAAATGGCCAGCAATCCACGTCTGTATTCACGGGTCAACAAGGCAAGACGTACAAGATTAGGGTTTCCAATGTTGGGGTGGTAACGTCGATCAACTTTAGGATCGAAGGGCATTTGATGAAGCTGATTGAAGTTTAAGAAAAATCATTGCCCAACCTTCATCAGATATAACAGATAATGGGTTAGGGGTATTATTGAAAAATAACTAATATTTAAATATCCTAGATTGGGTCATTGACCCAATTTATAATTTGTTGAGTTTACCAACCTTATATAGGATTTCCCTATTTTAACCGTCTTTATATGGAATTTTCCCTTCTTTTAATGGATTAAAATTTTAAAAATTAAATTAAATTTTTTAATCTGTTCAAATATAAAATTCTGCACGTCTCTGCATTTTTGGCATAGAGAAATAGAATTCTGCGCGTCTATGTCTTCTTTGACAAAATTATACTTGTCTCAAAATTCCCTTTCTCTTTGCCAAAAATTTAGACTATCAGAATTTGATATTTTCGCTCTTCCAATTTTTTCCCCTTAAAAAAATTACTGAAAAAAATCCCTCATATCAAAGCTCTTACTAATAAAAATATCTTTCGTTTTTTAAAGAAAATGACAGAAAAATATCATTTAAACTTTAAAATCTTGTTAATAACAACAGTAATAATATTAACAAAAATAGTAAAGTAATTGATAACTAATTTTATTAGGAAATCACTTATTTAAAAGTTTGAAATTCAAGAGATATTTTCTTAAAAAAAATTTCCTTAAAAAAAATCTCTTATTGCAAATAGGGATGGACCCAGCAATTAGAATTAGAAGGGGCGAAAATAATAGAAATGAACCCACATTTTTAGAAAATCACATTTTAGCCTGATAAAAATTTAAATATTTTCACTTTAGTACCTCTATGAAACTATTAGAAGGGACTAAAGTGAAAATGTTGAAACTTTTATAAGTCTGAAATGAGATTTCCTAAAAATGTGGGTTCTTTTTTATAATTTTAGGGGGGCGGGGGCCACCCCTAGCCCTCATATGTGTCCGTCCCTGATTGCAAAGCTCTCATCAACCAAAATATCTATAGACCCCGTACACCATATCTCTCTCTGTCTCTCTATGGGTGGGTGGGGTTTTTTTTTTTTTTGAAAAATTCATTTCAGGGCTCTTTTAACAGGGGAACTTGTAAAAAATGCCCCAAGATTTTGACAATCCCAGAAAAGGCCCTGGGGCCTTTTCTGATATTTTCAAAATCTTGGGTGAGTTATTAACGGGGCTGATATAGTTGTTAACGGGTATGTCTTTAACAACTAAATCAGCCTCATTAACAACACTTTTGCTAACAACTAAATCAGTACATTTAACAACTATATCAGTCTCGTTAACAACTCACCGAAGATTCTGAAAATCCCAAAAAAGGCCCTGGGACCTTTTTCTGGGATTGTCAGAATCTTTGGGCCTTTTTTTTTTGCAATTTTCCTTGTTAAAAGGACCCTGAAATGCCTTTTTTTTTTTTACCTATTTTCAACTCTCTCTCTCTCTAACATATATTCAATTGTTTTCTGGTGGGGGTAGGCACAACCTATTTTCAACTCTCTCTCTCTCTAACATATCTTCAATTGTATGGTATATGCAGAATAAAAGATAGTTATATATAGTCAAAGATATGTTACACACCATTGAAAAATTGTACCATTTCAAAAATTGGAGTTCTTAAATTCTTTTAAGTAATAAATTTTATAATAATTTGTTTTTTTAAGTAATTTGAGAGAAAACTTACTCGAAAACCTATTAATTTGGTTTTTCTTAGCAAGTAAGGAACGCTTGGGAAAAGAGCCATCTGTCCATCTTACCAACCATAGGATAAGCCATAATATTATGGACCAGTAAGGCATTGAGGCAACATATTTAAATCAAAATGGTTGGGGTAAAGAGTAATTTAATACTAGTATTAAAATATACAATTATAATAAATTTTATCTATTATAAATATTTAAAATTGGTTGAGTTTAGAGTTCCGAAAATAGGAGGCTGTGTATAATAATACAAGGTAGGTTTTGAGCATTTAATTAAAAATTACTCTATTTGAGCATTTAATTAAGAAATACTCTATCTTCATAATTCTCCCTTGTCTTACTCCTCCCCCTCATCCAAATTCTCTTTGTATTTTTCTTATTTTCCTAACATTTTTATTTTCATATTTTTAATATTATTTTTATACATTTTATATAGTTAGCTTATAAATAAAAATATATTATTTAATAATTATAGGTTTGTTTTTATCAATATATTTTCTTATATTATTATATTTTTCCTTTAAATTTTCCTCTAAAAAATAACAAGTTATCTAAATGAAATTTATATGGCCAAAAGAATTTCTTAGGGGTATATTACCTACATTGCCATGTTGAGACAACAGTGTATGACAGACTCTATGGTATGCTTTTTCTTGTTCGCTACTGATGAATCATTGAATCATATTTTTATCTAAAGGAAAATAAGGAGAGATAAGAGACTTGTGAATCGGTACGAATCCATGTTCGAATCCCAGTCAAAGCTCAAATACTCCATAACTCGTACGCAATTATTAAAAAACTAGAGTCTAAATAAGATTGGCACAACATTGCATCAAAATAAAAAAGATGGTAGGAGAGAAGAGATTGTTAGATAACATAATGGCAATGGTGAGATTAACCGAGGGAGGCACACCCTATTTATAGAAGTATAAGGAGACTACTATTTAAGAAGTTATGTGCACTCCTTCTTGCTCTCTAAGAAACAATTAGGAAATTAATTCTTGATTAATTTTCTAATTTACAATAACTTGTTTCTCGATTAACAAATCCATAATTAATGCGGCTTATTTTCTTATTTGATAAACCTACTTGTTTCCTAATCAAATAGTCTAACCCATCAAGGGTAGACATGGACCCAAAGTTCAACATCTCCTACTCATACTTGATTGGCCTCCCATCATGCGCATGTTTCTCTTTCTTATTTCATACTTAGTGTATGTCATGACGTCATGGCAAAACATCTTCAAAATTTAGTGCTTGTGATACTAGAAATCCCTCACATCATACCAATGTCTACCGACACCCTATATGTATGTATAAGCCATTTGTTCGTTACCTCATATGCCCCAGATTCTGTCATGCACATCACTCATAGAATATCTAATCCTCTCTAGTTAATATGTCGATTAACTTAGATTGCCTTCCATGTGCATAATATCCGCACTTACAAGGTATATAGAGAACTAGTAAGGGGTTGACCACAGACACTAGCACAACTCGTGTATCTAGGAGTAAATATTCCTTTTGACTAAACATCAGTCTAGCTTGACTTGATTGCTTTTTAGTTTTCACACAGGTACTGGATCCATCTTAAATGTTCAAGTTATTTTTGGCCCGCGGTTGACCCTATTATAACCTAAGAGGAGTGGGGTTATTTTGGGTTAGGGCAAAAAATAACCCCATCACATGAGGGCTAAAAATAAGGGGGTTAAAAATGGGGTTTAATGGGCTGGCCCGCGGGCTCCAACCCATTTTCACAGCTCTAATTGGAGCTGGGTGGAAATATGGTTTTGGGTTTAGGAGGTTTTTTAAACATAGAAAATAGAGGGGCTTGGTTAGTTGATGACATGGGTGTGTTTTTGAGTCTTGATAGGAGATATGTGATGGTATTGTGGTGAGCTTTTATGTGTCGAACTATGAATTTATACCATGAGCACCAATCTTTCCAAGGAAGTAACTGGCCATCTGGAAGGACTTTCTTCTTGGGGTAACATCTTCGGGAAAGATGTATTGTCCTTTTCCACCACAAAGTGATAAGGACTGAGATAAAAAAATCGAACTTCTCAATTGCTTTCTTGACTGCCAAAATCTTTTTGTAAGTTGCATGGTAGTATTTCTCAGATTCTTTGATAGCTTTTTTATGAGAACCGCTCCCCAGAATTCATCACTAGAATTAGTCTGTAAGATTCTTTCTCGTGTGTCAAGAATGTTCAGTGGAGGCGGGTGCTGAGCTATTGTTTTTTGAGAAACTGAACTACTTTAGTTTGTTCTTTTCCCAAAGGTGGTGCATTCTATTTTAGTAGCTTGGACAGCTAGCTTGTTTGATTAGACACATAAGGGATGAAGTCTCAAATATAATTGATTATCCCTAGGAATTATTGAATATGCTTTGCTGACATATTCTAATCTAGGAAATTGAGCAACTCTTCTACAATATGTAGACCTGGCTGGTACGAACCATTTTCAAAAATCATTCCCAAAAATTCAATTTGGGCTGATCTGATTTCTTGCTTTCTAGCAAAGAGCATAATCCCATATTGCTTAATAATCTTCAAGAATTGGGTCAGTAACTATTTGTGAGATTCTACATTTTCTGAAAAGAGCATAATATCATCAATGTAAACAAGGGTACTTTGAAGGATGGGCTCAAATATTTTGGCCATGGCTTTTTGGAAAAGTGATAGGGCAATTTTAAGACCAAATGACATTACTGTCCACTGATATTGAGCATTAAGAATGCAAAAGGTGGTTTTATATCTGTCCTCAGGGTGAATGCTCAATTGCCAAAATCTTGCTTTAATATCAAATTTTGAAAATATTTTTGTCTTCTTTAGATGAATTGAAAGAGTGTTGAGCTTTGATAGAGAAAATTTATCATCTTGGGGAAAATATTTAATGGCGGCTTTTAGTCAATGACCAAGCATTTCTTTTCTCTTTTAAATTCTAACTTTTTCTATACATAGAAAGCCTAGCAAACCCAATCAGACTTAGTTGGCTAATAAGGCCTTACTTGAGAAGTGATGCACATTCTTCTCGTGCGAATTAATGCCAAATCATCAGGATTCATTCAAGAGTGAGTGGCTTTAGTCGGATTGATATCTACATTTTTCTTGAATGGCGGTTTGATGAAGAATTCTTTATTCTTCTAAAGAGGGAGTGGATGAGGAAACTGATTTTGATTGTTAGCACAATACTGGAAAAGATGTTTGATATCTTCATATCCAAGCGGGCTTGTTGAATATCCAAAATACTAGGGATGCTATCATATACACTAAAAAAATGTTTGTACTTGATCACTTAGAGCAGTATCTGGAGGCCCTTTGTGTGATAGTATGCATCAAATCTAATAATAATGTCTTTTGTTGGAAGATCACTCCCAAGAACCCTCAACCATACCTTACAGCCAGGGAAAAACTGTATACCAATATTTTGCTTGGTAATTAGTTCTATTTTGAAAAAATTTCTATATGAAGTAATGAAGTATTGATTTAAAGGTGCCCATTGTTCTAGAGGCAAGATGTGAGGCTTCATCACTGTCTGGTAGGAGCCGGTATCAATGAAGGCTATAGCAGGTATAGGCTTTTCATACTTATAAGGAAGGATGTGGACTTTGAAATTACGCTGGGGAATGAGATTTTCTTCTAGTTTAGATTGGAGAGAACCGAGAGATCTAGAGGACACATGTGGTTTTTGAATAGAATAGATAGGTTCACCAATTGAATAGATCTGATATGGTACTTGTCCTTCATCTTCAGAAGACTCTGATTCAGAATTTGAAAATAGGAGGATGTATTGAGTTTCTTCTTCCTAACAAAATGTTCTTTAATAATAGATTCTATATCCTCATTTTCTCTCATCAATAGGATAGTCTCCAAATGTTGCAGTAGCTTCATATCTTTCTTGGACTTATTTGGTCTTTTTTTTTTTTTTTTTGCAAAATTCCCTTTCTTTCCACAATGATAACATTTTTCAGATTTCTTGGAATATGGAGGCTGCCTTCTGAAAATCCTTAAAGAAGGTCTTCTCTTCTTGTGATAGAACTTTCTTTGAAATTTGTACTTATGGAAATGGGATTTCTTTCTAGTAGAGCAAGAGCACTTTTCTTGGTCTTTACATTTGATCTTCAGACAAGGCTTCTTACAGGCCGGTTTCAGATTAGTGCGCCCTTTTATCATGGGTTTGAAAATTTTCTGTTCTTCCCAAAGTTTGTTGAGAGTCGATAGAGCTAGCTGATAAATTTCTCCAAGAGAAACATATTAGACATATCTCTCTATAGAGTGTTGGTGGCTCTATGAAGTTCTGGATGTAGCTCATTTGGTAAAGAGGCTATGAATGTATGTCGAAGATTGACATCATTTAGTCCATTCAGCATATTTTATTTTTTAGGCATCCTCTGGAAATGCTTCTGCAAATCTCAGTGGTCAAGGGGGAAACATTTCATCTCAAAATACTCTTGGCGAATTCTTTTTACCAATAAGATTAAAACCACCAATAAATTATTTGTGTGTCAAGCCGAGGAGTGAAGCAGCATCAGTTGATCGAACAGTCATCATCTTCTGATATGGGCTAAAACTTTGGAACCTTTCTCTCAAGTTCCCTGTTAATCTTGAGAGGAACTTTGACAGAACTTCTTCAAGTGTAACGTCTTGTCTTGATAATTGTAAGTCAATCCAGCCACCAAACTCATGCAAATTGTCTCTCCATTTATGTGAAGGAGAATCATCAAAAGTAAATCAGGGACCAGTGGAAGGCTTATAAACTTGGCCAACACTTCTATGAGATTCTAGGGAATCAAGATTAGGTGAAGGATCTTCAACTATTGGATCCTCATGTGTAGGCTAGACCATGGCTATTTTCGACAAATTAGCAAGGTATTCTTCATATTCAAATTTTTTTAGTGTAAGTGAAAGATTCATGATCACTGTCTGAATCATCCGTGGATAAACATTGAAACTTATTTTGTTGCATAGAGGCTATAGTCTACGATTGATCAATGCTAGCCTTATTTTTCCAGTTGATTTGAAGAGGTGTATTTTTTGGTGGAGAGTTTGGTAGGGAGGATACTTTTAGACTAGGAGATTGTTGGTATAATGGTTCTATTGGCTTGGTATAAGATGGTAAAGCTTGAGAGGTTTGGTTGGACGGAGGAGAGGGATGAGGTTTTCTTATTTGTGAAAGTACAGGATAGGACGTTTTGAAAACCTTCCCGTAATAAAACTCTTTTAGGGAAGAGATTAGTGAGGAATCGTGTGGTGGTGGTTGATAACTGGTCGGATAGGTAGGATAGGATTCATATATGGTACGAGATTGATCTTTAGCCATATTTGCGTCAATTCTTTGAAGGTCCTTTCTGATTTTAGAAAGTTCCAGTTCTTTCCTTGAAAAGTCTAGTCCAAAGTACCTTTCATCGATATATCTTCTAAGCTCTGCATTCAATTGGTGTGCTTAATTAAAAGGAGAGCCTGAGATGAAGCTGTCTGATCTATTCATTCATGTGATCTACTTGGGAGGTCAAACTCTTTGTTTTATGTGACAAACGGTCTAACTTTGTATCAATCTTTTGGAGAGTATTATTCTTGCTGATAGCATTAAGAGTATGCCAATTTAATACTTCCTCTACAACTGAGACAAGCTTATAAGTACCTTGATGAGTGACTTCATTAGAAGTAGCAAAAGGCCGAGAAGCAATCTTTGTATCTTCATTGCTTTTTCTTTCCAAAGGAAGAAAATCTTTGTCACATGGACTCATCATGGCAATACAAGGCAGAGGTTGTTGTATGGTTGAAGGAACTGATGGAATAGCTGGTTCAGGATGGTTTTTCAGAAGGAGGTGGCTATGACCTGTTTCCCTTATTAGATCATAAAGGGACAAATCTTTGGTAGGAACAAAGGGATTTGGAAATCCCCTCCATATGCGGGATCTAATAGTCTGCTTAGGTCCTCATGATAAGGGCTTCTTACATTATTCTTGTATTTTTTGAAACTAATCCATCCATTGTAATCAAAAGGGCCATCATCATCATCCCAATAACTACAGTCACAATATGGGTCACATTCTTTAGGTGCACAATCCCATTTGAAGTGTTCATTAATGTGAGACACATATACGAGTTTCTCATCTTTAGTAACCCAAGCAATTGGTAGTTCTCTAGAAGAACGTGGAACATATGCCAGAGAAATTATCAGAATGCCTCCTATGAGAATACTTCCTGGAGGAATAGAGGGTCCTTCTTCTCTTGGCCTTTTAAAAATAGATTTAACGAAGCCATATGCCATTCTTTGTAAAATGGGAGGAGTGGATGTTTGGACATCATGTTGTAATGAATGGAATTGTTTTTCATAATTGTTTATCGAATTAAAGTGCAGATTTGCCAACCAACTATTATCCGAGGAGCGTTTGGCACAAAAAACAATTGAAATGACCAAATTGGCCAACGAACTATAAAAAAGTGAAAAAAACACAATTTTGAGCAGATTCGCCAACGAACTATTACCCCGTCACTGTCTTGGTATCTCCGTCTTCCATTGACTGTCACAGTGTCGGCGACGTCAGTGTCTCCAAAGCTTCCATTGTTGCTGGGTGTTCCACTCACCCTCTTGAACTCATCTAGCAGTCCACAGCTTTCGACCGGTACGCGCCTTGCACCCTGGTTGCGTCCCTCCAATGCCATAAGCAGCAACCGCTACTGCTACAATGCCTACTTGAATGGGTCACATCTCTATTAGTGTTTGCCTTATCCAACAAGAAGGTTTAACTGCTGTTTTCTCCAGTGTCTCCGCCACCGTCCTACACCAGTGCCTCATATTTTAACGTAATAGTAATAGTTTTTTTTAAAAAAAAAAAAAATAGTTATTTGGTATTTTTTTTCACTTTTTAATAGTTCGTTGGCCAATTTGGTCCCTTCAATTGTTTTTTGTGCCAGACACTTCTCGAGTAATAGTTGGCTGGCAAATCTACACCTTAACCCTTGTTTATCCACTCAAGTGGCATCAACTGAAAGGGTTTTCTTTAGGCAATTGATTATGAATTTGTATGAAGTTATCTAACCCTACTCTTTCAGAAAGATTAAAGGTTCAAATCTGATCTAGATCATTGGTGTAGATCAAGATCCTAAAGCCATCATGGTTACTCTACATCAATAGATCATTTATAGGCTCTAGACCATCATTTTCCCAATTCCACAAAAGATGCTTGTACATGGTTGCAGAAAGGTCAGGTGGAGCATTAAGCATCACTCTTTAGGCATCTAAGGCTCAAATGATATCAGAGTCAGACCCCTTGAGGTGGGGGGAAATATATTACTAAAGGCTAGTAAGGAGAAGTGCGTTCCAAAGATGGTTATCGCCGTCGAGATTGATCCCCGCATGGTTCTCGAGCTTCAAATAACAGATTGTAAAGAAGATGAAAAAGGGTAGTTTAGTAAATTTCTTGTATTATTAATTGGTTATTGTATTTAGTTATGAATTTGTTATTTGGTTGTAATTAGTTACAGATTAGTTTCTCGTTTGGTTATTCTGTATTGATCACTTTGTCTTATATAAGGACCACGTGTAACAGAGATAGATACACATTGAATATATTTTTCTCAGTTTCAGAATAAGCCTCGATTCTCTCAGCTTCACTTTACTTTCTTTCCCTCTTTCGGTCACTTTCCTTTCCTCTTTCGATAGGTTTATCATGGTATCAAAGCAATAATCCGTTGCCATGGCCGATTCATCCTCCACCGCCACTGGAACCACTGCCGGAGCCTCAGTTGATTCAGTCCTGAACGTCTCTAGTCCGTATTTCCTTCATCCGAGCGAGAATCCAGGTCTCGTCTTGGTCACCTCCGTCTTAACTAGATCGAACTATCACACATGGTCTCATGCTATGAAAGTAGCACTCCAATCGAAGGATAAGCTGGGTTTCGTCGACGGTACTATCCTGATGCCAGCAATTTCAGACTCGAACTACTCTACCTGGTTGAGATGCAACATCATGGTCTGCACGTGGATCACCAGGTCACTTTCACCAACGATAGCTCAGAGTATTTTGTGGCTTGATCGGGCCTATGATATGTGGAATGATCTGAAGGCTCGATTTGCTCAGAGTGACGTGTTTCGGGTAGCTAAGCTTCAGGACGAGACCTATGCTTTCCGGCAAGGTACTCTATCGGTTAGTGAGTATTACATTTAGCTGAAAATTTCTTGGGATGAGTATATGATTTTGCGTCCTGTTACTCGTTGTTCTTGCAATTTCGTATGTGCATGTGCTACACATCTGGACAATGATTATACACTCAGAGTTTTAAAAGGCCTTAATGATCGGTTTGCCTCTGTTAAGTCCCAAATAATGTTGTTGGAGTCATTGCCTTCTGTCCATAAGGTCTTTTCTCTACTTCTT
>JAMWYP010000200.1:927525-1059570 GCA_025563575.1 Acacia pycnantha
CAAATAATGTTGTTGGAGTCATTGCCTTCTGTCCATAAGGTCTTTTCTCTACTTCTTTAACAAGAACGTGAAATGCATTCGCCTATTGGAGTTTCCGAACCTGTTATTCTGTTCAACCAAGGGCCATAGCGTCCTAATTCAAATTTTCCCTCTTCTGGTTCTAATTCCAAGAACTCTGGTTCGATTGGATCCAATAACACCAAGTTTTGCACATATTGCAATCGGCCTAGACACACTATTGATACATGCTACCGTAAGCATGGATTTCTGCCTGGATTTAAATTCAGAAATCGAAGTTCATCATCTGCTAATCCTTCTCAGCCGAAGGAACGTGTCATTAATTCTGTGATAGAGCATACACCTTCTTCCGCTGGTTCCCCTGCATCTTCTGATCTTAAATCAACGCCAATTCCTCAGTTCACACAGGATCAATATCAGAAATTACTTGCTCTTGTTCATTTGCAGCCAAATTGTTCTGCTACTCCAGGGTCTTCGGTCAACAATCTTCACTCTGTTTCTTATTCCCATCAAAATCCAGGTAGTTCGTTTCCTGTTTGTTGTTTTTCTCCAAAATCATCCTGGATTTTAGATACTGGTGCTACTGATCATGTCTGTCACTCTCTTGATTATTTTTCTGTTTATTCCACCATTGATCCTGTACCAATAAAACTCCCTAATCAAAGTTCTGTTGTGAGCAAAATTTCTGGTACCATTTGTCTTTCCAATTCACTTGTCTTACATAATGTCTTCTACATACTAGATTTTGCCTTTAACATCCTTTCTGTCTCAAAATTGACCCGTGCCTTTCCTTGTTGTTTCATTTTTCTGTCCTCTTTATGTTACATCCAGGATCTTTCTCATTGGAGGACGATTGGTACAACTGAAGCTTTTGAAGGCCTCTATATCCTTAATCCTGCAAACTCTCCTCACACTGTAGCAACTACACAGATTACTCATTCTTCACCACCATCATCAATTACATTTGATTTGTGGCATCACCGTTTAGGTCACATTTCCCCTTCTGTTTTACGAATTTTACATCAGCAATTTTCTTTTATTCCATGTAATTTCGAATTAGCTCCATGTGATGTATGTCATATGGCTAAACAGAAAAGATTGAAGTTTCCAATCAATACATCTTCTAGTAATGAATTTTTTTCCCTAATACATGTTGATATTTGGGGTCCATTTTCTGTTCAGTCTATTCGTGGTTTCAAGTATTTTTTGACCATTGTTGATGATTTTAGTCGTTATAGTTGGATTTTTCCTATGAAGGCTAAATCAGAGGTTCGTATACATATTCAAAATTTTATTCATTTTGTTGAAACTCATCATCAAACTAAAGTTCAAACTATTCGTTTTGACAATGGTCTTGAATTTTCTATGGATTCTTTTTATACAAGTAAAGGCATTGTTCATCAAACATCTTGTATTGAAACCCCACATCAAAATGGTATTGTCGAAAGAAAACCCCAACATATTCTAAACGTTGCTTGTGCTCTTTTGTTTCAAGCTAAACTTCCCAAAATGTATTGGTGTTTTGCCATTTCTCATGTCATTTTTCTCATTAATCGTTTACCTTCCCCTCTTCTTCAACAAAACACTCCTTTCACCTTGTTGTATAAAAAATCCCCTTCTTATTCCACTTTGAAAGTTTTTGGTTCTTTGTGTTATGCTTCTACTATTTCAGCCCATAGATCTAAGTTTGATCCTAGGGCCTCTAAATGCCTCTTTCTTGGTTTTCTAGAGTATACCAAAGGGTATTTGTTGCTAAATCTTCTCACTAATCAGATTTTCATTTCTAGAGATGTTGTGTTTTATGAGTCTGTTTTTCCTTATTCAGGTCATACATCATTAGATGCTAATTCTTCTTCTTTTCCCATGGTTGCTGATACACCTTACACTGATTTTTCCTTGCCTACACTTTCGGCTGATCGCCTTTCTCCTCCTTCAACATTTCCTACTTCTGATTCATCAACTTCCTATTCTGATTCTGTGATAGATTCACCCTCCCATTCTGTTTCAGATCTTCCTGATTCGATTACTTCCATATCTACACGAAAATCTAGTAGACCACATAAACCTCCCACATATTTGCAGGATTACTACTGTTCGGCTTTCACTACTTCGGCTGCATCTTTCTCCTCTAGTAACAAATATCCTTTCTCTCATTCCCTTCCTGATAATTTGTCTCCCTCTTACAAAAATTTTTGTCTTGCTCTCTCTTGTGATGATATTCCTACTACTTATCGTCAAACTTCTAAATTTAAACATTGGCGTAATGCTATGGATTCTGAAATTTCTGCTCTAGAATAGAATAAGACTTGGTTCCTCACCCCTTTGCCTAATGGGAAGCATCCTATTGGTTGCAAATGGGTTTTCACTAAGAAGTATAAGTCGGATGGTACTCTTGATCGATATAAGGCTCGGCTTGTTGCCAAGGGCTTTACTCAAACTGAAGGTATTGATTATTTTGATACGTTTTCTCCAGTTGCTAAGATGACTACTGTACGCCTTTTACTTGCTCTTGCTTCCGCTAATAAATGGCATCTTCATCAACTTGATGTGAATAATGCATTCCTTCATGTTGATCTTCATGAAGAGGTATATATGATTCTGCCTCCTGGATTTTAATCCTCTGATTCATCCTTGGTTTGTAGACTTACTAAATTACTTTATGGCCTAAAGCAAGCAAGTCGCCAATGGTTTCATAAATTGTCATCAGCACTTCTTTCTTATGGGTATATAGAGTCTAAAGCTGATTATTCTTTGTTTGTTAAAGCCTCTGATTCTGGTTTTACAGCCCTTTTGGTATATGTAGATGATATCATTCTTACTGGCAATGACTTGAATGAGATTAATATTGTCAAGCAGAATCTGGATCGTCTGTTTAAGATCAAGGATCTTGGATCTGTTCGCTGTTTCCTTGGTTTAGAGGTTGCTCGAAATTCCTCTGGTATTTCACTATGTCAACGAAAATTTGTTACTGATCTTCTTGGCTGAAACAAGTTATTTAGATTGTAAACCTGCTTCCACTCCCATGGACAAACTTGCTAAGTTGAGTGCCACATCGGGTACCCCTCTTACTGATGGTACTGCTTATCGAAAATTGGTTGGGCGTCTCTTGTACTTAACTACCACTAGACCTGATTTATCATTTGCTACTCAAAAACTCAGCCAATTTATGTCTGCTCCTACTGATCAACATCTTAAGGCTGCTCATAGGGTTCTTCGATATTTGAAATCTACTCCTTCTAAAGGCCTTTTCTTTCCATCTGTTTCTGATTTTTCATTAAAAGGATTTAGTGATAGGATTGGGCTGCTTGTGTCGACTCTCGGCATTCCATTACTGGTTATTGCATTTTTCTTGATAATGCTCTTATTTCATGGAAATCCAAGAAGCAAAGTACTGTTTCTTTGTCTTCTTGTGAGGCTGAATACCGTGCTCTTGCTATGACTACTGTGATATCCAAGTGGTTGTTATATTTGCTTGATGATTTACGTGTTTCTCGTGCCCTTACTGCTATTTTATACTGTGACAATCAGTCCGCTATTCAGCTAGCTTCTAATCCTACATTTCATGCTCGAACTAAACATATTGAGCTCGATTGTCATCTTATTCGGGACAAGGTTCAGGATGATATTATTCGTTTATTACATGTTCATTCTGAGCATCAGCTAGCAGATCCCTTTACCAAACCACTGACTTCTGCTCCATTTCATTCACTAGTATCAAAGCTGGGCATGATTGATGTTCCTGCTCCAGCTTGTGGGGGCTAACAGATTGTAAAGAAGATGAAAAAGGGTAGTTTAGTAAATTTCTTGTATTATTAATTGGTTATTGTATTTAGTTATGAATTTTTTTTTTGGTTGTAATTAGCAATGTTTTGAAAGCCGGACCGGCCGGTTCAGACCGGAAACCGGCGAATCGGACGGACAACCGGTCCGGTTTAAGGGGTGACCCCGAGTTCCAATTTGAACCGGGGTCAACTCGGCCTAACCCGGCCGAGTTGGCCGAGTCAAGGAGTTTTCTTTAAAAAAAAAAAAAATCGCGCGGCTCTCCATAGACCACAGCAACTCCGGTGAGACAACATAGAAGGATAAGGAGAGAGGGAGAAAGATCTGAAGATTTAAGAGTTGTGATGAACTTGCTCTGATTGAAGACACGGTTGCCTGTGAAGACCTTTTTTTTTTTTTGCCAAGAGTCACCTGTGAAGACTGAAACTGGAGAAATTTGAAAAATAAAATTGATGAACTCGCCGTTTGAAGCGTCTTCGCTGGTGAAGGTATTGTAGATCTAAGCTTGTGAGTTGTGGATGGATTTGCAAGTGATAGAAAATTTGAAATGAAGCAAGTGAAGGTGAGTGCGTGAGGTTGATGAAGGAGAGGAGAATGGAGAAAGAGAGAGGGGAAAAGGACAGAGTAGTTGAGAGTGGGTGAGGAAGATGAGTGAGTCATTTGTGTGATATGTGATGTGAGTGTGTGATGTACCGGGTAGCAGAAAAATAAGATGTTTTTTTTTTTATATAAGCAGAAAAGAAGAATTTGGTGGAGAAGGTAGGTTAATTGAGGGTGGGGTGGAATGGTTATTGGACCAAAAATAGATATGGGCTTGGTATTAATGTTGGTCATAAAATATTTTTATTATTAAAAAATCAGTATTTTTATCCATTTAATTATATTATATTTTTTAATTAATACCGGTTCACTCCAGTCTGACCCACTGACCCTTAACCCAGTACTTCCACCAGTTCAGTGACCGGTCCGGTTTTCAGAACCTTGATAATTAGTTACAGATTAGTTTCTCGTTTGGTTATTCTGTATTGATCACTTTGTCTTATATAAGAACCACGTGTAACAGAGATAGATAAACATTGAATATATTTTTCTCAGCCTCGATTCTCTCAGCTTCACTTTACTTTCCTTCCCTCTTTCGGTCACTTTCCTTTCCTCTTTCGATAGGTTTATCATCAAAGGCGTTTTTCAAGGCACTCTTACTCCAATCGCCTTAAGGTAAATCCTTTGTTTTGTGCATCAGAATGAAACTTTCTAGGTCTGCTAGATTAATCTTAATCGATAAATGTTGGATTTTGTTTTAATCATAGTATAATATATATTATTGACATTATTGTACCATACAGATTAAAATTGCTCTTAATCTTCATCACCGAGATAAGTTACTGTTGCTCTTCTTAAGACTTTTATTTATGCTGTTAATAAGTTAATTGTTCATGCTCATTAGAGTTACGATCTAGTGTTCTGAAAGTTGCTGGAGACTATAGAAAGGCGGCAAGAACAAATTTAAAACATCAGTAGAAGTTATTTTTTAGAGAGAATATACTAGTAATATTAAAAAGCATTGGTGGTAATATTTTTCATGAATCTTTGGAAGAAATTTGATTTTCAAGGATTATAATTGTCAATAATAAGTAATGCGTTCCTTACTATTTTTCGTGAATAATATGGTTGAAAGGTTTTCAACTTTTAGCTTTCTTGTTTGAAAGTCATCGTTTGAGTCAGCGGAAAATACGAGTGTATTTCAATGTTTTGTGGAGAAACACTAGATACCGTGTTGCGGCAGATGTTCATCTAAAGTTTAATGACAAATAGATTATGAATGAAACTTACTTGCAATTTTGACCCAAAAAGAAAAAAGAAACTTACTTGCAATGCATTCTTCTATTGGATAATGATTTGAAGCTTTTGTCTTGTGTCATGTTCCAAATAGTCAAATATTGATTTTATTGCTTTTAGTTAGGAATTCTCAGTTCAGATTTTAGACATTAATCAGTATCCTAATGTGTGTTCATGATTATTTCAGGTTATCCAAGGATGTACTGCGGACTGAACTACTTTATTTTGATATACGTGTGGCAAACATTACCTACGAGCTTGTTTGGGAGAAGCTCGGTGAATCAAAAGCTTACTCAAACACTTCCAATTAGGCTTTCTTTTCATTGAGTATTTTTCTACCCAAACTAAATTTTTTACCCCGAAACGCTTACCCAGACAGTTCTTAAAAAGACTCCATTATTGAGTATTGCTAGAAAAGAGGGCCCAATTAACACAAACTCACGCAACCATTAGTACTGTATTAGCAGGAGGGGCAAAGACCCACTTACATTTTTAATACCCTTTCTTTTTTGGATGTTTTAGAATTTTGAAAGCTTTGAATGGGTTATGAATACGAGGTGGAGGAACTAAATGATCATGGTAGTAACTAAACATATTAAAATTAAAAGCTCAAAGAAACAACGTCTGTACGTAAAGGGTTAAAGCCACCAACTACTAAGTGGGACGTTTGTTTTTTTGTTTTTTGTTTTAGGATTTTATAGAACGGAAAATACCGAAACAGAAAACGCGAGAGAAGAAAAAGCAGAAAAGGCCGAAACATGACTCACATATAATATCGATGTGCAATCATAATGTTCCAGAGAGAATTTGCCATGAGACTGGTTGCTCAACTTGGTGACAAGCTCTATTATCGTCTTACCGTCAACACGCAACTCCATGCTTGAGTTTTCCACCTCCTTAAAGTTGGGAAGAACAATTTTCGGCCTCCACCGAAGGTTGATTCCTCTGTTGTGCGAATTGAGCCCCGCAAACCCCGTATTGAAGTTAAGCAAAAGGAGTGGGATGGGTTTTTGCGAATATGTTTCAACCGAAAAAACAAAACCCTTGGTTCCATTTTTAGGCAGAAGAATGTCATCTCTTTGCTGGAGAAGAACTACAAGACCGTGCAGGCATTAAAACTCTCACAAGGAGGTTCAGCAGAGGAAACAGAAGCTAAAATGGACTTACCTTGTTTTGGTGATTCTTTTGCCGATCAAGGTATGGATATCGACGATGATGATGAAATGGATGCTGAAGAGGGGAAATCTGAATTCAAGGACAAGTTTTTGGGTGTTTTGAAAGGAGGAGATTTTGAAGAGAAGAGCTCGTCCAAGCTTACACTGCAGGAATTCCTTTACCTACTTTCTCTGTTTAACAAATCTGGCATCCATTTCTCTTGATTAGAGTATATTCTTCAAACATAAATCTTATAGTTATTAGCCTATTTTTTGAGGAGATGGTTTGACGAGAATTAAGGTCGAACCTGTGTTTTGCTGATATTTTCAAGATCTTAACGAGTGTATACCACTGAGAATATAATTTTTAGCGGGTTGGAGATAGAATGGGTTCATTTGTAATGTTTCATAAGCTTGCAAATAAATTTTTGTGCTATGTGCTCGGATTACCAATCTCTCAGTTCTACAAATCATAGCTGATGATGGGGTACCTTTTGCCTTTAGTTCATGTTAAATTAAAGCAGATTAATTACATTGTCAAGGGTTAATACAACGTTCATTCGGCCTTTATAGTTTGTCCACATTTTTATTTTGGTTTTTATAGTTTTAAATTATAGGTTTGATCCTTCAAATTTTTTTTCCATATAGTCCAATAAAAGTTTGTACCGTTTTGCCCCTTTGTGGGCTGTTTGGCATGAAGGAAAGGAAAGAGAAATATAATTTTTGTGAGTAGAATTTTTTTTAAAAACAAATTAGAGAAATATAATTTTTGTGAGTAGATTTTTTTTTTAAAAAAAAACATAATTAGAGAACTATGGTTATAAAATTTTGATTAAGAAAATATGTAAACTAAAAGTGTATGAAAAAATAATTAAAATATTTTATCCACATTTCTCTAATATTATTTTTTTAAATTCAACCTATAAAAATTTTCCCTCACTTTACCTCCAAATTCTTCATACCAAACAAGCTACTAGTGAAAAAATTCACTTTTTAGACTTGGTGAAAATCGCTTTTTAGATCGGTTCTGAATTAGATCCTGATACAGCCGGTCTAAAAAGTTTATTACATTTTACACCGGTCTTAAAAATCATATTTTATATCAGTTGCTCAAAGATTAAGTCTAAAAAGTCAAACTTTTTAAACCTAACTTAGCTTATATCACATCTTAAATGTGTTACTTTTTAGACCAGTTGCTCAAAGATCAGGTCTAAAAAGTCAAACTTTTTAGACTTGACTTGGCTTATATCACATCTAAAATGTGTTACTTTTTAGACTAGTTGTTTCAAAAACACGTCTAAAAAAATGGTTTTTAGACCTGATATTTTATAAAATTGGTATTAAAAGTTATACTTTTTAGACCCCATATTTTATACATCACATCTTAATACTTTTTAGATTTGATATTTATAACATCCAGTCTAAATTTTTCGTATTTTTTCACAAAATCCACCATATTTCTTCATCTTACCCACCATCTAAGCCAACAGCTAAAAGACAGTATAAACCACGAGTTCTCACCAACTCAATATGAGTCACAAATTGAATTCTCACAATTCAAAAACTTGAAAATGAATATAATGCCAACAATATTCCAATTCAAGTAGGAACAAAATCTAACAACTATTATTCATCATTCATCAAAGATATTTTTGTAGCCATCCAAGGAATCCTCACAAACCACATATTATTCATCATTCATCAAATGAATACATATATGATTAAATACACAAGACTTAAACTCACTATTGTCGTAAAAGCTCATAAATGAATTCAGCACAACATTTGCGGATAAAGTCAATATCTTCTTCAGGAAAGGGATCAGTAAGGTCAAATATCTGTAACATCAAAGGCAGACAAATCATTAGCTTGCTAACTTGAAAACAAAACAAAAAAAGTAGTGCAAAATATTTGAAATATACATTTACCTCTTCACTAAATTAAGTCATGCCTAAGGTGATAATATTAAATATGTTTTTCAACACATAAAAGCTACATAAGTTGGACCCTGGTGGTTGCTTACGGCTCTAAAAAAGAACACGACATCATTAAAACTGTATAGAGTATAGCTTATTGAACAAGTTCATAAAGCAAACAAATATGTATTAACCTTTGGTTTGATCCATTTTGTAACATCCTCCATTTTTAAAAACAATTATTAATTATTAAGTTGATTAAAACATTCATCAATATGTTTTATACAAATAGTTGAGCTTTGGATTTTACCAGGCCCATAGTTTATTAACTGAGTCTTACTTCAAGATTTATCAAAATAACCAAAATATACTAGAGTATGCCAAGTGAGCCCTAATGTGGCAATATACAATAATTAAACATGTATCAAAAAGGTGGAAGCACTGTCATTAGCAAAAGTAATTTAAGCTTCCGAAGCTTTCCTTGATAGAACAACGCGAGAACTATCACCTGAAAAATGTTTGTAACCATCAATCCAGCTCATTATAAATGGTAGTATGTGCTTGTGAGGTGCCAAGTAGAATATTTTTTTTATATAACAAAGTACTAGATATATAATTTACAAATTTCCAAATCAACAATTCTGTAATAAAATTTATATATAACATGCCAAGCAACATATCGATACCCTGACAATCCTTATCATCCACACCCTTATAACAAAGTACTAGATATATAATTTACAAATTTCCAAATCAACAATTCTGTAATAAAATTTATATATAACATGCCAAGCAACATATCGATACCCTGACAATCCTTATCATCCCCACCCTTATTCCGCTGACAAAACCCATGGGCTATAATGTAATAGGTTTAGTCTCTATGACAAGACTGCACCAAGCTCTCCAATAATGAGGTATAGCTCAGTCAAAGGCTATAGAACTCATATCGGACCATGAGTTCCCTTTCCTTTGAATCTAGAAAGGTGTCACTGTCCCAAGGGCTAACCCTTAACTTGACCAAAGGAAAAGAGTGATACCAAGGGCCCTGAAAATATCAAAGTCATCCACTATGCACTGAGTGGTGGCATACCACGTGGTATTTATACATAATAACTCTCATCTCCACTCCACATCCATCACTACTCCACATCAATCCATATAAACAATCATGATCTTGGCATGTATATACAAATTCCAAACGATATTTATAAAAATAATGCATCGTTTTAAAAATCATTTAAATAACAATACTATTTCAATTCACGAAATTATAATAAAAGAGCATTATCCAAAACATATAATATCATAATTTTATGTCTTAATAACCATTTCAAAGTACTCATTGATATATTAAATCAATATCCATATATTTTCATTCACATAAAAGGTCAAGCCTTGCACCAGCCTGCCTAGCAATCACTGTTTCTCAGAGGTCTAACCTCGACTCCCTCTTAGTAAACCGAAGCCACTGATCTAGTCTTTAGCTCTCGCTAATCGACAAGAAATTAAATCACTGATAAGAAAACTGAATGTATTGAATTAAAACTAGCAACTGGGTTCATTCCACACTTAGGAAATCATCCTCGCTCAGCCAAAGAAAGTTTAGTTCATGACTGATGAGGGAAACACTAAACAGAGTACAACAGAATAACCCATGATCAAAAGATTAACTAAAATAAATGAAAGCAAAACATAAAGCTTGATGGAGGTTCGACGGCGTGGAAGAAGCCCTGTCATGTCACAGCTCCACGTCTTTAGTTTCGATATTCCGCATCTTTTATTTCAATACGTTAGCAATCTAACCGTTTACCAATCTGCTCTTTATTTCCTGAAATAACCTTGACAAAAGATTAGAACAAATGCCGCTTAGCATTGCTTCACTTACTCTGCTATAGCTTCAGGGGATGCATTGTATTGCGCTTCGAGGAGGCTATCCCAATGCTATAGCATTGTATCACACAAAATCTCAAAACACGATCTTTTTCTCAGCACATGTTTAGGATGCGTATATGATTTATTCATGTTTATAAACTTCATCTTTAAGTTCCCCATATAATGAATTAATGCCTTTTTGCTCGGATTAAATGCAATTAAGCTTATGTTTATTACACAATTCAGTCATAGGATACAGGGAAAACATGGCATAAATAGTGCTCATTAATACAGTCATCTATTATTAAAACTCATAACTTAACCAAAAGTCTTGAAAGAGATGGCTATCACCCAAGAGGGGGGTGAATTGGGTGTCTAATTAAAAACTTAGAACTTTAATAATCTTTTCACAACTTACTGAAAGTAGTTTGAATGACATTAGTAATTTACAAAGTGATAAACAATCATTCAAACATATATGCTGGAATGTAAGAGATAAGGGAAGAGAATATGCAAACTATGATTTATACTGGTTCGGCCCAATCCTTGACCTACGTCCAGTCCCTAAGCTCCACTTGAGATTTCAATCCACTATCTCCTTGTTTAACCAGGCACAAGAGAAAAACATTTACAACCTCACAAGTTTAGTCGGGCACTTGTGCAGCCTTTACAATCTCTTTCAGAGATATCCTCTTACGCACTATAGGAGTACAATTACCGACTCGTACTTAGGATAATCCTCTCACACTAGGACTCACTCCCCCTTACAAGTTGTAATCGTACACCCACACTCAGAGGTTCCACAACCTTGAGATTTGATCTCTAAACAGATAATCAAATAAGTGTTTGGACTCTCTCACAGAGCAGATGAATAATAATCACTGAAGTACAATACAAAACATCTCACTCTCTATGATAATCTATGAAAACATTGAAACCAGAGAGTAAAGAATGGGAATATCAGCATATCAGCATGTTGAGTATGTAGGCTTGTATCTCTACGTTTTTCTGTCTTGCATGAGTCTTCATTTATAGGTAGAGAGCAGCATATGACCGTTTGAAGATTCAATGACCATTGGGTAAAGAAATATAGTTGTTAGACTCAGATGAAACTAGTCGTTAGAACTTTTACACAGCTTTCGATGTTCTGACCCAAATCTGAGATTTTGAGTTTTGCTTCTAATCCTTCGTTTTAATCATCTAAAACATGTACACAAATGATATAAATGATGTTAAGAAGTATTATAAATCATTTGGGTAATCATCTGGATGTTCTTGATGAAAAATGAGATTTTCGAAACGCTGATTTTCTGAAGCGAAGGTGCAAACTCGAGTTTTGTTTGTAAACTCGAGTTTAGAGGCTGTTGCTTTACTCGGGATTGCTCTCTGTCTGATGGAAACTCGAGTTACAACTTAATGACTCGAGTTTCGGACTTTTCAAAAAATAGTCAACTTTCGAGGGCCATATCTTCCTGGTCTGAACTCCGTTTTCGTTGGATCACCTCTTGTTGGAAATACCTTTGAGTCTACTTTCATATGCCACTAATTTCAGCTCAATCGGATTTGTACTTTGTGAGATATACTCAAAACATTGAAGCTTGGTTTTCTGAGTGGCGTGAATCTCTCTGTCAACTTCTACAATTCATAGCTCCTTCATATGAACTTATTTTGGATTTAATTTTATATCAAAATGACGCATTGGGAGTCTAGTTTCATATGCCACTGGTTTCACCTCAATCCGATGTCTGGTTTGGGAGATATCATTGAATTACCAGACGTCGCCCAAGCTGAACGTGAAACAGAGTTGCTGAAGTGTTGATCACCGCTGTAAACTCGAGTTTTCCTTGTCCTGAGACGCCAGAGATGCTGAAGACATTGCAAACTCGAGTCAGTTAATGATAAACTCGAGTTTTGAGTTCCAAACTCGAGTTTTGTGTCCTAAACTCGAGTTTCCTCATCCTGGAACTGATTTTTGCTGGTTTTAACTCCAAATTGATCCATTCCAACTTCCATATGATCTTGGAGACTTCTAGCATCAATATAAAAGCTTGAATACTGATTTTCTCAATCCATTCAACAAGATCTTCCTTCTTTCTTCTCTTCTCTTCATCTTTCTCCATAATTCAATTCTTTCTTACTTCTCTTCTCTTCTTCTCTTGATCATGTTCCACAATTCAATTCTTTCTTCTCTTCCTCTCTTCTTCTTGAACTTGAACTCATCATTCTTAACAAGTTCTACCTTCTTCAATATCCCCTCTTTCTTCAGCTTGATATTCGTTCCAAGTTCTTCTTTCTAAAATCTCTTATCTCCTTCTTGAGCTATTATTCAACTTGGACTAATCTACATTAAATATAAGAATTAGTCAAAGTAGGAGATAAATATATCATACAAACTTTTTGCTCTTTAATAATGACATCTATATAAGACATCATCAAAACTAATCAAAACCAACAAGTCTAACCCCAAAATTTTCACTAATCAGTACTATATTACCCTTATGAGAGAGATGAAAATATGTAGAATAATTTTCATGAAGAAGTTTGTTGAAAAAAATTAATTTAATTGCTTAAATGATCCTATAAGATAAACAACATTCCTTAAAAATTTAAATAATCTTCTCCTCCTCTCCTTCTCTCACCTTACTATCACTCAAGACATACACCGCCTCTCCCTCTCCACTTCGGCCTTTCCCTCTCAACTCACACACACATAGCATCCTACACACACCATCACACACATATATGCTAATAGAGGCGGTGGGAGGTAATTATTATTTACTACAAAAACACTCAGATTATAACTGAATTACCGACGGAAAAAATTCTGTTAGAAATTACCCATGGAATTCCATGGATAACTGAAATTACCCACAAAATTCCATGGGTAATTTCATGGCTAATTAAAATTACCGACGGAAAATTTCCATCGCAAAAAAAGCCGTGGTAGAATAAGTCACACTTTTTTTTTGCGACGGACATTTTCCGTCGGTAATTTTAATTACCAACGAAAATTACCCTCGAAATTCTGTGGGTAATTTCAATTACCCACGGAATTCCGTGGGTAATTTCGTTGGTAATAATTACCCATGAGATTTCGTAGGCGTGGTAATTTCCGGCAAATTTTTCCGTCAGTAATTCCGTGGGTAATCCAAGGTTTTTTTGTAGTGATTACTCCCTCCCACCATCACAAATTGTGGTACAATATATATATATATATATATATATATATATATATATATATATATATATATATATTATAATAATATATTATATATTATTATATTATAAATTATTTATTTTCTTTTCTTTTTTTAAACATCAATTGGACCAAAGTTTATATTTTCAATCCAAGGTTTTTTTTTGTAGTGATTACTCCCTCCGATCGTCACAAATTGTGGTACAATATATATATATATATATATATATATATATATATATATATATATATATATAAAATTATTATATTATAAATTATTTCTTTTCTTTTCTTTTTTTAAACATCAATTGGACGAAAGTTTATATTTTCAATTCAAATAAAATTTTCTTTATACTTAACAAGTTATAGTATTTTCTAAAAATGTCAGTTACAATATTTTCTTTAATTCTTACTTAAGAAAATGTATTCTCATACTGAGTAACTATATAGTAAATTTTAATAAACATAAATTAATCTCTCATAAAATATTACTTAATTTTAAAATTGGGATGTTACACATTTAGGGTCTTTTACCTCATGCACATGCTTACCATCAAAAGCGTGCCTATATGTCCTCTTAGTCCTATCATCAAAATCACAAACGTGACTTATTTTCCAAAATTCCATAAACTTCCAATAATAGGTATGGCAAGAAAAGTTACAATTTTCTCTTATTTATTCAAAGGGTTAAGGTGCAGATTTGCTAGCCAACTTTTACCCGAGGAGCGTCTGGCACAAATAACAATTGAGGGGACCAAAATTGTCAATCAACAATTAAAAAGTGAAAAACAAAACACCAAATAACTATTAAGAAAAACAACTACCACAATTAAGTTAAAATATGATGCACTGGCGTAGGATGGTGGCAGAAACGCTGGAGAAAAGAGCAGTTAAACTTTCTTGTTGGATAAGGCAAACAACAACAGAAATGGGACCTATGGGAGCAAGAGTTGTGGCAGCGGCGATTGCCACTTGTGGCATCGGCGATTGCCACTTGTGGCATTGGAGGGATGGAACCAGGGGGCAAGGTGCGTGCCGGTCGAAAGCTGTGGACTGCTGGATGAGTTCAAGAGGGTGAGTGGAACACCCAGCAACAATGGAAGCTTTGGAGACGCCGACGTCGCCGACACTGTGACAGTCAATGGAAGATGGAGACACCAAGACAGTGACGGGGTAATAGTTCGTTGGCGAATCTGCACCAAATTGTGTTTTTTTTTTCACTTTTTAATTGTTGATTGGCAATTTTGGTCCCCTCAATTGTTATTTGTGCTAAACGCTCCTCGGGTAATAGTTGGTTGGCAAATTTGCACATTAACCCTTTATTCAAATGACATTGCTAGTTTACTGCTTTATTTGGTAATAAGAAAAATTATGAGTTCTTAGTCTTCTTCAATTCATTCCCCAATTTGTAGTTAAGGGAGCATAAGAAGATGACAGTATAACTTTTCTTGCATAAAAGAACCAATTGCCAATGATCACTAAAAAAAATGGGATGACTATTAATCCAATTTTTCAAGCATTATATATATATTATGAAATATAAATTTTCTTCTTACTCATGCACATATAATGCCAAGAAAGACATAGTTTTGGTTTCATTGAGCCTATCTGATAAGTATGTATGTCTGATAGCAGCAGTGGTCCCTTTCTCTTAAGTTTGAACTGGGCAAATGAATCCAAAATTATTGCTTTTGCCTGAGAAAACCAACCAACGATTTAGGTACCTCCAATAATGCAAGCACACAAATTATAATGGCTTAATTATTCAAATTTTTACACTTACAAGAAGATACTTACATTAAAAATACTTAGATAATTGCAAACGTAAGCTGCTCTTTAGGAGCTATAAGGGACATTAAATCATCCATCTCAAGAAAAACTGGTACCACTGACTTGCCTGCAATTAAATCCATAGGCCACGATCTTGTTGTAAAGGATGTATCATATGCCATAAGAATCACTTGTTGCATGGCATTCAACTTAGGTTGTGAAACTTGTTGAGTGGATGGAGCTACAATTGGGTTGTGATTTGGGTTTCCTAGACACTCCCACGTGCAACTAATCATCTAAGAAGATCCTCCACAAAAAGGTCACAAGGTTCAGCAATTTGAATTCTATAATCCTCTAATTACAACCCAATAATGCAATAAATCCCTTTAGTGCTTTGAATAGGTGCAAGTTAATGTGCCTAAGGAACTCTGGTTTCTTGATGTGTGCTCACAATCATCATCATTTCCTCCTTCATCTTGCTCAACTAGGCTTCTAATCATGCATCAAATGAAGCTTCTACCTTTGCCTTTGCTTCTGTTACACCCCTACCGTCCTCGCCCTTTCGGGTGGCGGGTTAGAGGGATTCCTTTTACTTATTACCATTCTTCTGTTAATTAGTCATTTTAATATACATCAGAGTGCAAACAGCAGAGCATATGATTGGTTTGGACAACTTACAATGTACTGGTAAAGGTACAATAATCTAAGTAAAGTCCTTGTAGGGTTAAGGGTACAATCGTCCAAAATAAAAACTATACAAAACATGATAGGGCATCCCCTATTTTCTCCAGTCTCCGCATACCATGCCCTTACCTTCTCAACAGTCCAACCAGCCTCCTTCTCTTACCTGTATCTTCCAGGTGAACTGGAGTTCAAAGTTGAACCCCAGAGTAACTGTTAAACTCAAATACAATATGTATGCAATGCATGTAATGCAAATCACAACCAGGAACATAAACATGGCATGTACTCCGCAGGACCTTGGGCCTCAGCAGTAACCATAGAACACAAAGTCCCATAGATACCACCTAGCCTACATCCACAATCATGATAACACATAACATACAAGAGCAACATAGGGTATGCAAGTTTACAGTTACTACCTGGCACTTCTCGTAATCTGCAAACTCCTCTCTTGGTACTGAATATGTATGCCACACGTACTATCACCCTAAATACAGCCAAACATCATGTTTTCAATCACCCATTCAAACTTTACTTCAAGTTTCCTAAAATTCGCATAGTACCAGGATTTCCCAAAAACGCTGACCCAACTTTGCCGATTTATAATAAATTCCATACAAATATTATTAACACGAAATCAGTGGCCATTTAACCCTTAGTATGTATATTTTACCATAAAAATAATTACCAAGGTCTTATGGGTTCATATCCTTTTATTAGTTTCAAAACCGAGCCGCTGGTCCAGAGAAAAGTCCAGGTTTTTAGATCATTTTCAACTTAAGGTAACTCTCGGTTGAAAAATCCAAATGACATAAAGTATTATACCCAAACGATGCCCCAGATGTCTAATTTCACCATGAAAATTTCAAAGCCATCATTGTTCATTTACTATTTTAAAACCAACGTTTTCCATACACTGCCCAGAAAACACCAGAATCGGTAGATTTACATCGCTTAAGGTTTAGGGCTTTTCGGGTTCGGAAAAGTAATCTTGACTTATCCCCACACAAAATCACATTTTGGAATCAATGGAAACCTCAAAATTACCAAAATCCTACTGCATCTCCACGAAAAACACTATAGGGCAGAAGCAAGAACTTCAAGTTTGTCGGTGAGATGCTTACCTCAGAATTTTGGTTGCGTATGACCTCCTTTCCTTCTTGAACCAAGACTTCAGCTGCTCTCTCTCCTCCTACACCTTGAGAACGTCCTTGGGCAGCAAAAATGGGTGGGGAAGTGTCCTTATATAGACTCCAAAGGTGGGGCCCTTATCCAACCTTGATCATGATCCGACGGTCGGGAAAATTCCTCGGTTTAAATTATTATTTCCTTGCTTGTTTCTCAAGGCTTCTAGAGGGCTCTTTTCAGCTAATGATGGTGCATTCCAAGGCCCACAAATGAGATTCCAAAAATTGCCCCTGAATGTGGTTTCCAAAATTGATAGGTGTAGGTTTTAGGTCTAGGGGTAAAACGGTCATTTTGCCCTGCACTTCTTCCAACCAGTGGGGTCCACCAAATCTTCCCTTAGATATGCCATCAATTACCTTTTAATGTCATAATTACATGTCTTTCAATTGGTCATGTCAGGTTCAAAAGATGTGGTCCAGATTAATTCTGATTATTTTATATTTCTCTTTCATCATAATGACATGATGTGACCCTTCTCTCTCTTCATAATTACATGTCATGATATTTTTCTTTCTTCATAATCACATGACACGACCTTTTCCTCTCCTCTGGACCTACCAATTCGTCCTCCCTCTGTGTCCAGGGTTTGGGCCCGACTCCAAATTTTTTGCATCTTCAAGATTGTTATATAGGTATTTAAATCTATGTATAATGGGAAAATACCACAACGCCTTATTCAAGCTCTTCCAATTTTGTTGGTAGCCTAGCTCCTCACATATGGGACAATGAGTTAGCAATGTATATTATTCCTGAATAAGACACAATTATTAGGGCAAGCATGTATCTTCTTATAGATAACGTTAACGGAGTGCAACATCTTCTTTGCGGCATATATTTTGGGTGAAAGCACATTTTTGGTAAGTAACATTAAACTCAAAGCCTCGAGCAATTCTGTGAAGCTCATATCAAACCACCTATTTATCGCCTTCAAATTGTACAATATCATAGCGCTCAATAAGATAAAGTCAGTGCTCCCCTCATATAATGGCTTCACCGTGTTGCCCTTCAAAGTTTCCATCATTTTAGAACAATCCCAAAGGTCCTCTTCTAATGCCTTGGCCATATTATCGAGACGGTTGGTGTCAAATGCATTCTGTCGAAATCAAGTCATGCAAAAATTTCCATATGTTCAACCATCACATTGCTTATCTCCCTATGCCTCATCCAGCATGTATAAGTAGGATCATTCCATGAATCACTAAGTGTGTCATACAAGTTTCTTGATCACACCATTGTACATTTCTATACTTTACATAGGGGTAAAGAATCAAATCGTTATTTGGGGGATTATGCACAAATGCAAACTCAAGGGAATATGTTAGCCCATTTCAGTAGTCTTTCATTAGTTGATCAGCATACATCCACCGCTTATTCAAAGACCTCATCGAGCATAAATCATTTAGAAACAAAAGCCCCAATCAAAACCCAATAATCATTTGTGCCTAGAATAAATTCACAAAAATGTACAATGAAAGAAAAACCACGAACCTTATGTCAACCTAGTCGGAAGTTGATGGAAGAAAGCTCTGATATCGGATAGATGTCTTTAATAGAGCTGAAATATCTAGAGCTTTTGATCGAGTTTGAAAGTTTTCAAATGTTAAACTGATTGAATGTTTTACAAACAAACCCCTTAAGTAGTTTTTAAGGTCTTTCATAAAGGTTTTTCGGTAGAAATCGTTGATTGTTATATTTTTATAATGGTTATGTTCAAATAACTATGAGGCATTTTATTAACAAATCTACAATGTTTAAAGTCTTATATAACAATTAGTTAGTAAAAACCAAAAATTACTATTTTATCTTTATAACGGTTATTTTTAGTTTACCTTGAGGTATATAACACACACACACACATTAAGTATGTGGTGTTATTTGTAACCACGTTACAAGAATACTTTGCGGTTATTAATTAATAATCGTGAAGTATGAAGTTGTTTTTTTGTAACTTATTTTTTTTATATTTTAAAAACACAATAGTGGTATTCAATCATCACCACTACTATCATCCTCTCCTCCTCATGATCCTCTTCCTCCTCCTATTCTCATCATCGAAGGAAGGAGATCAAAGCCCTGACTACAAGTTATATTCAACCTCATTATGATGAAGTATGAGGTTCAACTTCTTATTCAGCTTGTTGGCATATGCCACGAGATGCCTTGTGTTGCGGTTAAGGCCCGCCAACAACTATATCAAAGCCTCCATTTTAGGAGGAGGTGGTGGTGGTAGAGGAGGGGGTAGTGGTGGCGGAGGAGGAGCTACTTGGGATCTTAACATGATGAAAGAGAGAAGGAAGATGTTGATAAAGAAAAAGTATAGCAAAAATCACAAGGAATATGTGAGTTTAAATAGAGGTCTAACGGATGTTACAAAGGGTTATGACTTATGAAGGCCGATGATGTTATGAAGGGTTATGAAAATGTTAAATGATAGTTACTAGTATTTCTTAAGACCATTATGTTTTTGTCTTCGTTGATATTAGAGGTTGGAAGACAAATCATTTGTTAGTGTTACATGATGGTTGTTTCGAAGAAACCGTCATTTTTTTCACTACATTAATGATGGTTATTAACTACAACCACTTTTTTTTTTTTTTTTGTGTTTCATGAATTCTACCTCGCAATTCATTATGGTTCACATAATTGACTGTTACTTTTAAGCATTATATATTCTTGCACGATCTCCACCTCGACATACATGACATTTATTTGCTATGACTGTAATATATTAAATGTTATATATGTCCGAATCTATAGTAGTGTTCGCTAATATAAGAGGTTAGAAGACATATTGTTTGTAAATATTACATGACGGTTTCAACAGAACTGTTATTTCTATCATTAAATAAATTATGGTTATTAACCACAACCATTATTTATGTTTTTTCATAAATTCCGCCTTGCAATAGTGACGGTGCACATAATTAACTGTTACTTTTAAACATTATACATTCTTGTACAATCTCCACCTCGATATGCATGACGTTTATTTGTTGTAACCATTATTTATTAAGCGTTATTTATGCTTGAATCCGTGTGTTTGGGGATACCTTGATCAAATTGCAAAACATTTCTACCAAGTATAAACTCCATCAATTCCATTACAGATTTTTGTTAGGTAATATGTTAAGTTATAATACACATGTGAAACAAGTAATAGCACAAATTATAATGATGAAAGCTCAGTTATCTTAACCTTTTACTAATCACAAAACAAGAATTAAACCTCTTCTAAAATCAAATAATAATAATAATAATAATAATAATAATAATAATAATAATAAAACCCCTCTTCTTAAATCTTCTAAATTCCCAAAATAATATTTTATAATGATTTCTCAATCTTTCTAGGCCACCAAATAACTTTAATAATTAATTTCTCTTTTGTTCCCTTAAAATCTCACATGAAAATAGGGCTTATGACCCACTAAGGGAAAATTAATCTTTTACTCCTTCAACTTCTAACTCATACATGACTTAGTCCATCAACTTTGACTCGGTTCGACTCAGTCTCTAAACTTTTGACTAACCTAGCTATAAACCCCGTTACAATTTGAGGAAAAAGGAAATATTCATAAAGTAAAAGGAAACAATCAAAGGGATTCATTGTCGTTTCTAGAGTTCTCTTTTCCTCTCTTCTTAGGCGACCTTCTCCAGTCCTCCCTTCCTTTTTTTTTATGTGTGGAGCTGATGTGGAACCAATATTATTACCCACTCTTGCCATATAGGATGACTCATGATGAGTTGCAGATGGAAAGGATAATAATATTAAAAATGAAAAGATAAGGGACTAAGTCATAGGTAAGTCAAAAAGTTTTAAGTCGTGTCGAGTCATAATTGAAGAGCTAAGTCATAAGTAAGTCAAAAGTTGAAAGACTAACAAATTAATTTTCCCAATTCTTTTGTAGGCATTTTTTTTATACAAATTCTCTGGCGTAAAAAATACTTGATAATGCTTTTTTCATTTTTCCTGAATTTTCTAGTTATTTTTACATATTTACATTTTTTTTCTCGTTATTTACTTTTATTTAGCTCCTTGAACTTCCTTTAATTTCATCTTTTAGCCCAACTCTTCCTCGTCTTTTATATATATATATATATATATCATTACTCATAAAAAGAGATTACATGTACATCTAGAAAAGCACTTGTCTTTCATCAACCTAGATCTTCAAAGATTTCCTACAACGCTATGAGAAATTTTGGGCAGCTCATCAGCAGCTGAGATGCCATTTTTTTAACGTATGTCACACAATGACCTGCCAATATCCTATAAAGGAGAAACCTAGCTTCCTCAATTATATCTATAAAAGGGTGGTTATTGTTGCATCCTCATGATAGGAATTTATCTCATATGGTTCCTTAGAAATCTCGCTAGTAATGCCCATGATAGGGATTTAGGCTAGAATTGAGAATTATCCTAGCCTAGATTCCTTATAACCTCATATTTAAAGAAAGAGAATGAGGAGGGAAGATTAGGGAGGCTTTTCGATGAATTAGAGCCCTTAGAAGTCCACCTCACGAAACCCTAGCAGAGCTCTACCTCTCCATATCAGAATTTCTAAAAAATAATGAACTGTCACATGCCCCCTTTTATTTATAAAAATTGTTCACTCATTTTCCCCCATTTAATTACTCATTTTATTTATATAAATTTCTTTACGAGTTTCACATTTTCCCCCATTTAATTACTTATTTTAATATTAGTACATTGAATATCATAACTCCCAATGCATCAATCCTCTTTATTATAAGTAGTTTTCTTTATCTTCCACCATAAATACTTTCTTTATTCTCTCTCTTATTTCCCATCTCAAAATAAGGGTATTTTTTGAAAAAAGAATACAATTTTTACTTTTTTATTGTTTTTAACTAACTTTTTAATTTACGTTATTCAGTTAAATGTTTTTTATAAAAAGAGACAAGGGACAAGGGAGTAATAGTTTATTTTTCCCCAATTGAGAACTCATAAACCAATATGTAATTAGCTAGCTTTCATAATTTGCAAATGGCCTCTGTAATATCCTGAATTTTGGGCTTTGAATTTTGAGAATAAGCTTAAATTAGGCAAACGGCTAAGCCCAATTTGGTAAGAGTCCTAAGAATGTTGAGAGATAGAAAGCCTCTCAGGGACTAAGTAACTCGGCTATACGGGTCAGTCGACCTAGTATGTATAAACCGTAGAATTAAAGTGCCAATGAAAAAGGGGGCACAGAAGACCTATACGGTATAAATCTGGTTGGAAAAGATGCCACTCAACTATGTCTTAAGGTATAGGACAATTAGGTTGAGCGTAAATATGCTGGTATAAGTAAGTATACGGCGTTTTCAAGGCAGTCGGATATGCCTTGTGTTTTTGAGAAAACGTCGGTATGTGGCATCGTTTGTCGGGTTTCGATATTCTTGTTGCAATTCTGAGTAAAACCATAGCAGGATCCCAAGCAAGCACCGGTGAAGTAACTTTAATAAAGTAAGTTATGATGATCCATGATGACATTTCTTTTGTGTTGATTCAATAAGAATGTGACACGTGTCTTTTAATCAAGATATACTTTTGTGTTGGTTTAACAAGATCATGACACGTATCCCCTCATCATGACTAATGATAACATACTTTTATGTTGGTCTAACAAGATCACGACCCGTGTCCCTCATCATGACAAAGTATAAAGTTACTTTTGTGTTGTTACAATGGAAAGGTGACACGTGTCCCGTCATAATTACAAAGAAAAAACTACTTTTGTTGGTCAAATAGAAAGGTGACGCGTGTCTCTTCATGATTATAGAGTATGAAAGTACTTTTGTGTTGTTCAAATGAGATCATGACACGTGTCCCTCATAATAAGAAAGCATAAAGTTACTTTTGTGTTGATCTAATAAGAGCATGACACGTGTCTTGTCATCATGACAAGGCATAAAGCTACTTTTGCGTTGATCCAGTGGAAAGAAGACAAGTAGCATGTTCTGCACCAAACACATGGCGCGTTTTGGACCGCACCCATGTTCTATAAATATCTCTTTCCCCTCATTTGTCTTTAGGTCATTTTCTGCCAAAACATGGAAAAGAGAGGAGAGAGAAAGGGGAAAACGAAATAAAGAGAATGAGAAGAAAAGAGAAGAGCTAGAGAAAAGAGAAAAGAGAAAAAGTTTGGAGCCGATTTCGCCTTTGATTTAGCATTTTTAGCTCCTGATGCCTTCTCTAACGTTGTTCCTCTTGGTGAGAGCAATGTTTCTACGGTTTCAGATTCTTGATATGAGGTGTTTGGTGATGTCTACATGGTGGAGGTGTTGCCGGATCTCCAAACCGATCGCAGAGTCAAGATAAGGGCCATGAGAAGAAGGGAAGGAGCTTCAAGCAACCCCAACGGTTGGAAGAAGAGGAAACCGGGGAAAGACATTTGCCCTTAAGGTAGTGGACTTACCCTACTTGCATGTACTTGATATTATTGCTTGTGTGTTAATGTATATGATTGCTATGCTTGCTTGTTTATGTTTAACATATTTGAATGGTTGTAGCTCTGTTTCTAATTTTACTATGGCCATGATGAGTATGATGCAAGAAGCATTAAACATGCAAAAATGTCATTATGTTGGCATGAGCCTATGCAAGGTAAACATTTTATACACTAGCATTTATCTTGCATGCATTGAATTGTTTGGTATTGTCTGTTACTGAGATTCCCAAGAATCTCATCCTCCACTACCAACCAATAGACAGGTAAGCACTAGAGAAAAGTGTTGCATAAGACTTCAAAGGGAAGGACTATTTGAAGATGAACCAGTAGAGGAAACGACGAAGAACCAAAGGAAGACAAATAATAATTTTACTATCTGTGATATGTATAGACCCTATGGAAAATCCTGAAATGTAATCAAGATTTTATTGTATCAGTATTTTATGTTATTTCTTTTTGCCACACAACCGCATATAAATTCGGTGAATATCAATATATAGTAGGGTTTTAGAGCCTACCCGAATATGTATGCCATTGCCTTCCCGGAAGATACAATTAACTTCCATAATACCACTAGTGCAAAAAAGGGATTTAAGACCGCCTCATTTAGAGCGGATCATCGACTCCCCGGTCTTAAAGGTGTGACCGGTGGCAGTTTTGTAAATAAAAAGAACTTCTTATACAATAAAGGGCTATAAGACTGCCTCATTTAGAGCGGATAATCGAAGCACCGGTCTTAATGGTGTGACCGGTGGCGATTTGTAAATAAAAAGAACTTATACACAATGAAGGACGCCTCATTAAGACCGGACTAAGTATCGGCCGGTCCTAAAGTCATGACCGGTGGCAAATTTGTAAATATAAAGAACTTCTTATTCTGATCAATTTTTCATAGATCTTATCCAGACCTGTTAAAATAACAATCGGTCTTAAAAATGTTAATAAAAAAATTGAAATATCAATTACTTTTATGGAGAAATCTCATCAAGGCAGACTTATATTTTCTACACTCCAAAATAATACGGAAAAATATAAATATAAAGGTATTAAAGTTTTAAGACCGAACATATATAATAGCCGGTCTTAAAACTTTGACTTTTAAGACCGGTCTTAAAATTTGTCCGAACTAAAGTTTAAATAAAAATTAATAAATGTACTAAAGTTTGAATAAAAAATTAATTAATTTAAGACCGGACATATAGAAAGACCGGTCTTAAAGGTTATCTTTTAAGACCGTATATAGGTATATGTCCGGTCTTAAAAATGAAGCACCAAATAAACGTTACTTCGCGCGGAAGCTTTTGTCACTCTCACTGAAGAACCTCTGTTCACGTTGCGAAACCCTTCCTGTTGCATTACCTCTCTTCCTTGCCCCGCGTACCGTTAGCCTCTGTTACTCCGTCATTTTCTCAGGCATTTCTCTCTTACTGTCTTGAAAATGAACGGTGAAAACGATTCCACTCGTGTTCTGAAACTACGATACTGGTTTGACTGGTAAGGGTCAGACGAACGAACCCTCTTCATCTCACATTGAGCCTCCTCAGCGCCGTGCACGCCGTGGTAGAAGCGGCACACGAATGATGGAAGTATCCCTTAGTTGGAATTCTGGGACGAAGCTCGAGATTCTTTTGATGAAAATTTGCAACTGTCGGTCCTAATAAAAGCACATATACTAGTTTTGTCGGCGCTCTAGTACGCAGCAAGGTTAGCATTTTGACAGATGAGTGGAAAAATGTGGACAAAAAAAAATAAAGGATCCTATGTGGGACACTATCCGACTTACATTCACCGTCCCTGATTCTGAGAAGTTGAAAGACTCAATATTGTCTTATTGTCTTGAGCGGTTCAGGAAGTTTAAGACCTTTCGGCTAACACTTATATTTTTGCCGAGGTTCGGCGACCATAAACCACAGGACAAGTACAAATTTCTTGATGAACAAACTTGGCAACAATTTGTTCGAAGCGGACCACTCCTCGAAGCTCTGGTGAGTTTATATTTAGTTTTGTTTGCACTTTTGTTTGCTTATTAACCTGTGCGGATATGTGAATGTTATTGTGTACATCTAATCCTGTTAGTTAAATGGCAATTTGGTGTGTGAATAGAAGTATACATTTGCTGCCTTTGTCCTGCATGAGAGGAGCATGTCCTAGTTCCATGCAAGTCTGATATGTAAACTGTGTAATGGCAATGGTTAGACGTTGCTGTAGTTGCTGAACAATTGTAAGTATCGATATTGTTATTTTTACTTACTAAACATGTTTCATCACTAAGCTTCTCGTTATCTCGTATCTTACGGGAAGATCTTAAAAGAAAGAGGCGAGAGGATCTTTTGCGTCGGACGGGAGGAATGATGTCCTGACCGCTGCGACCGGAAAACCAGATCACTCGGGCGTGTAGGGGGATTGGAGGACGGGTAGGCCTAAAGCAATACTTTGGTAAATCCAAACGCCACAGACAAAGTATGGTTACCCGGGAGGAGATGGATCAGACGCTTGCCAAATTATGTGAGGAATCAGCGGCGAAAGATGCTGCATTGAGGATGTTTCAATCTAAGATGAGCAAGATGAAGGAGGAGATGGAGAAAATGAAGTTCCTCCTGATCTCTCGGCCAGAGACCAGTGTGGATCCCATGACACCTTCAGCTGCACCTATGCAGCAGTAGAGCACTAGAGGGAGCTGCATTGTTGGATAGTCAGAGCAACCTTGTCATCTGTATGTGGAGGATCGTGATGGTCATAGACAATTGGTTGCTAAAGTGACTGTCCACAACTTGGGATCAACCATACACCACGAACAAATGGCGATGATGAAGTCGAGTGTCGGTTGAAGAGGTGATCTTTGATGCACTGTCCTCTCCCAACCGATGGTGAAGCTTGTGAGTGATGTCAAGGGAACCTTCATCTCTTGGCCAGTGAAGCTTGTAGATGTCTCTACTCCTCCTCAAGCTCCACCCCTCATCAAGCTTCTTCACCCCCTCCTCAAGCTCCACCCCCTCCTCAAGCTTCACCCCCTCCTTAATCTCCATCCCCTCCTCAAGCTCCACCCGCTCCTCAAGTTCCATCCCCTACTGCTAACGTGACGGCCAAGGAAAAAATAAAATATTTGGTAGCCAAAAATGGTTTAAAGATAAATCGTGTCACATCGATGAAGTAATAGGCATCCCAAATCCCGAACCGGTTTACTTTGATAATGAAGATGTAGAGTCCAGTTGGTCATCATGAACATGGAGTCGCATTATGTTATATTCTTATGCTCCATTCACCTGGATCCATCGCTTGTGTTGAAGCAGATCATCAACGAGTAAGAATGTCATTTTGATTGTCTTGTCTGAAATCTCTGTTGTGAATTTTCAGTGAACATTACTTGATAAATTTGTGATTTTGATGATAGTGGCATGAAGACCTTCCAAGTTGATGTAAAAAAGCGTGGGGTTCAGATCACGAGATCCTAAATGGCACAAAATTAAGGTTAGTACATATTTTGACATGGCATAATTGCCTTCTGAAGTTGGTCAGTAAGCTATATATGCTCTTATATATATTTATTGTTATTTTTAGACCCGTCGGCAACCGCAAGAATCGAACTTATGTGGCTCGTACGTCATGAAACACATATATGATATTGTGAGAGGAAAGACTAAATTCTCTTTAAGGGTAAAATGTTATGGTGAATTCGATCACTGATGGCTTAATGTTACATATGAAATATGCACGTAATAATATGTTATTTATGTTTCTGTCTTTGATGTTACAGAGGTTTTCCTTTCCAAAGCCATTTTCTGATGATGAAGTGGAGCACATACGCGATGTGTTTTGTAAATATCTGTATAAACTGGTCTTCGAAAATCTAAGTCAGGACAATAATTAATGTCCTAATTAATTCATTTGTAAATAATATATGATGTTGTAGCAACAATAGCCTCTCAGTACATACATTTGTTTATTTTTTCGACTAGCTAATTCATTCATTTGTAAATATAACGCAATGTAATTCAATAATAAATTTGTTTATTTTTTCGAACAATTTGTGTGTGTCCATTTTGGGTTTCTGAATGAATGGGATGGTTGATAAAGCTATTTAGTGCTTGAAATTTGAGGTACAAAGCGGATGTTGAAAATGAGCCGAGAAGAGGCTCAGAAAGTATTCGCGACTTTTAGGACCGTATATTTGTTAAAAGTACGGTCCTAAAGGTCTTCGTCCATTTTAAGACCGTATATTTAACAAATATCCGGTCCTAAAAGTCTTCGTCTAATTCTAAAAAATAATGGTAGAGACTTTTAGGACCGTATATATGTCAAATATCCGATCCTAAAAGTCTAGAAAATATACGGCTAAAATATTAGGACCGTATATTTGTTAGTTGTCAGGTCTTAAAAGTCTTCGTTTATTTAATAATTTGCTGAAACCTTTAGGACCGTATATTTGTTAGATGTCCGCTCCTAACTTTAAATTTTAAAATAAGGCTTAATTTTTAGGACCGGGGATTTATTATACGTCTGGTTCTAATATTCAAGACTTCGTTTTTTATAATAGTTTGCCGAAACCTTTAGGACCGTATAATTGTTAGTTGTCCGCTCCTAACTTTAAATTTTAAAATAAGGCTTAATTTTTAGGACCGAGGATTTATTATACGTCCGGTCCTAATATTCTTCATTTAAATAGAGTTGGTGATTCGGTTTTCAGACATATCGTTAGGGTTCAAGGCAACCATGTTTCTGGCGTTTTTCTCAAGTTTTGTGCTTCGTTGTCCTCGTTTCTACTTTTCTGGTTGTGAAGATCATCATCGGTGTCCCTTTTCTTTTTGTCGGAAAAAGAAAGAAGATAACGAAAAGGACACTGAAAATGTTCACAACAGGACAAGTAAAGAGGACGACAACGATGGTCCAAACTTGAGAAGAGTCGTCACTCTGTTTGTTTTTATTCGAAAAAGGTAAATAATGTTTTTTTGTTTTGTTTTGTATGGTCGCAACTGTTAACTTTATTCTGCAAATTTTTAAGATTGATAACCACGAAGAGGACAATGTTTTGTTTGTTCTTGTTGTCGGAGAAAAGAACATAAAGTTAAAGACAAACAAGGAAGGCGATTGGGAAATAAAAATTTAATAATAATATTTTTTCTGCTGCCTTGTGAGGCAGCAATACAAAAAAAATAAAATAAAATAAAAAAAAAACTTAAAAATTTCTAATCCTCCCCATCGTTGTCGGAGGGGAGGGAAGGGTCGGAGACGTCGTCATCAGAGGTATGGTACTCAACGTCATTGGCGTCGAGTACCGCGTTCAGCTTGTTGTTGACGGCGTGATATACCTGAAACAGTTAGCCCAAGCGTCGGTCTATATGATCGACGCGGGCTATCAGTGCTCCAAGATTTGCCGAGGTTCGGGTTCGGAGGCAACAGAGGAGGATATGGAGGTGCCTCAGGATTTCGCCCAGCAGGAAGACCTCGTCGTGGTGGAGATGCCATTACGGTGGAGGTTCTAGGAGGAGATGGAGATGAATGTGAAGAAAGTAACAACGGGTTTAAATAGAGAACCCATCCTCGAAGAATGTGAAACGCGGAAACATTAACGAGGAGACGCATATTTGCTCGTAATACGAGGAGACGCCTAGTTGGGAAGTTTATGTGGAGCCGAAGAGACTCGAATCATTCATTTCAACATGGGGAAGGGACTCTTTTTGAAAAGAATGAACTTTTAATACGGATACTGTGTAAGATCCGTTCTTAAAAGTAATTTTTTTTAACCAAAAATTCTTACTTGAAAAAAATAAATTGAAATATAATAATAAATGAGTTTTAGGACCGGATACAAAGTAAAATATCGGTCTTAAAAAATGATTTTTAGGACCGGATATATGATAAAAGGACGGTCTTAAAAGTAATTGAATTAAAAATTAGTTTTAGGACCGGATACAAGATAAAAGTTCGGTCTTAAAAGTTTGTTAAAAGTAAATGACTATTAGGACCGGATATTTTGAACAAATACGCTCTTAAAGTAGAAACATTAAATTCATTATATACCAATTGACGAATTCATCATCGATGTTTATCACTCCCGCTATCTGTCCTTATATACTCCACACACTACCTCTTTGTCCTTGTTAACTCCTCACTTCCTAGCTCTGCCCAACTTCTCAAATCCTCAAACCATGGTTAGATACAAGCAAGCCGCTCGTAGGGGTGCATACACGCCTCAAGCTCGTGCCATGGTTAGATCATTATATGGTGCGCCTCCTCCAGCGACAGTGCGTCGTATTGTTTCCGAAGACTCTCGGGTCGTTGGACCCATTGTTATTTCTTCGGATGATGAAGAGATTGCTCATGCCGCACCCCCCTCGATCCTTCTGCCGATCCTGTCCTTGCTGAGTTCATCCGTCATCATGAAGCTGGCCATGCAGATGTTCGTAATCCCCTCTCCAACCTGTTGGCCCAGTAGCGCCTACCTCGATCCATTCATATTGCGGGTGGAGAGAATAAGACAACAACTTGCTGATCTCCGGCGGAACATTAATGCTCTTCACGCCGAAATCGCCGAGGTTGTTCAAATCGATTCTTGTGGATGATAATATTCAGCTTGTTTTTCTTTTGTTTTTTTGTTGTTGTGTATATATTCAAGTAATGTAAGAAACATTAAGAACACCGTATGAATTTTTGGTTGTTCTCCAAGAATTCATTAAAGAAGCTTATTCTCCAATTTTCCTATATTTTTTTGTCCAAAAAATATCCTTTATTTTATTGATTTAATATTGCAATCACCAAGGCCATTAAGACCGGACATTTTATAAGTAACGGATCTAAAGAGTATTTGAATTTTAGGACCGGATGTTTTATAAACCTCCGGTCTTAAAACTTAAAAGACTAATAAAAATTTAGGACCGGATACTTTTAAAACTCCGGTCTTAAAATGTTAGTTTATCTTTAGGACCGGACATTTAATTAATAACAGGTATTAATAAAATCCAAAAAGCTAAATAAGGTATCTTTGTCGCGGAAAAATTAAATTTCCCTCTCGATCTCTTGTCTTGCCGAAAGTGAATACTCAGGTTCCGACTCGAAATTTCCCTCTCAGCTTTGTCGCTGCTTCGCGAACCTCTCTCGACAATCACTCTCTGGTTCCTTAGCTAAACGTCTATAGACGAAGCTGTAAGAGATGTTTCAGTTAAAACTTTATTATTTTCCAACTTATCGTTCTTGGTTTTTCATGGGTTTAACGAAATCGGTGTAATGTTGTTATGGCTATTCTCTCGTTGTTAATGAATATTGTTTTTTGAAGATTATATTTGCACTTTAGACCTACCCAACCGACCAACAAGTGTTTTTAGGTTACTCTTGTTGTCTTGTCTCGCAACATCAACGTTCGTGAGCGGAGAAGTAAGACGACTCAAGAAACGCATTTGAATTTATATGCTACAGGTTAGTCCACAAGACCTTCATCCCCTGCATTTAATTTCCTCGTCTTGCATTTATTTTGGTTCTTGGATTCACTGTGATGCATTTATGACCAAAAGTGATTCTTAATTTGTTATGCATTTAATGGGACAATATTTGCATTTGGAGTTGGCTTATTTTATATGCAAGTTTCAATTTTTTCGGATTATGTATGATCAATGATTTTCGTCTATAATATATAGGAATTCTACTATGGATCACAGTTGGATAGATGCTTTACGAATGAGTGTTGAATATCAGAATGGGGTTAGGGAATTTATAGAATTTGCTAAACAAAATGCCCATGATGATGGGGAAGTATTATTGCCCTTGTGTAAAATGTTTGAATGAGTGTCGACTATGTCCACGAAGTTATACGCACACATTTAATTTGTCACGGATTTTGTAAGACTTATACAAGTATGGGTATGGCATGGTGAACAAGTGCCATCAAGTGGGAAAAAACATGGGAAGTGGCCTTTGATGATAATGACACGGATATGGATGATCGCATAGAGGACATTATCCGTGATGTAGGAGAAGAGGCTTTTGAGCGATCACATGCATATGGTAATATGTGCGGTGATGCAGAGACACCGCTATACCGTGGGTGTAAAAAATACCAATTGTTGAACGCTGTATTGAAATTGGTAAGCTTGAAGGCACGTCATGGATGGAGCGACAAGAGTTTTTCAGAATTGCTTGAGGCTTTGAAGGACATGCTTGCGATTGATAACGTGTTGCCGCATCGCTACTATGATGCTAAGAAGATACTTTGTCCACTGGGGATGGAGTACAAAAAGATCCATGCATGCCCGAATGATTGTGTATTGTATAGAAAAGAGTTTGAAGAGAAGCAGAGTTGTCCGATATGTGAAACCCCACGGTACAAGTTAGATAAGGGGCCTGCAAAGTGTTGTGGTATCTTCCAATCATACCAAGGTTCAAGCGGTTGTTTGCGAATGAAAATGATGCAAAAATCTGAAGTGGCATGCGAGATGAGAGGATTTCGGATGGACAACTTCGACATCCGGCCGATTCTTCTCAATGGAAGAAGATCGATCAATTATTTCCAAACTTTGGCGAAGAACCTAGGAACCTCAGGCTTGCCCTTAGCACGGATGGCATGAATCCCTATGGAAGCCTTAGCAGCATACATAGCTCATGGCACATACTCACGATTGTTTACAACTTATCTCCTATGTTATGCATGAAACGAAAGTACATCATGCTGTCTATGTTGATTTCGGGACCAAAACAACCCGAAATGACATAGATGTTTACCCGGAGCCCTTGATCGAAGACTTGAAGGAGTTGTGGGAAGAAGGTGTCGATGTTATTGACTCTTTCAAGAAGGAGGTCTTTAAAATGAGAGCCATGATATTTTGTACTATAAACGACTTCCCAAAGCATATGGGAACTTGTCGAGTATAGTGTAAAGGCCATAAAGCATGTCCGGTTTGTGAAGAAGGCACATGCTACCATCAACTTCAACATGGAAGAAAGACTGTGTATCTTGGACATAGGAGATTTCTTAGACGGGCCACCCATATCGTCGATTAAAGAAGGCCTTTTTTGGTGGCCAAGAGTATGAAGAAGCTCGGTGGCATTGACTGGGAGCAAGTGTATGAAAAGGTTAAAAATATCGTGTCATCTTCTTAAGCCTGGAAAGAGTAGAAAAGAAACAAATATATGGAAAAAGAGATCTGTATTCTTTGATCTTCCCTATTGGCGCAATCTTGATGTGAGACACTGTATTGATGTCATGCATGTGGAGAAGAACGTATGTGATAGTATTGTGGGCACGCTTCTCAACATACAAGGTAGTTCGAAGGATGGTGTGAAGGCAAGATTGGATTTGCAAGCAATGGGAATACGCGAAGACTTGCATCCAAGGCCATATGGGAAGAGAACTTATTGTCCCCCGGCTTCTCATACTTTGTCTAAGGATGAGAAACGAAGCTTTTGTGAGTGTTCACATGGCACAAAAGTTCCCTCGGGGTATTCTTCAAATTTTAAGAGGCTTGTCTCGATGAAGGACTTGAAATTAGTAGGCCAAAAGTCTCATGACTGTCATGTCTTGATGCAACAGCTACTCCCAGTAGCTATCCGAGGGATCGTTGAATATGATCTTCAGGTCATTTTGACTAGACTTTGTTTCTTCTTCAATGCGGTTTGTAGTAAAGTGTTCAAGATTGAAAAGTTGGATGAATTGGAGAATGAAGGATATCTTATCTTGTGCCACCTTGAAAAGCTTTTTGTTCCTTCATTTTTTGACATCATGGTTCATCTCATTGTTCATCTAGTGAGGGAGATAAAGTTGTGCGGCCCTATCCATTTACGGTGGATGTACCCTATTGAAAGATCTATGAAATTCCTAAAAGGGTATGTGAAGAACGCGTCACAGGCGGAAGCATCAATTGTTCGAAATATGTTTCAAGAGGCCATGGAATTTTGTCAAAATTATTTGGCCAAAGTAAGACATATTGGGCTTCCAAAACGTCGGCATCTGTGAAGGGGGTAGACGTGGGGCTTCGGTAAAGAGTGTGGATCCCGATGAATTGTCACAAGTCCACTTATACATCTTGAATAATGTTGATGAAGTTCAAGCCAGCATATCTCGCACATAAAGAGGTCAGAAGGAAAGAAAACCATCGAATGACCGAACAAAGGTTGATTAGGGAGCATAACGAACTTTTGCAAAATGGTTCAAACAAAAGGTCGAGGGATCGAATGTGTTTCGACACAATGAAATGGTTAGCACGTGGTCCCGAGGTTGAAGTCATAAGTTGGAATTCGTATGTGATCAATGGTTATACATTTTACACGAAGTCCCTAGATGATAGGAGCACGATCCGAACAAGTGGTGTTATGTTAGAGGCTGAATCTATGCACTTCTCGCCGAAAGACAAGAGGCCTAAATTGGCGGTCATGCCATATTATGGGGTTATTGAAGAGATTTGGGAGGTGGACTATGTCAAAATTAGATTTCTCATCTTCAAATGCAAGTGGGTTAATGTCAATAATGGTGTTCGGATCGATCGGCTAGGATTTACTTTAGTCGATGTCAATAGTAGAAGTTTTGGAGATGAACATTTTATTATGGCGGACCATGCGAAACAAGTGTTCTATATCACCGATCAAGAAAATAAGATGTGGTCCGTAGCTCTCCAAGGAAAGAGGGTCATTGATATTGATGAGGAAAGTCATTCAAATTATGGTCTTCCTGATAGTACTCCTTTTTCAAGGGGTCTACCAGACATGAACGAAGAAGATGAAGCGGATAATGAACCCGGCATAAGAAATGATCATCAAGAAGGGATATGGGAGGATATCACTTTATAAAAGAGTCAATTCATAAGGTAATATTCATATGCAGAATTCTTAGAAAACTTTAAGGTCTTAACTATATATATTATATATTCCTTCTATGTTACGTTCTTAATTAAACAATATAATGTCACGCTGACTATGAATTTGTTCTTGTTTTGTTTTTGTGGCTGGATCCGATTCAAAGGGGCATGTTATAAAGAGGATGCATGTTACATTGTTGGGTGGGAATCGGATGAAGGCATGGTGAATAATATATTGGACTACATGTATGTTGATTTACGTCTTGTATTGTAACTCATTGTGATTGTAATTAGTTATATATCTTAGCTTATTGTATAAATTACTTTAGTTGTTGTAGACTTAAGGCCACATAACTCATGGTGGATAATTATTTGTATTCTTTTTCCCAATTCAATTTATTCATGTTCATAGCTTGTAGCTTAAATTAAGTATATCGACTTTTATGTGCTGTTTTGGATTGTGGATTTTTGTGTATTATATATGATCAGGAAGAACAGAACAGGAAAAAAATTCGGTAAAATTTAGAGCGCAAATAAATAAGACGGTCTTAAATGTTCAATTGTTAAGACCGGATGTATATCTATGACCGCTCTTAAAGGTATTAAGCCGGTCTTAAAAGTTGGTCTTTTAAGACCGGTCCATTTATAAGTGCGGTCTAAAAGTTCAATTTTTAAGACCGGATGTATATAACTTCCGGTCTTGAAAGTCAGTCTTTTAAGACCGGGATCTGGTCTAGGATATTACTATTTTTAGGACCGGGTTTATTTTTGTCCGGTCTTAATATTCGGATCTTTTAAGAGCGGTCTAGTTTTTGTCCGGTCTTAAAGTTTGAGTTTTAGGATCGAACAAAAAATATTTCAGATCTATTTAGTACGAATTTTAAGACCGAATGTTTAAAATGTCCGGTCTTAAAGAAACTCTTTAAGACCGGTTCTAAATCCGGTCTTAATAGGGTGACTTTTAATACCGCCTGGAACAAGACCTGTCACGGGTCCGTTCCTAATATACCTGTTTCGTCCGGTCTTAAAATCCTTTTTTCCACTAGTGTACAATGTGCAAGTGACCTTCCTCATTATGCTATTACTTTCCATGAGGGTAGTTAATTCGATCTTTCTCATCACTCTTATGGCCTGAAGGATCTCATGCATCTCCATGATCTTAAGTCCCATTTTATAAATACCTTTTCAATTGAAGATTTAAGGCTAATCTTCCCTACTACTAATACAACCACGAATAATAATAATAATAATAATAATAATAATAATAATAATAATAATAATAATAATAATAATAATAATAATAATAATATATTTAACACTGAACACAGATAAGGATAATAATGATAATAGTTTGTTTATTTATTTGAATTCACATGGAACCAAATAAATCCTTTTTGCAAAGTAAGCAAGAATGTAAATGTGTTGCTAATAGGAGGGAGGAGTAGGACAACTCCAATAACATTGGCATGTTTCATTATTGTTGATGCATCTGCCACCGCGGCCAGCACTTTGACCAATGGCACTCACGCACCAGTCTGAGCATTTGGGCGCTGTGCAATTATGCAATGTGTAGTCCGCTGTACAGTCTTCAGTTTTTAGTTCCCTTGTTGCCTCCAAGCCTGCACGGTACCTCATAGTTTTCTCATCACAAACCAACATTTAAAAATGAAACATATATTCAACTTATGTATAGATATATAAACATTATGTGAGACTAATGGGAAATATATGGTACTCCCTCATGTCATAAACTTAGTAGCTAGATAACTGATTTGCATATTTTGAAAAAGCTGATTAAGTTAATTATTTGCAAGAAAATGTGTGCTAATTTTTCTTAAATATTACTATATCACAAACAATTTGTATTGAATGCTTCCGCATTTTTAGAGCCTATTTGGCATAGTTGCAAGACCATAAAAAAGCCCAGTGGCAATGAAAAAAACCCAACGGAAAAAAAAAAAATATGAAAAAACTCCGTTTGACATGGTTTCAAGTTGTTGTGGACTTGTCAATGAGAATTGGTACAATTGGCTAAGGCCGACGGCCTTCACCCCAAAAAGGAGGAGGTTCGATACCCACTGGTCGATGTGAGGGTCTCGTTGGTGAGCGATCTATAAGTACCTCTGTGAACGCTCTTTGAGCCTGGAGGTATGCCCTGGCCCTGGTGGGATACCGATATCTACCCCACCTAAACTTTTCTTTATATCAAAAAAAAAAATTGTAGACTTTTATCAAAAAAGTGGCTTCATGGATAAAGCAACTTTTTGGAGCTTTTTGTGCCCATCACAATGGCTTTTTAACAGGCTGGACCCTCCTCTCCATAGTCCTCTTTCATTTTTTTGTAAATATGTTTTACGTAAGGCAAAATAATTCTGGGCAAAATATGAGAAGGGATTATTTTACGTTGCAATTTTTTTTTTTTTTTGTAAGGCAAAATAATTCGGGGCAAGGGAATATTTTTATGTTGCAAATGTATTTTTTTTTTTTAGTATTCAATAAGATTCATATCTTTTTCAGTCATTTTCTATCTCAACTGACTTTTCAAACGCTATGCCAAACAAGAGCTGGGCCCGTTTGGATGGGCTTTTTTTATTTAAAAAAAAGTCATTTTTGAATGTAAAAATAAATGATTTTTAATTAATTTATGTGTTTAAATGATATTTTTTTTAAAAAACAAAAGTCACAAAAAAGTCAATATGCTGCTTTTTTTAAAAGCTCCAATTTGGAGCTTAAAAAAAACAGGCCCTAAGTAAATATCATTCATATGTGGTTATGAAAAGAGAAACTGAGTTATTAGATTTCAAACAATGCATGATAAAAATACATTAAATTGTTGAAGAAACAACTCAATATATTTCTTACCGGTAATAAATAAGAAAAGCATGAGAACGACAAAGGTCTTGCTGCTCCTTATGAAATCCATATTTGAAGAATACGATTTGGAATAAAATTAAGAAATGTGATGGGATGATGAAAAATTAGAGGCAAGTTGTTTCTTTATATACTTTTAGAGAGTGCTTATCATTTAACTTCTCGGATTTTTTTTCCAAAACCATTTGATTATAAATCATTTAATTTCTTGGATTATTTTTCTATGAGAAGTTGATTTATACCAGTATATGATAAATTGGAATATATTTATTTCTCTTTGGATTTTCTTCCAAAAGTAGTTCATCTTTTAATATATAGAATGAAGTATAAAAATACCAACAAGCTGTTGGTTGAGGTGGTAAGGGGCCTCACCCCCGTAAGGAGAAGAACACAAGTTTGAAACATAGGAAGCGCACTTGTTAGGAGAGGGGAGAACCCTTTGCCCTCTAAGTTTCGAGAGGAAACCCTTGATCAAATAATAATAATAATAATAAAGAATGAAGTTTGAAAATGAGTAAAAAAGTGAAACTGATTTATTAGATTTTATGCAATGCATAATAAAAATATTTAATTATTTAAAAAAATCTCGGAACCTATTCTTGTGTGTGTGTGATAAAGTGGTTATCATTTAATTTCTTGGATTTTTTCCCTATGAGATGTTGATTATATATAGGTTTGTGATAAATTATTGTATAATTTTTTTTTGGATTTTCTCCCAAAAGTAGTTAGTTATACTTATAAGTCATACTACATAAAGAAAAAAAAAAAAAAAAGAACATATAAGTTTTAAGATTTAGTTTAAACAAAATGATAGATGGTCGATTTTCCTAAATTTAAAATGATGTCCATTTACCTTATATCTATGGATTGAATAGTGGGAATAAGACAAGGAAATAACATTTGAACTCCAAAAATCAAATAATTGAATTTCTTATTAAAATGAGTTTTCAATTACCATACTCTTGTAGGCAATAAGACTGATTTGAAATTTTGAAGTTCAAATAGTATTTTCTTACCTATTTCTCTTGTATATATGTGTGCGCGTGTTGGTGGGGTTATTATTGTTTTCTTCATTTTCTTTTAATTTCCTTAAACAATTTTATGCTTTTCATTTTAATCTCTTTATAAATTTCTTGAAAGAACCTTTTATAGATGAATGAATAATACTATAGAATATACATACACATACATTATGATAAAAATACATACAAGAAAATGCACACGTGTACACACATGTGTGTATGTATATATTAGCATCAATTAATGAAAAATAAAGCATCATATGCAAGAATGGATCAATTGTGGCATTTTTTTGTAAGATGTATTCCGCTCAACTCTTTTTTCCTCGAACTTCTATGTGGCTTCAAGTTGCAAGCATTTTGCATATGTTTGTTTTCAGAATCTATAACTGTTTTCAAAAAAACAAAATGTATTATTCATTAGTCCTACGATTTTGTAATGTGCATGAATTTATCTCGATAAATAAATAAAGGGTTGAGGTGCAGATTTACCAACGAACTATTACCCACGGAGCATCTAGTACAAAAAAACAATTGAGGGGGCCAAATTGGCCAACGAACTATTAAAAAGTTAAGGAAAACACAATTTGGTGCAGATTCGCCAACGAACTATTATTCCATCACTGTCTTGGTGTCTCTGTCTTCCATTGACTGTCACAATATCGGCAACATCGGCGTCTCCAAAACTTCCATTGTTGCTGGGTGTTCTACTCACCCTCTTGAACTCATCCAGTAATCCACAGCTTTCGATCGGCAGGCGCCTTACACCTTGGTTGCATCCCTCCAATGTCACAAGCAGCAATCGCCGCTGCCACAACGTGTGCTCGCATGGGTCCCATCTCTGTTGGTGTTTGCCTTATCCAACAAGAATGCTTAATCACTCTTTTCTCCAGCGTCTCCGTCACCGTCCTACGCCAGTACCTCATATTTTAACGTAATTGTGATAGTTATTTTTTTTAATAGTTATTTGGTACTTTTTTCACTTTTTAATAATTCGTTGGCCAATTTGATCCCCTCAATTGTTTTTGTATCAGACGCTCCTCGGGTAATAGTTCGTTGGCAAATCTGCACCTTAACCCATAAATAAATTATCAAGTGGTGCAAGATAACTTTACCCCCAAACTTTAGAAAATATTGCATTGTCCCAGTAGTGTATGTCATATTAAAATGAGTATGTCATATTAAAATTTTAATTGTTTTTAATTAATGTCTCAGTTATTCAAAAAAATAAAAGGAAATAATAACAACAGTAACCACAGAAATCAGAAGGTATAACTTATTGGTAGTTATTTTGGCAAGTCCCGGAAAAGAGTGTCAATGTTGTTAATTTTTCTAATTTAGATTATGTCAATATCAAGTCTTGAAGACAATGTTTTCTTACATAAAAATTTATTTAATATATATCTGACATGTTAGCATGGTTTTGAAAACCGGACCGGCCGGTTCGAACCGGAAACCGGTGAACCGGCCGAAAAACCGATCCGAGTTAGGGGTTAAACCGGGGTCCCGAGTTGACCAAGTCTTAGATCTGTGTGTTTTGTTTTTCAAAAACAAAATAGACGCCTGAAACTGACCTCACCGTCGAATCGACGGTGAGAAAAGAGAAAGGAGGAGAAAGAGAGAGATCACAGTTAGGTGCAGTGAAGGAGGGTGGTCATCATGTAGTTGCAGCGGTGGATAACACAAGCGTATGCGTGAGAGCGGAGTTGCCGCCAGCGCTGAGAGCGATGGAACAAAGAAGTAGGGAAAACAATCAAGAGGACAACGAAAGTTTGTAAAGTCAAAAAAAGAAGGAGCACTGCAAAATGAAGAAGAAGATGAAGAGGAGTTAGGAGGAGGGAGATGTGAAGAGGAAAGAGAAAAAATTGAGAAGATGAAGAAGCATCACAAGTGAGGAAGGATAAGAAAAGGCTAGCTGTGAAAACGTGTTGCAGTGGTTGAGTTGAGTAATTGTACTGTCCTCTCGCTTTCCAACGCTTCCCTTTTACCAAGATTTTCTCCTAAAACTCTGCCCCATCACGTGAATTCACAACTCCGTATTTTGATTATTTTCCTTTTAAAAATAACAAAGGGGAATTTAAAAATGAATATACATTTTCAAGTTTACCAACATTTTTTAGCAAAATAACATTTTATATTTAAATTATTTTTAACAAATAGATAAAAATTCATTCATTGTTTTTAATTATAGGTGACATAAGTATATTATTAGTAAGATAATTAACTCACCATTAAATAAGATTATTTAAAAATATTTAATCTTTTATTTACTTTATATATTTATAATTTTATATAATATTAGCTTTGGTCTTAAATATAAAACCCATTTAATTTTTTATTCCTCACCGGTCTAGGCTGGGTTGACTACGGTCTGACCTACTAACCCTTAACTCAGTACCATGATTGGTTCAGTGACCGATCCGGGTTTCAAAACCTTGCATGTTAGATAGATATCAGAGACTATTGTCTGCATATCAAATAAAAATTTAGGAAAAATTACGTGTAGGACCCAAGGACCAGAAATAATTACAAAAAAGTCCTTTGAAATACCAAATTACACAAAAATCCCTAAGGACTTTTTTGATATTATTTGTATGGAAACAAAATCCAGGTTTTTAAATTTTGTTGTAAATATGTCACTTCTTGTTGTAAATATGGCTTTGTATGTTGTAAATGGCCAGATTTTAAATTTTGTTGTAAATACAACACTTCCTATTGTAAATCTAGTCTTTTTCTGTTGTAAATGACCTCTCTACGTTCAAAATCCATGTGTTTAAATGTTGTTGTAAATATGACACTTTCTGTTGTAAATATGGCTTTTTCTGTTGTAAATACAAATAATATCAAAAAAGTCCCTTGGGACTTCTGTGTAATTTGGTGATTTCAAGGGACTTTTTTGTAATTATTTCTGATCCTTGGGACCTGCACGTAATTTTCCCAAAAAATTATTATTATTATTATTATTATTATTATTATTATTATTATTATTATTATTATTATTATTATTATTATTATATAAAAGCTAATTACAACCGCATAAAGTAGGGTAGACACAATAAGCATGATTATAATTCTTGTCCTTACCAAAGTGATTGCAAATTTGTCGTTGCAGTCTTTTCTCCTTTTTTCCAATCCCTTGGCTGCTATCCTTTTCTCTAAAAACATCATGGTTTTGATGTAAAATCTCACGGTTCACTTTTTCTTTTTCTTTTTTTGAAAAATAGTATTGAGCATCATGAAGTATTCTTTTAGTAGGATCTTAAAAAAATATTTTAGAATACTGACTGGTATTAAAAAAATATTTTAGAGTACTGACTGGTACTGAAAAAATACTTCATGAAGTATTTTCGGTATCAGTCAGTACATGGAATATTTTTTTAAGATCCTTAAGTATCTTTTGAGTACCAATCAGTATCCTGAATTATCTTTTCAGTATCAGTTTAATCGAAAAGATAATCCAGGATACTGACTGGTACTCAAAAGATACTTCAAGATCTTAAAAAAATATTTCAGGTACCGATTGGTAAAAAAAATACTTTAGAATGCTTAATGTTATTTTTCATTAAAAAAAAAAGTGAACGGTGGGATTTTGCACCAATGCCGTTTTTAGAGAAAGGGAAGGCAATAGGAGGGATTGGGCAAAGGAGGAAAGCCAAGTCATTTGTCTTGTCCTCCACTTAGGGCACGTTTGAATGGTTTTTTTTATTATAAAAAAAACATTTTTTTAATGCAAAAAAAATATTTTTTAATTAATTTATGTGTTTACATGATATTTTTTAAAAAAAATCAAAAGTCATAAAAAAAAAAGTCAAAATGCTGCTTTTTTTTAAAAGCTCCAATTTGGAGTTTAAAAAAAACACTACAAAAAAAAACATTTTTTTAAAAAACCCATCCAAATGGGCCCTAATGCCTCAGCCTGAGACCTGTATCACCATCACGAACACGAATGCTTAGTTTTTTTCTTTAAGAAAATCTTCAAAAGTAAGAATAAGAAAATTGTTGAAAAGAATCCCCCATTATACAATTTTAGGGTTGCGGTCCTATTTTTTCTTGGAAGTTTTCGTGTAAAAATTGCAGGTATCAATAAGTTTTTGTTTGATCAAATATTATTACCCCAAAAGTTTTGAAAGAGGAGCAATGTTGCCTCTAGCTAATAAAAATAGTAACCCTCAACGTTAGAATTTTAATGATTATGGCGATTTTACTTTTTTTTTTTAAAACACTTAGGGCAATACCAACACAAGGTTGGTCTAAAAGTGTAAAGCCCCACTAGATCCTTATGGGTCTCGAGTTTGAGTTCCAGAAGAGACATACGTTGGAAGGGACAACTACAAATTTCAAACCGAATACCGAATAATAATATTTAAAAAAAAAACACTTCTAAGGTAATATTGATCCAATAAAAACTTCCAGATACCCACAACTCATACTTGAAATTTTTTTGGACAAAATTAGACCTTAACCCAAAATTTTATGACCCAAAGATATCTAATGAATCAGTTCCTTACAGGTGCAACTACTCATCATCAGTGAGTGCAAGTGTGTAACTCTTCTCCAATTGGTAAATTCTTCTTTAGCTGTTAGCAACATAGCCTCACCTTTGAGCATATGTCTTTAGTTTTACATAGTAAAGATAGTGTTCTGTCTAAGAACATAAGTGTCTAACCCTAGATGGGCTAGTATGTAGATATAGGATCAAATAGCTCTCCCCCAAGTATCTATGGATGAGATACCTAAGAGGATTGGAGATCACAGAGCACCAGGACTTGACCTAGGTGCGATGCCTAGGGCCTACGTACCCTGAAGAGGGATCAAAGTCCACGTAGTTCGATGATACGAGAGGCGTTTAGCCAAGGGGGTGGTGTGTGTGCTCTGTGTGCAGTATATGCAATTGAGAGAGAGCTTAGAAGATGATGTGTACCTTTAGGGTTTAACTCCTATTTATAGAGTGTACCTTAGGTAGAATCGTATCGGCCTCATTAATATAATTGATATGATTGGATCCTCCTTTATTACAGGAAGATCCTGATATGCAATATGCTCCTTGTTGGGCCATATATGGGCCTAATATTTATTCCATAACAGTTGCCCCCAAGCTCGGTAGTTCAGGTCTCTGAGCTGCTGAGATTAATTGACTGCTTTCCGAGATCCCCTGAATCCGAATTTGCTTTCGTAGCAATTTTCCCGGGCTAATTGTTTGGCTTATATTCCTGTATTTAAAAACATGTAAGCAAATCACAATAAATGGAAAATACTTACTGTTTGTGAAAATCGTTCAACGTGCTCATTTCGGATACTTGTCCGAGCTTGCATTAAACTTGTTGGTTTGCATTAATGTCGGTTACTGATAACACGCTTTTCCACTCAACAAATCGTTGTCCACTCTTTTGCCCCCAGCTTGGTAGTTCAGGTTTCTGAGCTGCCAGGATGCGTTACTTTCCAAATCCGGACGAGGTGCTCGCGACTGTTGGGATTCCGTGCGTGTTGACCCGAGATTCCGGGTTTATTTATTTTAAACTGAGATTTCAGGTTTATAAACTGTAACCTCGAGATTCCGGGTTATGTATTCTAACACCGAGATTCCGGATGTTATTTACTTTAACTCCGAGATTTTGAGCTATAAACTTTAACACCGAGATTCCAGATGTTATTTATTTTAACACCGAGATTCTAGGTTATTTACTTTGACACCGAGATTTCGGTTTCACATATATTATAACACCGAGATTCCGGATGCTTGTCGAATTTGCACTAACCTCGGTATTTGTTACCGTGCTTTTCCATTAACAACTCGTAATCCACTCTGCTGCCCCCAGCCTGGTAGTTCAAGCCTCTGAGCTGCCAAGATGTACGTTTTAACCGTTATTTCTGCGGAGCCCGGATTTCAAACGGATTCAGTGAAGCCGTGGTCCGCCTTCATCCTTTTCGTGAGGACGGATTCCACAATCTATCCGGGATCCAATTAAGGAGGGCGGATTTAATTGTATAAAACAGACTTGACATGATTCATGGAAGCGGGTTTGTGCACCTCGAGTTCACACATGTTTAAATTGGAACATGATTTTCGAAAACGGGTTTATGTACCTCAGATTCCTACATGTTTAGCTTTGACATGATTTTTGAAGACTGGTTTCTTTACCATGACCTCATACATGTTTAAATTTGTACATGATTTTCGAAAATGAGTTTTTTTACCCTGAATTCTACATGTTTAATTTGTACATGATTTTCGAAAACGGGTTTCTTTACCCAGAATTCTACATGTTTAATTCGTACATGATTTTCGAAAACGGGTTTCTTTACCCTGAATTCTACATGTTTAATTTGTACATGATTTTCGAAAACGGGTTTCTTTACCCAGAATTCTACATGTTTAATTCGTACATGATTTTTGAAAACGGGTTTCTTTACCCTGAATTCTACATGTTTAGCTTTGACATGATTTTCGAAGACTGGTTTCTTTACCATGAATTCTACATGTTTAATTTGTACATGATTTTCGAAAACAGGTTTCTTTACCATGAATTCTACATGTTTAATTTGTACATGATTTTCGAAAACGGGTTTCTTTACCCTAAATTCTACATGTTTAATTCGACATGATTTTGGAAGGCGGGTTTCATTACCCTGCCCTCTACATGTTTAAATTGGACATGATTTTGGAAGGCGGGTTTCATTACCCTGCCCTCTACATGTTTAAATTGGACATGATTTTGGAAGGCGGGTTTCATTACCCTGCCCTCTACGTGTTTAAATTGGACATGATTTTGGAAGGCGGGTTTCATTACCCTGCCCTCTACGTGTTTAAATTGGACATGATTTTGGAAGGCGGGTTTCATTACCCTGCCCTCTACATGTTTAAATTGGACATGATTTTGGAAGGCGGTTTTCATTACTCTGCCCTCTACATGTTTAAATTGGACATGATTTTGGGAACTGGGTTTATGTACCTCGGATTCCTACATGTTTGTAGATACCTAGATCCCGGATTTTAACTAGGTTTAGTTAACCAGGTCCTCCTTTAAAAATCATATACTTTTCGAGCATTGAAATATCCAATGGAAACATCATATTTTCAGACATTGGAATTCTAACAATAATTTGCCTAGATTTTTTATCTGCAGCAATTATTATTGAATAAAATCGAATGGCTTATATCCACTAACTATCCAACACTAGGCAGTTTATCAAATAGAGTAGGAACATGTACTACCTCATGTACATTTTTAGCACTACCTTGACTTATAAAAACACTAGCAGTACCTTTGCTTTCAGCTTGGATGTGCTTGTTGTCACCAAGAGTTACATCTGATTTTTGGGCTCATCAAGCTCCTTAAATAAAGATCTTTGCTCTTCCAACGTCTTTGCCAGTGAGAAAATGCATCAAAGTCATAGGCGTTAATTTAGCCAATGAATTTGAAGCTTTGCAATTGTTACTGGAGCCGAACCTTTGGCCCCTCCTCAAAAAACTATTCCAATAAAGGAATTTGAAATAGACTTGCGACACTGCCGCCTCGTATTTGGAAGAAACTATTGATTCTCCAAAGCCAAGTTTGAATTGTTGGGAGATGAATTTGGGCTCAATCTTCATTTGTTGCATTGGCCAAAGATATATCTCAGCTTAAAAGCGTCTCAAATCTGTATCTTCCGCATATTTAGAAGACCTCAATCGAACATTCTTTGATAATTAGATATTCTCGCTTCCACGGAGTCCTCAACCAGATTAGGGAGGTTTGTATCTAGCATGATCTTGACTTTCTCTTAATGATGTTGTTTTTGTAGAGCAGCTTACACATATCCCCAGAGTCCTCAACCAGATTAGGGAGGTTGCATCTAGCAAGATCTTAACTTGCTCTTATTGATGTTGTTTTTGTAGAGCAGCTTCCACATATCCCCGGAGTCCTCAACCAGATTAGGGAGGTTGCATCTAGCAGGATCTTAACTTGCTCTTACTGATGTTGTTTTTGTAGAGCAGCTTACACATATCCCCGGAGTCCTCAACCAGATTAGGGAGGTTGCATCTGTTGGTTTTGATTATTTTTGATGATGTCCCATATAGATGCCATTATTAAGAGCAAAAAGTTTGTATGATATATTTATCTCCTACATTGACTAACTACTATATTTAATGTAGATTAGTCCAAGTTGAATAATAGCTCAAGAAGGAGATAAGATATTTTAGAAAGAAGAAATTGTGAAGAATGATGAGATCAAGTTCAAGAAGAAGAGAAGAAGAGAAAGAAAGAGTTGAATGATGGAGAATGATCAAGATAATAGATTGAAGAAAGAAGTTCTTGCACAACATAATGGGAATATCATAATGTCAAGGAAGCAAGAAGTTAACAAATCTGATTTTGGGAATGTTCAAGAGAAAAGAAGAAAGAAAGAGTTAAATTATGGAGAATGATGAAGAGATGAGAAGAAAGAAGGAAGAACTTGTTGAATGGATTAAGAAAATCATTATTCAAGCCTTTAGATTGATGGTAGAAGTCTCCAAGATCATATGGAAGTTGGAATGGATCAATTTAGAGTTAAAACCAGCGAAAAATCAGTTCCAGGATGAGAAAACTCGAGTCCAGATCTTAAAACTCGAGTTTCCAACTTCGCTACAACGATTTGCCTCTCTGGTAGGAGAAAACTCGAGTTTGGAACTCAAAACTCGAGTTAATCATTAACTGACTCGATTTTGTAGTGTCTTCAGCAACTCTGGTGTCTCTGGACAAGGAAAACTCGAGTCTCCATTTCAAAACTCGAGTTTACAGCGGTGATCAGCACTTCAGCAACTCTGTTTCTCGTTTCACTCGGGCAACGTCTGGTAATTTGATGATATCTTCCGAACCAGACATCGGATTGAAGTGAAACCAGTGGCATATGAAACTAGACTCCCAATGCATCATTTTGATAAAAAATCAAAGACAAAATAAGTTCAGATGAAGGATTTATGAATTGTAGAAGTTAGCAGTAAAATTCACGCCATACAGAAAACCAAGCCTCAATGTTTTGAGTATATATCACATATTACAAGTCCGATTGAGCTTAAATTGGTGGCATATGAAAGAAGACTCAAAGGGCTTTCTGTCAAGCTTTGAACGGACCAAAACAGAGTTCATACCAGGAAGATATGGCCCTCGAAAGTTGACTATTTTTGGGAAAGACCGAAACTCGAGTCATTAAGTGACTAACTCGAGTTTCCATCAGACAGAGAGCAATCTCGAGTAAAGCAACAGCCTCTAAACTCGAGTTTACAAACAAAACTCGAGTTTGCACCTTCTGCTTCAGAAAATCAGCGTTTCGAAAATCTCGTTTTCGATCAAGAACATCCAGATGATTACCTAAATGATCTATAATACTTCCTAACATCATTTATATCATTTGTATACATATTTCAGATGATTAAAACGAAGGATTAGAAGCAAATCTCAAAATCTCAGATTTGGGTCAGAACATCAAAAGCTGTGCAAAAGTTCTAACGGCTAGTTTCATCTGAGTCTAACGGCTATATTTCCTTACCCAACGGTCATTGAATCTTCAAACGGTCATATGCTCATCTCTAACTATAAATGAAGACTCATTCAAGACAGAAAAACGCAGAGAAAAGGGATTACAACTTCAACATGCTGATATGCTGAAATTCTGTCATTCACACTCTGTTCTTCAATGTTTTCATAGTTTATCATAAAGAGTGAAATGTTTTGTACTTCGGTGATTATTATTCATCTCGCTCACGTGAGAGAGTCTAAACTCTTATTTGATTATCTGTTTAGAGATCAAATCTCAAGGTTGTGGAACCTTTGAGTGGGGGTGTACGATTACAACTTGTAAGGGGGAGTGGATCCTAGTATGAGAGGATCATCCTAAGTACAGAGTCGGTAATTGTACTCCTATAGTGCGTAAGAGGATATCTCTGAAATAGATTGTAAAGGCTCCACAAGTGCCCGGCTAAACTTGTGAGGTTGTAAAGGCTTTTCTCTTGTGCCTGGTTAAACAAGGAGATAGTGGATTGAAATCTCAAGTGGAGCTTGGGACTGGACGTAAGTCAAGGATTGGGCCGAACCAGGATAAATCATAGTTTGCACATTCTCTTCCCTAAACTCTTACATTCCAGCATATATGTTTGAATGATTGTTTATCATTTTGTAAATTACTTTTGTCATTCAAATTACTTTCAGTAAGCTGCAAAAGATTCTTATGTTAGTTCTCTATGTGTTTTGATGATTAATAACAATTGTAAACAAGTATGAATGTTTTAATAAGACAAAAGAGTCAAAAACATTTTGTCATCGCAAAACTCGAGCCTAACTAAGCAAGCTCGAGTTTGCTGCAAACAGAGAGCATATCAGGCTATTTTAGCATGACGAACTCGAGCCTGAATAAATAAACTCCAGCCTAAACTCTCCATGGTATAATGTTAAAGAGTTTACAAATGAGTAAACTCGAGCCTGTATAGACAAGCTCGAGTTTGCCTCTCAGCGGAAACATTTTCCAATTGAAAATCATCTCTTTAAACTTCGAGTTTATATGTTGTGTAGAGTTTGCTTATTTCCTATGGTCAGAATTGATGAAAACTCGAGCCTAAGTATATGGACTCGAGCCTAATACTTTGTGTAGAGTTTACTCTATGGTTTGACAAACGAAGAAGAGTTTACAAAACAGTAAACTCGAGCTGTTATTGCAAGCTCGAGTTTTCCCCTGCGAGAGCTCCCAAGGTTTCCTTCATTCACAAACTCCGAGTTTATGTTCAAACCTCGATTCACTCCAATAAGTCATGGAATAAATGAAGTCGAACTCGAGCTTGTCATTATGAACTCGAGCCCTTCATTGAAAAAGAGTAAAGCAAATGCACAAACTCCGAGTTCATATTTGTGCTCCACCCACTCTTTCGAATGATCAAATTTCTTAGGCATGAATAGTATTAAACTCGAGCCTAATCACTAATGGACTCGAGCTGCCTGGTTTGTGAAATATTATTTCGGTGCTCACCCGACAAAATGCTCGGCGATGATTCGAACTCGAGCCTACCTTTACGAACTCGAGTTTACATGATGAGACAATTTACAAACTCCGAGTTTACATCAAACTCCGAGTTTACTCCTCACGAGAAGATGAACTCGATACTCAAAAGTGCCTTACGAACTCGAGCGACTTGGCGAACTCGAGTTTTGATCGTCGGCACAAATGATCGTTACTGGTTTAATCCTGATTAGTTTGAACTACAAAATTACCATTTCTATGCGAATTGATTACATTCATTTAGAGGATTCATATGTACATTTAACCACTCTAAATTAAGAATGTTTCAGGTATTAATTGGATCAACCAAGACATTGAATTCACGCGACAAATCAGAATGAAGAAGGATTTCACGCGTCGAACATGCAGAATTGAGAAGTAACGGTCACATAGCAATTAACCACTATATATAGAACAAGATTACAAACTTCGAAAGCAGAAATTGAAGCAGAAACGAAAAGCAAGCTCAAGAGTTACATATACATTCAGTTTTCTTTCTGCATTGTATTTGATATACAAAGAGCCTCAGTGTTATGCCTACTGCATAAATTCTTATTGGGCAAGTTATTCCAAGCATTATGAATGTTCATTAATGCATTGAATCTTAATGCATTAACCATTAGTGGAATAACTTACTAGGATAATATTCTAGAACTCTAGTCATTTGGACTAATGAGTTTGTGCTTCATCATTCATGAATCCTAGGAGTCATGTTGTTACTCAAATACATAAAGTTTGTCTTCATCCATCATTGAGTAACTAAATTCTTGCTTTGAATGTTCACATGCTTTCAATACTCTTTTCTAAGAAGCAAGATTATCTCTTGGTCATAGCAAAGTCATTATGCATATATATATCTTTGTTGTGCTAAGCATGTTTCGTTAATGCTTTACCTTCATGACTTTTGCTTTTGAGGAAATTCTTCATCATGTTCTCTAAAACTGAAGCATACTGATATATTCTTTAACATGTTGACTTCCACCATGTTTAAAGTGAACATTATTTTCAAGCATGTTTCAAAAATGACTCTTTCATTCATCAAAATTTTGATTTCATAATTCATTATCATGATTTGAAAGAACATTCAAGATTTGAAACAATCTTCATATTTCATTATCATTCTTGAAAAATCTGATTTCATTCATGAACTATGATTTGATAAATGCTTATCATTATGGATAAGATTTTCTATGCTCATTGAACAAACTTACATGCATTCTCTCAATGACATCTTTTCTACATAAAGTATATTTCCAAATTGTCACTGAGAAATAACTTTATTGATATCTACTGCAATTCTGTAATATTTTGAATACTTTAAGTTATGCAGTATGGCAATGTGATTTATGCTTCATATCTAAGTTATGCAGTGTGCTTAATGATTCATTCTATTTCTGCTGCTAACTCTGATGCAAGTTCAGATTCTGTCTTTGTTTCAAGTTCACATTCGGATTCTGACTTCTACTCCCATTCTGGTTCTAATTGCAATTTCAAGTTTTAATCATATGCAATTGGATTTGATTCTTGTTTCTAATCTTTAAAAGAAAGTCATCAAGTGAACTAATATGAAGCAATCACTCGTTTCTATGCCTAAACATAATTAACTCAGGAGATTCAAGAATTTTAGGGTTTTGCAAAATGGTTTTGATCAAACTAATTTTCATTAAACTCCAAATGATCAAATCTTGCTTTCTGAAAATGGCTAAATGTTTACAAGTGTTGTATGCTCTTTGCTCAAGTTTCATATGATTTAATTGCATAAGAGCATAAGAATTCTTACCCTTAGGCATGCATTCATTAAGGGGGAGCTTCAAATTCACATGTGTTTTATATCTTAAAAGCCCATCTCCTTTATTTGATGAAAACCCTTCTAAGCATTCTCATCTACATCTACTATCTTTGTATTAGTTTTGATGACGAATTATTTTTTCCTTCATTATCTTAATTCGAAAATATCATATGGAAAGGGATATTTTGATATCATGCTTCACTAACAAATCTCTTTAGCAAAGAAAGTGTTCAATTTGTAGCAGGAGATTCTGTTATGTACTAGGACATTCCTCAACATACTAAAAGGAGAAACCATTACATTGAGGAAATATATTTTGATGCTGAAGCTGTGATATAAAGTACAAGAAAACTTCTTGAAGCCAGCTGAGCCATGTTCTGCAGAAGAGGCGTATGAAGGAAAAGAGAAGGATGGAAATGATCTCATACAAGAAGAAAGCAAGCAAATGGACTTCATTAATCATTCATCAATTTGCAAAATCAACATGAGCATTTCTAATCTCTATCTTTTATATTCATTAGAAACTTTGCACATGTTTGGTATTTATATGCTTTAATTGTGAAAGATGTTTTCGAAACCTCTCAAAACTCTTTCAAACTTGTTTTCATAAAACATTATTGCATCATATTAAGAATGAAAACAATTTCAAATTGGGGAAAGAAAATCAGTTCTTTGATTCTGTCTAATTTTGGTTTCCTATCTGCCTCTACAAGCATTTCTTCTTTAACTCAACTTTTTGCTAATGACAAATAAGGGGGAGAGAATGGCAAGAAAAATATGCTGGGTTAATTAGTTTTTCATATTCATACATATTTTTCTTAAAGTATTTGCCATCATCAAAAAGGGGGAGAATGTTGGTTTTGATTAGTTTTGATGATGTCTCATATAGATGTCATTATTAAGAGCAAAAAGTTTGTATGATATATTTATCTCCTACATTGACTAACTACTATATTTAATGTAGATTAGTCCAAGTTGAATAATAGCTCAAGAAGGAGATAAGAGATTTTAGAAAGAAGAAATTGTGAAGAATGATGAGATCAAGTTCAAGAAGAAGAGAAGAAGAGAAAGAAAGAGCTGAATGATGGAGAATGATCAAGATAATAGATTGAAGAAAGAAGTTCTTGCACAACATAATGGGAATATCATAATGTCAAGGAAGCAAGAAGTTAACAAATCTGATTTTGGGAATGTTCAAGAGAAAGAAGAAAGAAAGAGTTAAATTATGGAGAATGATGAAGAGATGAGAAGAAAGAAGGAAGAACTTGTTGAATGGATTAAGAAAATCATTATTCAAGCCTTTAGATTGATGGTAGAAGTCTCCAAGATCATATGGAAGTTGGAATGGATCAATTTAGAGTTAAAACCAGCGAAAAATCAGTTCGAGGATGAGAAAACTCGAGTCAGGATCTTAAAACTCGAGTTTCCAACTTCGCTACAACGATTTGCCTCTGGTAGGAGAAAACTCGAGTTTGGAACTCAAAACTCGAGTTAATCGTCTTGACTCGATTTTGTAGTGTCTTCAGCAACTCTGGTGTCTCTGGACAAGGAAAACTCGAGTCTCCATTTCAAAACTCGAGTTTACAGCGGTGATCAGCACTTCAGCAACTCTGTTTCTCGTTTCACTCGGGCAACGTCTGGTAATTCGATGATATCTCCCGAACCAGACATCGGATTGAAGTGAAACCAGTGGCATATGAAACTAGACTCCCAATGCGTCATTTTGATATAAAATGAAAGACAAAATAAGTTCAGATGAAGGAGTTATGAATTGTAGAAGTTAGGAGTAAAATTCACGCCACACAGAAAACCAAGCCTCAATTTTTTGAGTATATCTCACAAAGTACAAGTCCGATTGAGCTTATATTGGTGGCATATGAAAGAAGACTCAAAGGGCTTTCTGTCAAGCTTTGAATGGACCAAAACGGAGTTCATACCAGGAAGATATGGCCCTCGAAAGTTGACTATTTTTGGGAAAGACCAAAACTCGAGTCATTAAGTGACTAACTCGAGTTTCCATCAGACAGAGAGCAATCCCGAGTAAAGCAAGAGCCTCTAAACTCGAGTTTACAAACAAAACTCGAGTTTGCACCTTCTGCTTCAGAAAATCAGCGTTTCGAAAATCTCGTTTTCGATCAAGAACATCCAGATGATTACCCAAATGATCTATAATACTTCCTAACATCATTTATATCATTTGTATACATATTTCAGATGATTAAAACGAAGGATTAGAAGCAAATCTCAAAATCTCAGATTTGGGTCAGAACATCAAAAGCTGTGCAAAAGTTCTAACGGCTAGTTTCATCTGAGTCTAACGGCTATATTTCCTTACCCAACGGTCATTGAATCTTCAAACGGTCATATGCTCATCTCTACCTATAAATGAAGACTCATTCAAGACAGAAAAACGCAGAGAAAAGGGATTACAACTTCAACATGCTGATATGCTGAAATTCCTGTCATTCACACTCTGTTCTTCAATGTTTTCATAGTTTATCATAAAGAGTGAAATGTTTTGTACTTCAGTGATTATTATTCATCTGCTCTGTGAGAGAGTCTAAACTCTTATTTGATTATCTGTTTAGAGATCAAATCTCAAGGTTGTGGAACCTTTGAGTGGGGGTGTACGATTACAACTTGTAAGGGGGAGTGGATCCTAGTATGAGAGGATCATCCTAAGTACAGAGTCGGTAATTGTACTCCTATAGTGCGTAAGACGATATCTCTGAAATAGATTGTAAAGGCTCCACAAGTGCCCGGCTAAACTTGTGAGGTTGTAAAGGCTTTTCTCTTGTGCCTGGTTAAACAAGGAGATAGTGGATTGAAATCTCAAGTGGAGCTTGGGGACTGGACGTAGGTCAAGGATTGGGCCGAACCAGGATAAATCATAGTTTGCACATTCTCTTCCCTAAACTCTTACATTCCAGCATATATGTTTGAATGATTATTTATCATTTTGTAAATTACTTTTGTCATTCAAATTACTTTCAGTAAGCTGCAAAAGATTCTTAAAGTTCTAAGATTTTAATTAGACACCCAATTCACCCCCCCTCTTGGGTGATAGCCAACTCTTTCAGCATCTAGCAGGATCTTAACTGCATTATTGGAAGTTGAATTTACAAGGCACTCCAACTTTGAAGCAGAGGGGTTAAACCCATTCACGTACTGGAGTCTCTTGCTTGAGGAAAACAGTTCAGATGATGGAAACCTCACAAGTGGCTCTAAATATAATTTGAATAGCGACTTGGCTTCCAGCAAACAATTATAAGGGCAACTTGACAGAGTGGACAGTGATTCACAGTCACATTTACTTGTCCGTTGCGTAATATCTGCTTCTGTTGTAGATACAAATCTACTTTGAGCTTCTGCTATTCTTCCTTGAAGAACACTTCGCATGATTACACATGAATGCTGTCAAAAGTTGTTTGTCTCCCTTCATACACTATCAATGAATGACAGAAGATCAACAACTAGCGATCATCTACTCGCTTCTGGGCATGCATCTCGGCATGCAACTTGGACTGATAACCATATCGTTTCAGCGTCTCGTTATTTCGAACTTAATTAATATATCCCAGCATTCTCTGAATACCGGACTGATAGGAGATCACAGAATTTTGTTGCTCTCGGAGATGAAGATGAAGATGGCAGGTCCTGGGAGTGGCGGCTCGGTCCTAAGGCAAACCATGATCCCAACCAGGAGTGGCGGCTTCACAGCATGGTGGCGATACTGCACTTTATGCCTTTCAACGTTGGTGTGTCAGTTTCTGCATCCTGGCGTTTTAGCACCCCGGCATGCATCTTTATCCGACATCCTCACCTCAGTCTTTAGCCAGGACAACTACCATTTCTATCCCGGCTTCACATTATTATTCTGGACCTCAACCAGGACATGTTCTAAATTATAATCTTGGATTTCAATGCTTCCGGCCTTATCGAATTTTGACTTCCAACTACATTTGCCTGAGTAGTAATTGGTGTCATTTTCCACGCCGGCTTTCATGAGGGCCTCTATCTCGGCTATAAGCTGCTTCAATCCAACTTCATGTATCTCGGTTTATAAGAAGTCGGGAACGCAACATGCTTCTGCGATTTGAACGTCTCGATGCTCCACTAGTTCAATCTCGGCGCGTACTGGATCTTCCTCATCAATGATTGTTTGGCTCATGGGTGACTAACATTTAACGCAGCCCAGAGCTTCCAACCTGAGGGTGACACCGAGCATTAATGCAGAAAACTGAGGAATTCTAGTTTCATGCGTGAACTCCCCAAACTTATTCTTCTGTTGCATTTGTTGCAACAATGTTCATTTTTGGATAAAACCGAGGTGGTTGTTGTAGTGGTACGTGAAGATCCAGGTGGCGAAGACGACGTTCATACCCCGTTTTCATCTCGTCATGGTATCTCGGCAATGGATCTCAGACCCCCAGCAACTCCAATCTCGGCCACTTCATAATCCTGGCACATCATTATCATTCTGAAGAGTAGTATCAATCCCTTGCACCAACCCAGCCTCCTGAATCTTCCTCTGAACCTCGGCATCATTCTCTGACCCTTGGCTTCTCGGTACATCACGATCTTGGCAATCAGCGTGTTATCAATTTCTCTGAGGGGAGAGAATTCAGGGGAATTTCCCAATTTCTTTTTGCGCCATTCAGGTCACAGCTATGCGATTCTTGTTGGATCGGGCGTTTGGGGCTTTGTGGAGGTTGATGTTCATCGGACATGCACTAGCAGCTTGTGACGAACGTTTTTCCCTTTTTTTAGGGGTGTACTCAGATTTTTTATTGCGATTTTGCACCACCACTTCAGCTTATTGACGGGTTTGATCTGAGAGAAAACAAATTTTGATGCTTTCCTACGGATAGCCCGTTCCTCACTGATTCTGGTGGTAACCATCTTTAGCCATAGGAATCGAAATTTACCGATTCCCCACGGACGGCGCTAATGTTCTGTCTAAGAACATAAGTGTCTAACCCTAGATGGGCTAGTATGTAGATATAGGATCAAATAGCTCTCCCCCAAGTATCTATGGATGAGATACCTAAGAGGATTGGAGATCACGAGCACGGGACTTGACCTAGGTGCGATGCCTAGGGCCTACGTACCCTGAAGAGGGATCAAAGTCCACGTAGTTCGATGATACGAGAGGCGTTTAGCCAAGGGGGTGGTGTGTGTGCTCTGTGTGCAGTATATGCAATTGAGAGAGAGCTTAGAAGATGATGTGTGCCTTTAGGGTTTAACTCCTATTTATAGAGTGTACCTTAGGTAGAATCGTATCGGCCTCATTAATATAATTGATATGATTGGATCCTCCTTTATTACAGGAAGATCCCGATATGCAATATGCTCCTTGTTGGGCCATATATGGGCCTAATATTTATTCCATAACAGATAGATTGCGAATAGTTATACCCACTAAAGATATGTTGCTCCTAGCTCCTTAAATGAACTTCAGGTACCTTTAGACAATAATTTTTATAATGGGAAAAAAATTTCAACAATTTTTCCTAAAATTGTACTATGTATTTATAAAAATAAAAATACATGTTCAAATAAAGGGAAACATGAGATACTAGATAAATAATTTGTATATATTAAAAAATTATTGAAGTTGTTGATTATGTGTGAAAAAAAATGTGTGTTTGTTTTTTTACTTCTGTCTCTAATAATTTGTGTTGGAAACTACCTCATGCCATGCAATTGCAAGTTTACAAATTGCCTAGGATTTTCTAAAACTCTTCCTTTGGTAATCTAAAGCGTAGATTTATCAATTTCATCTTTTAATATATTAATAATGGAATGAAGTCTAATAAATTTATAATACTAAGTAATATGGGAAGGAATGTCTCCATTGATCTCTCACTCCATTTAATAAGCATTGCAGTCAAACTTATGATTTTACCCTTTGAGTTATCTTTTTACGTTTCTAGTTTATAAAATTATGCTAGTTTGCTATTAAACTTGTGTTTGCTATAAATTCGGTTCAAATCACGAGTTCAAACATTAATTTTTTTTTTTTTTTTTACATTTATAGCTTATAAAATCACGTTAACTCTCTTTTAAACTCATATTAATTTTTTTCGACTTGATCAACCTCAATGGCTTTATATTCAAACTTCATAGAAATTTGTTTGTTGAAAATGATAAATCATGAATGTTGATAGATTTCATTTCAAATATTTAGATTTAAAATATATTTAAATCAAATTTTTATCATTTTTTATATTTAATTGTTTAATTATCCATTTTTAATAGTTTTTTTATTGATAAAGGTAAATTCTTACAATTTCACAAGTTTACATCATTGTCACGAGTTTACTTAAACTTATGAGTTTGAAAACCTTACAAAAGTTTTACTTAAACATGTGAATTTAGTAAGCGGTCTTACCCCGTAAAGAAGAGAATACAAATTCAAATCCTGAAAAGCGTATTTGTTAGGAAGTCTTTAACCATAACGCTTGCGGACTGACAGAGACTAAGTTTCATTATCAGTACTTTGACCAATGGCACTCATGCACCAGTCTGAGCATTTGCGCGTTGTGCAATTATGCAATGTGTAGTCCGCTGTACACTCTTCAGTTTTTAGTTCCCTTGTTGCCTCCAAACCTGCACTTCATATTTTTCTCATCACAAACCAACACTTAAAAGCCAACTTAGTTTGTAGGTGCTCTCTCTATATGAAAGTAGATAACTAAATTACAAATATTGATAAAATTCTATTGGGAGAAGTTGTATTCAGCAACCTAGCTAGCTAACATATTTTTCTAGTAGCACTCATTATTTTAAACTTAGAGTGCTCTTAGTTACATCTGGAAAAATAGTTTAAGGGCATAAATTGTACCAAAAAATTACTTTAGTACAATGAGAGGTGTGTGCTACTAAAAAAATAGTTGTCTTGAATAAATTTTTCTTTTTTTAGAATCGTACCTCCTTATATTTGTTATTTTGTTTTAGATAAAAGAATACTTAACGATTCTTTATGAAGAACTGTAATAATGTATTGTCCATAATATTAATTAATATATCTATAAAGAATATATTAATATATATTATTAGATTACTTAACAGTTCTTTGTGAAAGAACTGTAATATATTTTAAAATATTTTTTTCCAAAATCCAACCGTTTTATATTAAATAATACTGTAATACCCGGGATTAAAAATAATAATAATAATAATAATAATAATAATAATAGATTAAAATAATAAAATAATAGTAATATATCAAATCTAGAAATTAATAATGTTTTAAGTGTAATTTATTAATTGGCAATAATTAAAGAGTCAAGCCAATAGTTAAAACCCTAGACGTTAATTATAAACTTAGGTTTAGCCGCCTAAACCTAGAAAAAAACGCTCGACTCTTTTTCTCTGCTACGTCATCCTCCTCCCGCACTCTTATCAAAGCATTTTTCTAGAAGGCTAGCAAAGACGGAGACCAAGTAATACTAATCCTCATATAGTTTAGGAATTAAGTATGAAATTTGATAGGTTAGTATGAATCTATATCGCCTCGGCCTTCATGCTTCAATTATATATATATACACCTGGGCGTTCCTTCCTTATCACTGCATTTGTATTCCAATTTCGGTTTATGTGAGTAACTTTTGCGATCAATTTATGGATTGAATTGGATATACCTGATAATTTCAATTTCAATTGCTTTGGACGCCTCGGCCTACGTGCGTGAATTATATATGTACATGATTGAATACAATTGCCTCAATTGAATTATACCCTGTCCGTCCTTGCATCTCTTTTTGTGATGGAATACAATTGCATCGCGGGTCCCACACCCTTTTATTTTCCTCTAGTTTGACCTTTTGACCAATTAATATGTAGCATCAGATTACATGAGTCCATATTCCCCTTGAATTACGAGATGAACATTTTGCAAAAGCCATTACCTTTCAATATGCATATCTGTACGCAGTCATTGTGATCATTTCGGTTTTTTTTTTTTGTGATTGGAACAAACCTATATATATCCTTCCATATATATAATACCTGTATGTTGTTGTTGCTCTGGGTTTCTGGATATTATCAATTATAATATATTATGATAATACAATATACTATATTATGCCAGTTGTGCCTTATACTATATTATTTGATATTTCTTATTTATTCTTTAATATTTTCTCACAATAAAATAGGATATGAATAGATTTTATGTTAAAATACCATTTTACCCTATATTTAATTAAATAAAGAAAAGCATATAAAAGATAATTAAATAAGTATAGATTCCAAGATATATTGGATTGACTATATGCATATACGTATATATGTTTGATTACTCATACTGGAAATACTCTGGGAATTTTATTATGTGTGTTTAAAATAATTTAAATCGTGGGAGGATAGCTTTGGGATGGTACCTCCCAAAGTGATGAACACAATTAGGCTTTATGCCTCCGATATGTATTGATGTGAACCAATTATATTCGTTCTTCCCAAAGTGGTGTTTGGCAGGTTTCCGGGACACTAGTAGCAACTTTGGGAAGAGGTGTGCACACTAGGACGAAATATTTTGATGGCCAATTTGATGACTTGTGACGGGCCGGTTTCCGGGTCTTCCGGGTCACAGGGAGTGACTGGCCGGTTACCGGGTCTTCCGGGTCACAGGTAAACTGGCCGGTTTCCGGGTCTTCCGGGTCACAGGGATGACTGGCCGGTTTCCGGGTCTTCCGGGTCTACCATGGTTCTCTTCCCACTAAACAGACTGGCAGGGTTTCCTGGGTCTAAATAAATCAAATGAATTTAAACAGATATTAAATATATTTGGTGTGATTCCTATATTATTATTTATAGTTGATTTTATTAATATATTTGAGCTAGGTAAATTATGTTTTATTAGGATTACCAGCGTTTGCTGATTTTGTGTGTTATGGGCTGCGACGATCCTTCGGGGGAGCAGATTTTCAGTGAAGCAGGTTCTCGAGGTTAGGGTTAGCAGTGAGAAGTGAGGAAGCACCTTCAGTTTATTTTATTTTATTTTATTTGTTATGAATAAAATACATTTTTTTGTTTAAGTTTGGATTTACATATTGTAATAAGTAGCCTTGCACTTGTCTCAGTACAAGTGCGGCGGTAACACTTCCCAAGGTTGTTGACTTTGAATTTCAGTAACTATTTATCAAAATTATTGAAGTTTTATGTTATTATAATTGTTAGAAATTTGGGGTGTTACAAATACTTAATGGTGTTTTTTGAAAAGCCATCAAGTATTGTCAAATAATTTTTTTTTTCTTCAGAATCCTGCCTTTCCTACCTGCTTAAGATATTATATATTAGATTAATATCTTAACATATTATATTTATCCTAAAAGTATAAATTTGAAATATTATTAGATTTAATTATATCTTAACATATTGCATTTATCTTAGAAGTATAAATAATCTAGGATATTATTAGATATAATAATTCTTTATGGTTAATTATTAGATATAATTATTTCTAATAATGTCTCAAATTTATAATCATACTTTACGGTTAATTATTATAATCGTTATGTATTTATTTTTACTGATATAATATTAGAAGACGAATTGTTTTTAGATATTACCTAATGGTTGTTTTGTAATACTTGTTATATTTGTCACTAAATAAATTACGGTTATTAATTACAACCATTATTTTTGTGTTTTTGCAAATTTTGCCTCTCAATATATGAGAGTGCACATATTTAATCATTATATTTTAGCGTTATTTATTCGTGTGCAACCTCCACCTCAATATACTTGACATTTATTCGCTCTAACTAGTATTTATTAAGCGTTATATATGCCAAAATATGTAATAGTGAATACTGCACAAGATATCTTCAAGCATATGCAGAAAGATTTAGTTATGTGCAATGTTAATCTTCTATTGCCCCTCAATGTATAATGCATGCATGCAAGATATCTACTGGCAAGCACAAAAAACTTCAGTTATTTACAATATTCTTCTATGGTCTTTTTATATATAATGTGTACAAATTTCTTCCACTGACGCAATCAATCTTCAAGCGTGTGTGTAGTAAACTCTAGGGAAAATCATTTTTAGGGCCCTTTTAACACTGACAATCCCAAAAAAGGCTCCAAGATTCTGATAATCCCAAAAAAAGCCCCAGGGCCTTTTCTGAGATTTTTCAGAATCTTGGGTGAGTTGTTAACGGGGCTGATACAGTTGTTAACGGGTAGGTCTTTAACAACTAAATCAGTCACGTTAACAACATTTTTTCTAACAACTAAATCAGTATATTTAACAACTATATCAGTACCCCGTTAACAACTATATCAGCCCCATTAACAACTCACCCAAGATTCTGAAAAACTCAAAAAAGGCCCAGGGATTATCAGAATCTTGGTGTCTTTTTTGGGATTGTTAGTGTTAAAAGGGCCCTGAAAATGATTTTCTCTAAACTCTAAGTGCAATATTCTTCCATATATAAGCCCTATCATATGTAATGTGTGCAACTTTTGTTTTTTTTTTCAACATGTGTGGAAATATTTAGCTATGTGTAATATTATTTCACGATCCCTTTTTTATGTGTGCAATTATTTCACATTTTGATATTATCTTCACGTGTATGCAGAAAGCTTCATCTATGCACAACTTTCTTGGTCCCTTTCATAACTTTTGTTTGTTGTTCGAATGTGTATCTTCTAGCATGCGCACGCAGAAAGTTTCAGGTATGTGCAATATTGTTCAAAAAGCTTCAGTCCCATTCATATAATGAGTACAATTTTCCTTCAACATATACAACACATTTTTAATTGTGTGCAAAAAGTTTCAGCTATGTCTAATAGTAATATTATATGAACACCTTGGTATAACAACCTCTTTTTTTATTTGGGTAAAGTATACATAGCACCTTAATCCTGATTGAATTAATCCTTTTTGTTGTATCTAGCTCCTTAATCCTTCTTGTGGTGTAATCTTACCCTTAAAGTATTTTTAGGTGCAATTTTGCCCTCGCCATTAACTTTCTAAAGTTTGTTAAGTTAAGATGTATCCAGCACTTTAACACTCAACACTATAAAGTAATTTTTTCATGCAATTTTACCCTTAAAGTATTTTTTGAGTTAATTTTTTTCATGACACATTTCGATATTTTTAAGTATTCTTCTTCTGTATTTTTAGTAATAATCTTTAACATTATAAATAATCGTTTTTTCAAAAAAAAAAAAGTATTCATCTTAAATATTTTCTAGACTTATTTCTATTTTTTCAAGCCTAATCTTTAATTTTTTTCAGTATTGAAAATATGGAAGATAAGTACTAAAAACATTTAAGATGACTAGTGAAAAGTTGAGTAACGAAGACATGGAAGATTTGTATTGAAAATATAATATAGAAGACGAGTGCTGGAAAAAAATAACTTGGGCACATTTTAATGGGAGAATTTATAAAATAAAATAAAAAAATCTATATTTTAAGATTAAGGTTCAACATATGGAAAATAAGTCTGTAAAATATCTGACTACCAAACTCAAATGAAAAACTGGACCTGTTTGGTATAGGGAACTGACGGGAGTTCCTGGGAACGTAACGGAGTTCTCACGGGCAAAATATGTTTGGCACGCAGGCTTCCGTCAAACCAAGTTCCCGCCTGGTGCCATCTTCCCATAACATGAGAAATTTAAATCCCTCTAAAACTGGCGGGATCGTCAAAATCTTCTTAGGACAGTGAATTTTTGGGACAAAAAAGCCCCTTTGAAAAGTTATAAATCAGATGCAAGCGATGAGCTAGAAGAAGGACGTGGTGAACAAGCTAGTGACAACAGTTGAAGCTGGAAGCGAAGCAAGAGGCAACGAATGTCGAATCGAGGTAAGAGAGAATGGTTTATTGTTCTTTCTCTGAGTTGTGAAACCCGTCGATACCCTGTTTATTCCAGTTAGGGACTTAGTCACATGCAGTTACGATTTGGGAAGCAAGTTGGGTGATTTTTAATTAATTCATGCGTTGGTAATCCGTATGTGTGTGGGTTGGGTAATGGTGAGGAAGGAAATGGAAATGACACATACATGGGATTTGCTTGTGCTGGATAATTGTTGTTCTTCTCGTATGTATAAAATGAACTTCTTTAATTGCACATAACATATGCGATGAAATTGTTTTTTTCTTGTACATTCTGCTCTTTGGATCGTGTACATGTATATGTTGAATCAATTTTTGTGTTCTATGTATAGGGTTGTTTGGAGGGTTGTAAGTGTGCATCAATGTAATTTGTGATTCAATTATGGTCTTTGACATGGGGTTGTAAAATCATGAACAACTTTGTTATGTCTGAAACTGTGTCAATGACTTGTGTGTTTCTTTGTCAGGAACAACTTTGTTATGTAAAATCCGGAAGAAGTTTGTTATGTCAAAACAGGAACAACTTTGCTATGTATCAATGTTATGTATGAAACAATTTTCAATCAGTTTCTGCGTTCTGGTAGTCTATGTATAGGGTTATGAAATGTTGAACAACCAAGTTGTGGCTTTGAACATGGAGCCTTTCTCACTGCATAACTTAAGTCACTATGAGATTTTACATTCAAACGAAGGACAACAACAACTATTATTTGTCTGTGGATTTTATGTACCATTAGTGAGGTGTGTTATGGTGCTTGCATCCAAGCTTTCCTTCATTGTTATGCAGTATTTGAGAAGGCAAAATTGCATTATTGTAATTGCTTTCACCCATCTTGCATTGAATAAAAATTAAGGTCATATTGCTTCAAGTCGAACCAATTAGGCATTTGTGTGCATCAGATTGCTTCACTTGTACTGACCATTTTTAAAAGAATAATACGATATGCATATTTTAGCAACATAGTGCTATTTAGCAAGAAAATCTTCCACAGGGAATTATGATTGAGTGCTTCAATCTAAGCATTGCAAAAGCCTTATGTAATATCCTACTTTTATTTTTAGGATTTAAAAGAGAGAATTGAAAATAATATTAATAATATATAAAAAAGAGTGGGAGGCGCCCATACCTCTCACTATTCAAGAGAGTGGGAGGCATGGCCTCCCACTGGACCAGACAGTGGGAGGCACGGCCTCCCACTATTTTTTTTGTAAAAAAAGTTTGTGTGTGGGTGGATTTAGTAATACCCCACACTAAAACACTTACACACACGCACAGTTATAGAGAGGAGAGAGCGAGATAAGGTTTTAGTATAATTAGGTCAAGCTCAATCATGAGCTTGAGCCTCCATCTTTCTATATATAGAATTGTTCAACCAATAATATATGGACAAGTGTCCTTACAAGATTATTCTGGAATATTGAATACAAAAGAATATACAATATATAAATTGTTTCTAACTCCCTCCTTCACTTTGAACCATCTTCTTCTTCTTACTTCTGATCAATGTGAGAGCTTGCTGATGCCTCTTTGAGGGAGCAACTGTTATTCCCAACTTATCTCTAAGAAAGCAGAACCGAGAGCTATGTAAAGGTTTTGTAAGACAATCAGCAATTTGAAACTTTGTTGGTACATAGGACACTTTCAGAGTTTTGGATAAAACTTGATCTCTTACAAAGTGCACATCTATTTCTATGTGCTTTGTTCTGGCATGATGGACAGTATTAGATGCAAGAGCAGCTGCACTGGTGTTATCACACCATATAGTAGGTATCTGTTTTAACCTCAAGTGTAATTCAGATAGTAATGATCTAATCCAGTTCAATTCAGATGTAGTATTAGATAAGGAACGATACTCAGATTCACAACTAGAGCGGGAAACAACTGATTGCTTCTTAGATGACCAGGTCACTAGAGAGTTACCTAGAAAAACACAATATCCTCCAACTGACCGTCTATCATCAGGACACGATGCCCAATCTGCATCTGAATAAGCAGAAATATCAAGAACACATGCTGGTTTAACATGAATACCATAGTGAATAGTGCCCCTGAGGTATCTTAATACCCTTTTCATTGCTTTCCAATGCTCAGTAGTTGGTTGAGATAAAAACTGACTCAGTTTACCAACACTAAAGCTAATGTCAGGCCTTGTGTTGCACAAATATTGGAGTGCACCTACTGCACTTCTATATTCAGTGGGATTGGAGAGTAGTTCACCTGAAAAAGCTGATAAAGATTTGTGTGCTACCATGGGAGTTGGACATGGTGAAGCATTACTCATGTTGAATTTGTCAAGTAGATCACAAATATATTTCCCTTGGGTCAAGTACAATCCTGTGCTATCTCTATGAGCTTCAATTCCAAGGAAGTAGTGAAGCGAACCAAGATCCTTTAGTGAAAAAATTGAATGAAGTTTGGTAGCCAAACATTTAAGACTATAGGGATTACTGCCAGTCACGAGTATGTCATCAACATATATCAGAATCATCAATATCTGATTTTTGTCAGAATAAACAAACAATGAAATATCACTTCTTGAATTTGTAAAGCCCCAAGAAAGAAGCACATTACGGAGTCTATCAAACCATGCCCTAGGAGCTTGTTTTAAGTCATAAAGGGCTTTTGACAATTTGCACACATAATCAGGCCGAGAATGATCAACAAAGCCTTCTGGTTGTCTCATAAAAACAGGTTCAGATAAGAAACCATTGAGAAAAGCGTTATTGATATCAAGTTGCTTTATTTCCCAATCTAGGGAGACATCAAGAGTCAGAACAATGCGAATAGTTGAGGCTTTAATGACAGGACTGAAAGTCTCATAAAAATCAATACCTTCACTTTGTTGAAACCCCTTAGCAACAAGTCTTGCCTTTCGCTTGACTAGAGTGCCATCAGAATGAAACTTGGATTTAAAAATCCACTTATTGTTAACAATATTCTGTGTTTTCAGTCTTGGAACAAGAGTCCAGGTAGCATTTCTTTTTAGTGCAGAAAATTCTTCTATCATGGCTTGCTTCCAAAGAGGGGAAGCTAGAGCTTGCTTTGAAAGAAGGAGAGGAGAAAGAGGAGTCTAGGGTTTTTCAGTGCATTTTAAGGTATGTTATTTATCTTATAAGATTATTTAGGTAACTAAACTATCTTCTTTTCAACAAACTTTCTTCATGAAAGTTATTTTACATATGTTTGTCTTTCTAATGAGGGTGATATTGTGTTGATTAGTGAAAATGTTAGGGTTATGATTTTGAGAGAGTTTTGAGTTTTGTCAATAGATGACTATGTATATGTAGAAAATGATTAATAGTTAATTTTAATCGGTTTAGATTTGTTGGTTGTTTGTTGTAGGAATTTTAAAAATTAATTTTATATTTGAGAATATTAGGATTTATGTCCTACAAGATATTTTTACCAATTAAATATTGTATAAATAATGTATTTGGGTTAATAGAGATATTATTAAAATTTTAATCGGTTTAGTTTTGAAGTTTGAAGGACTGATATGTCATTTCTTAAATTCATGGACTAAACTGTCATTTCTGAAGTTCATGGCCTAAACTATCATTTCTGAAATTCATGGGACTAAACTGCCATTTTTGAAATTTGTGGGACTAAACTGTCATTTTTTTAAATGTAAACCCCAAACTGTTATTTTCAATTATAATAATAATAATAATAATATATTATTATTAAAATTTGTATATTTTTAATTATATGAAATTATAAGTTATAATTTTGATTATATGGAGTTTTGAAGAGTTATTAATGGTTAGTAAATTGATTGTGATAGATTGATTTTTGGCGTGTGTTTGAGCTCTTGGATTAGGAGCAGTGTGATAATAATTAGCTTCGGCGAGAGGTAACCACTTTCCACTTGTTATATGTATTGGTATGTTGTTTGTGAGTATTTTGTGAAATGATTATGAATATTTTAATACAAATTGCCTTGTGGGACCATATGATTTGAATTGTAAAATATATACATACATTTATATGAATTGGGAATTGAGATATTATGGCATGTATATGAGAATAATTTAAATAACATGATATGAACATGAAAAATCTTAGAAAATTCTCGTTGAACTATTTATTGTGATAATTATGGTAAGGGTTGAATTGGGAAGAAATATAGTAGTTTATTTCACCACGAGGTATAGCCTCCATTGGTGCGCAATGATTGGCTCTCTATCATCCCACTAGTTCAATGAGGGACTACCTACTGTTTCAATGAGGGCTTGCGACACCCCACTAGTTCAATGAGAGGAAAAGACCCACGATGCAGGACATGTGCTCTGAGGATTTTGGCCGGTCCTCATCACATGATCAATGAGCTTTTGAGTAGCCAGTAATATGGATAATAACTTAACCCATGGGACTAAGAAATAATGGAAACTCGAGTTTCCATGATTCTTTGAAAAAATGGAAACTTCTCTGCTTGTTTAAAACTGGAGTTTTCAAAACTTTAGAAACTTTGAGTTCTTCTCTGTAAGACCGAAACTCGAGTTTCCTCATTTATGAGAAAACACTGAAAAACATTGTTAAGTCAAAACTAGAGTTTTCACAAGTTTATGATAGAGCATTGTTCTCTGTATGCTGTAAACTCAAGTTTCCAACAAAGCTTGGAAACTTAGAGAACTCTCTGTGTAGCCTAAATTCGAGTTTCCAAATGGAAACTGAAGTTTTGTTATCTTTGAAAAATTGGTAGCTCTCTGTCTTGCCAAAACTCGAGTTTGTTAAAACCAAACTCGAGTTTGCTTTGTCTGTGAAAAACTTAACTGCTCTCTGTATGTTCAAAACTCGAGTTTGCCTAACTTTGCAAAAACTTGAGCTATTTTCTGTCAAGTCCAAATTCGAGTTTCCAAACCAAAACTCGAGTTTGCCTTTGACAGCAAGTTTTTCAACTTAACAAAGACAAACTTCAGTCTGAGTTTACAATTGTTAGTTATCATCAAAACCAATAGAGAACTAACAGATGAGACGATTCCTCTGCAACAGTTGATAGAGAACGTCCCAGACGGCGTGGACCCAAATGACTGGGTGGGTTTTGTTCAATATAGGAGGAGTACAAAGGGAGATGTACGCTTTTTAATTAATTATAGTTTAAATTTTGTTTAAACATTAGTTAATTTATAGTTTAAATTTTCTTTAAATTAATTTTGTTTAAATCTAGTTTAAAAATATAAATATAGTTTAAATTAATTAATAGTTTAACTTTATTTATAGTTTAAATGTAGTTGAAATATAGTTGAAATATTAGTTAATTTATAGTTTAGATATAATTTAAATTACTTTTTAGTTTAAATATAGTTTAGAGTTTAAATATAGTGTACAAGATATCAAAATAATAATTAATTTCACTTAACATTTTGTTTGTTCTTCTTTGTAGGCTCTGTCTCAAAGGAACACTAGAAGCTGGGCACAGCAAATGGTCCATCACACGGTAGGATCCAAGACATTTGTTGTGACCTACAGTGAGATGGTATGTTGAAAGTTAAATTAATTTTAGATTTAAATGATGGATTGTTTTATTTTTGAAATAACAAACTTTATATTCTTTTAATTCTTTCAGCAAGCGATGGCTCGGGAGGAGAACCGCCGGACGGACTATGGGCAAACTGTTCACTCACACCCATAGACATCGTGATGGGACGCTGACCTCTGAGGCGGCAGAGGAGATAATAGTAAGTTACAAAAAAATTATTTATATAGTTCATTTAATATACTTAAATTGAATTGAATTGTTTCATTAATGTTTTATGAAATCTGTGCGTTAAGCCCGGATTGAGCAGAGAGCCAGGAAGATCTGCAAGCGTTGCATCCCCCGGAGTCATAGGGGTCTATGAATCCTACGACCCTATTGAAAGTTGTTGTGGGCCTAGTCGAGCATCCTGTCCGCGTTAAGGATATAGGGCTAGATGCTAGGCCTAGCATGGTGTACGACAAGGCCTCCGCCTCTGAGGCTGGAACCTCCGGCTCGAGAAGGCCACCCCGGAGGCGATTGAGGTGATGATTGCCGAGAAGGTTGCTGCGCAGGTTGCCAACCTTAAATCTTCCCCGTACCAAACGGGGCCTAATTATTGAAAATAAAGAAAGTAAGTCCATAAAATATCTGCCAAGAGAACAAGCAATGTTGTCTAGATGTCACACTCTTTGTAACTCACAAGATTTGCTTGCTTTTGTATGCAAAAAATAAACTTGCACTTGAAAAAGTCATCTAAAAATTTACTTTAAGGGCAATATTGTATCACAAATAAGATCATAGGGCTAAATGCTACTTTATTCTTTTTTAATTTTTCATTTTAACTCATTTAGGGTACTTTGGTCTTTTTCTTGTCAATCTTATTTCTCTACCAGTAATAGGTCCTTAAGGATCCGTTTGTTACAAAGAAAGCTTGGGGAGGGAAAGGGAAGATCCCAATCTTCCCATGGATTTTGGCTGTTTGTTACACAGAAAGTCCAGTCAGAATTTTTTACCAACTTTCCTCTTCATTTTCTTCCTACCAAACAACTCAAGCTATCTTCCCTCATCTTTCAAATCTTCCTTTCCTTTCCTTTCCCTCCTCCAAAGTTCCTTTCCCTCCCCAAACTTTCTTTATAACAAACGGGTCCTAAATTGAATTCTTTTTCTTTTTTCTGCATCAAAATTGAACTCAGGGATTTAGGGCATAAAAACAGTTGTGAATGACAAATTTTTGAGTTCCTTAATTTTAAAACAAATTAATAAATTTTTAGAATGCAACGTTATAGCTAAAGATAAAGATGAAAGGTGAGGGGGAAACCCCCAAGCACTGGATTAATTAGAAGGGGTTATTCCCTTTTAACTAGAGGTTTTGATATCCAGCTCTCTGATAATGGTACTAACCCCTTGATGAAGTAATGAATTTCAGTTTTGCCCTAAAAAAAATAAAAAGAAAAAGAAACGAATTGAGAAGGCGAGCTAAAACCCTAGACTAAAACCTTTTCCCGGTGACTCTTCTCCTATTCCTATATTGCCCCCAGCATTAACTGAAGAAAAGCCTCGCATTTCTTCTCTTCTCATCCATCAATCGCTCATCTTCCCTGAGCTTGCCGCCAGAGCTTGGGAGGTCGTCTAGCCACGGCCATTGGACTCGCCGCCAGAGCTTTCCGTAACTATCGTGGTGTGTTCCAGTCACTTCAGGTTTCGCCGTCGTCCACTTTCTGCCGACTAATCGCTCAAACTCTCCAACAATGGCGAGCTCGATAGCTGCGCAATTAGAATCAATCAAATCCTTCGTACATGTCGATTCTCAGCCTTTGAAGAGGCCGTTTACTAGGCCTTCTATTTTGTTTGATCCCAAAGAAGCGGCAGATATTGATATTGAAACCATTTGGAGTATTGGGGTTCAAGGTAACTGGATGATAACATGAAGTGATTTGCTATTTGCCCATTTGAAGATACACAAACATACATAAATATAGGAAAATAGTCACTCAATGCTTGTCCAAGTAAAATGTCTACGTCTCAAGTACCATGTCTTGTTAAATATTTTTAGCTGCCCCTGAGTTCGTTCCTCTTGCCATCTCTTTTTTCTAAGTCTTCTGTTTCTTTCCTTTATAAATAGTCTGAAGTTCCATGCTGTCTCATAGGTAGTATGTAATAGCTAAGTTGATAATTCAGGCCTCACACACGCGCACACAGAGTTTGCCATTCTCTTATGTGCTTCAAAAATATGCTTGCAATTGAAGTGATGGTTTTATGATGTACTATTTCAGGTTTAGAGGTTCTCATAAGCTCTGATGAGCGGTTCCAAAACTATAAGAATGAATTGTTTAGCCACAGAAGTAAAGAGTTGGACAGAGAGTTGATGGGTATGGAAGAAAACAATCAAATTAATGTCTCAATTAGTTCATACTTGAGGCTACTTTCGGGATTTTTCCTTCTTCCCTCTGCTCTTAAAACACTTGAGTATTTGATACGAAGATACAAGTAAGTAGTTTGTTCTATAAGCTTATGTCTTTATAAGAATGATATTGATAGCCTACTTTTCTGCCATATGTTTTTTGTGATTCTGATGCGGTTTACTTGGACTTTCAGAGTTCATGTATATAATACTGAGGACCTAATTTTATGTGCTTTGCCATACCATGACACACATGCATTTGTTCGCATATTACAGATACTCGATACAAGGTTAGAAAGTTAGAATTTATTGTATAGCAAGTCTATCTTATTTTTTATAATCTTTCTATATTATTGATACGATTGGGTTATGATATTTTCACTATCCTTTTGATAGAAATACTAAATGGGCATTTCTAGATGGTGTTAAAGTCTCTGGTGCTCCTCCACCTAGAAGTGTGATAGTGCAGCAGTGTATCTGTGATAAGGGTGTTTTAGATGTTTTGTGCGACTATGTGAGTAAACGTTTAATTTTTAATTGATGAATTTAACCACCTTTTGATGAAACCAAATAACTAGTTAAGCAATTGGCTGCAGGCATCTCCGAGAAAGAAGTTTCAACCTTCAAAACATGTGATCAGCTTTTGCACTGCTGTTTTCTTTGAAGTTTTGGGTACTGCTATGACAATTAATGATGATCTTATCAAGAGAATTCTTCCTTTTGTTGTCTCTGGCCTTCATCATGGCGTTAAAGGAGTCTTAGATCACAGGGTTTGGTCCCTAATTCTTGTTATCCTTCATTTAATTCAAATACTTCAGTTTCAATTATGTTTCAACTTGGTACTCTAGTGTTGTACCATTTGACAATGTGCATTATTTTGGAGTGATTTAATCCTTGTGTCATGGATCCTTTCTCTATTTTGGGCATTTTCATAGTTGTGATTCTTTAGATCTCTGAAACAATTTGGAATTTGGATCGAAGAGTTGGGTCTATAAAAAAACTAAATTCATTTGTTCATCATTGTCTGAGTTCCTTTTTTGTAACTTTCTGCAACTTGTTTTCCTCATGGTCAGTTTTTTCTTTTGCAGAATGAAGGCCTCTAAGTTTGAGGCTCATGTAGTTCCTATATTCTGTTTATTGGAAGATGATATGATACTTTGCTCTGTGTTTCTTGTGGGAAGGTTAATTCTGTTTAAGAGTCTACCATTTATATGTTTTTTTAAAAATCTGATATCCGGTACTACAAGGTCAGAGCTGAGCATTATCAGACCTAATTTGGAGATAGCTCTTCCAACATGTTTTTTGCATCGTCAGGATATGAATTCTTGATCTTAATTAACAGTAATTGAGTTCTTGCAATGAAATTCATGTTAGGTTTGCTATCAGTTCATTCCTTTTGCTAGTAATACATATCTTAAGAAATGAGTTGGCTTTCAGCAGTTCACCCATTTGAAGTTTCTACTTATCATTAGCCTTAAATTCTGAAAGACTATTATATTGCTAGCAAACACCCCACCAACCCCCTTGCGGGCAAAAAATGAAAGTAGAAATGCTAAGATAGAGGGAGATGAGTTACCCTCGTTAAATATAGGGACAAAATATGCATGTAGTAACTGAAAAATATAAAATTGTTGGCTAATGAATTGTTTTCTATCATTTTAAGGCCTACTATGTTTTTTTATAATTTTTTATTGTATTGGTGCTTGGGTTGCTTTTGGCCACCTCTAATGTATAATTTACTTCCTTGGTGATATATAGGCTGCTTCTTTTATGATCATTGGGTTGATAGTTAAAAAGGCTGCATTAGCTCCTAAACTTCTAAATAGCTTGATACGTTCAGTTGCTGAGCTTGCTTGTGAGGTGTCAAAAGAGTCGACTGAACTCCAATGGTTTCGTTTATCTCTTATTGTTTTGATCAACCTCGTTCAGGTACTTGCTTGTTCTTATATGCATTAGTCTTTAGTTTCATGTCACAAGTGCATAATTTTTTTAAGCATTGTATAATATCAAGTTTCTTGTTTTACTGATGTTTTTGTATCTAGGCATTCTAAATGCTTAGCATGTTATTTTCTTAATGTTCCAACGAAATTATTTTCTTTAGTGAGGAAAATGTTGCAAGACTATTTATTCATTGATAAAAGTTACTTAGCTAAAGAGGTTTCCAAATTCTACACACCACCACCACCACCACCACCACCAATAAAATCCTAATGCCTTTTTTGGTTTGTTGGGAGAGTTTTTAGTGGAATTGGAAGTGGAAATGGAAGTGGAAGTGGAAATAGAAGCGGAAGTGGATGTGGAAATGTGATTTAAAGTGCATTTGGTATGACCATGGGAGTGAGATATAAATTTTAGTTAAAATTTGTATTAATTATAGCAAAATACCAAAATACCCTCAATCAGGGAAAAAATCTCCCCCACCATAAACCAACAGAAATCTGTGCCACCGGCTAAAAATGCATCCACGACGGCATCCTCACCGGATATTGTCCAACACTGTTGCTGGAGAAATCAAATACAAACTTTTATAAATCAAATCTAAACAAATATTGGCCTTCAACTCAAACAAAAAGAGATCGAGAAATGAGGACCAAAAGCCACAGAGCCGTCACCTCCTCCTCCTATTAGATCTGAAGTCTACGGCGTCCTCACTAGAGTGATTCAAAAGATGGAGATTGAAGCTTATAGAGATCTGAGCTAGTGGTTCGAAGAGTGGGTATGGAGATCAAAGATTATAGAGATCGGAGCTTGCGGATCAAAGCGTGGGTATGGAGATTGAAGCTTGAGGAAGAATCACTGACAAAGGGATCAAGAGAGATCCTTGTTCTTGTCCTCGTTGTCATTGCCGTCGTATTTTGCAGAATCATCATCCGCCATAATCACTAAGAAGAAGCTGGTACTTCTCATTGAAGATCAGTGAAGGAAGGATTATGGAAGGAGCTGTGGGTTCAAGATGTTGAAATTGTTGGGAGAGACATGGCTTCTGCTGCTTTGTCGCTAGAGAGGACATTGTCGTCGAACATGGGAGGGAAGGAGAAAGTAGGTACCATGGATGGGGAGGAGCTGAGGAGATGAAAGGGAAAAATGGCCGTGTACCACTTCTCTAGGAAGTGGAACTCAGTTCCTAGGGTGGGGTGATGGAACCCACTTCCATCAATTTTGATGGAACCCGGTTCCATATGGAAGTGATTTCACATCTACCAAACACGCAAAATTTGGGAACTCGGTTCCACTTCCACTTTTCTAGCCTCAGTTCACTGCTACTAAATGGGGCATAAGGGAAACTAAAGACGCAGTATACATATAAATGGATTAGTGCTGAAATCTCTAATCATCTTTAAGCTATACAATGCTAGTTCATAAAATAAATTTATGTGGTAGCAACTGTTGAATCTCTGATGTGAAGAATACTTATTGTAGGAAAAGTTTCTTGTGTATTCATTTATATGTGTTTTAATTATGCTTTTGGCAAATTAGCATTTAATTTGGTTATTATTATTTTTTTGGAAAATTATCTTAAGAAAATTTGTGTTTATAGTGCTCTATCAGATTGCAGACCTCATCATTTTTGTGGTTAAACTATTATGGTATGGTGCACGCTAGGGTCCTGTTAATCCTCACTTTGTTCTTTTTGATTGTTATCAGTCACAAAAGATCGATATTCTTCCAAAGAAGACCATAGACATTTTGAAAGAGACAAGGTATTACTTCTGCTTCATATTTCTACGAGTTCTCATAATTACTCTGCTTTGTTTGTTGTCATTCATGATATTTATGTTTTGCCTCTTTTGATTGAAGAAACTTGGCAGGGATGTTATCAGAATTATCTAAAGAGTTCAATGCTGATAAATTCCTTTTAGTGCTCATGGATTCTTTAATTGACTTAAGGTGAGAGAATTTTGACCATTATATTTATTTCTTTGGTATCATGTTTCATAGTAGTTTGTGTTTTAATATTACTTTTCTTGCATCTGCAGTTGGTCTGATGAATGTTCCCACCAGGCTTTAATATCTTTACTAGAAAAAGTCCTGATAAAGAATTATGTTCATCATGTGGTTACTAAGATCTTATCGAGTTGTGTGAAGTTAATGCAAAAAGTTAGCGATTCAAAATTTTCTCTGCCAGGTATGTTCTGGATCAAAAGTTGTTGGTCACTGGGGTCCTGCTTATTTCACTTAGTGTCATTTGCCCCAACTTAACTAATCTGTTGTCATGTATTCTGTAAGATTGAGTTTATGTTAATTACCAAGAAGTTCAAAGCTTCTGTAAGAATGGTGTTTAAATCTACATGCAAAGGTTGCTTTTAAAAGCTGCTGTGCCTAAAAATGCTGTTGCAATTTTTGCTGATCATGAAGGAACTAATAAACATAATGTATTGAATTTCTATTTTTGTTGTTATTATTATTATTATTTGTATGTTTGGTTTGTCTTCCTGCTATTACTCAAGTTTGAGCTCAATGCAAAAATATCACTGTCAGAAAAGAAGCATTTTATGCATTTATGAAACTTATTCCCTTTCATTACTTTATACCTTTTACGATCTTACTTCACCTTAAACTGGCCCTTGCTAAAAGATTAACTCCTTATGTTAAAGATGTAATAAAGCAATCTGAAGATAAATAACTCATGTTGTCCCTTTATAAGTATAGAGTAGAGCATAATCTTAATAGAGGTGCATTGATTAAAAAAAATAAGAAAGTTATCTAAGGCCTTTTTGTTTATAGGGAAAATTCCTTTCAGATCCCAAGGAACCAAGAAAATGTCAAAAAAGTTCCAAGAGAAATTCAGATGTCAGAGAAGTCCCATTAACAACTCCATCTGTGGGATTAACAACTCCATCTATAGGATTAACAACTCTTTGGGACTTTTCTGACATCTGAATTTCTCTTGAGACTTTTTTGATATTTTCTTGGTCCCTTGGGACCTAAGAATTTTCCCTTGTTTATATTTTTAAAATAAGTAGTTTTCAAATCATTTAAATATTTTACAAAAAGTCATTTGTTGTTTAGGGATTTTATGAAAAGCAAAAAAAAAAACATTTTTCTCTTGTTTATACTAAACTGATTTAGTTTTAGTGATTTTCTGATTTTATGAAATCTGTATATCTTCATATTTTTACCAATATTCCTGCTCATTTACTGCACTTGATTATTTCTTGAAGTTACTCAAAATAGCTTTAAAAGTAATTTTTCGCCAAAGATAAGTTTTTTTCATAAAAATATCTTAAATAATTGGGCCCTTAATACTTCCTCTAGCATTATACAGCTTAATACTTCTTTTAAGATAATTGGTCTGTCAATAATTATAACTATTGCTTGATTAGGAGGATGGGTGAAGAAGATTTTGATTGTTTTCAATAAAAGGTATCCATCCGAGCTACGTGGAGCAGTTAATCAATTCCTTCAGGTTTGGGGATCATATTCTGCTTTTACTTCTATGTGTGTACCCGTGCATGTGCACAGAATCATTGATGCTTTTAACCTGTTTAATAGGATAACACAGTTCGTTCTAAGAAAGGTGGATCAGTGTATAAGATTTTATGTAAGATGCTAGATGGGAATGTAGATTCATCACTCAATATGTCAGATTCCAAAATTTGGCTTGCCTTACATCATCCTAAGGTATCATCTATTGACATACTCTCTTGAAACATTAGGTTTTTACTAATACTTTAAATGTCATTGATATGGCGGCAAGCGATTTTCTGTCATGGAGTAAGCAACTTTAAAACATATTTTTGATGTGGCACAGGCTGATGTACGATGTGCTATGTTGGCTGATTTAAATTCATCTGGCATTCTAAAATCTAAGGAAGTTGTTTCAGAGGTATTGTATTGCCAACTGTTTCTCCTATATCTTGTCTATATTAATCTTTCAAGTTTATGCATGTACAGAGACCTTATTTTACCTTGTTACTTACATGGTTCTGCATTTAATTTTCTTTAGCTGTCCAGTTTGTCAGTAAAAGTTCAAAGCTTTTCAATCTTGTGTGTTAACTTCATGGTGGCAATATTTTGGGATGTTTTCTAAATGGTGACACTTTGCTAAAATGGTATTGTTTAATAAAGTAATAATTAGTTTTTTTGAAGTAAAGGTTTTGTTGCATTATATTTTCAAAATTGTTTGGTTTGGTTTGTTTTGCATATGATGTGTGTGTGAGAGAGAGAGATCATATTGCTTTAAATTTGTCCATGTTGAGTTGTTTCTTAAATATATTTCTTTTGACATTGGGCATTATATTTGACGTATTTGCTATAATTAGTTGTTAATCAATCTGCATTATATTTTGAAACATCAGTTTCAGTCCAAAGATGGAAAAAAACTAAACTTCAGTTGAGTTGTTATTTACTGTGTAAGTGTGTATATATACTTGTTTGCTTTCGTCTTGGGCACTTTACTTGTAGTGGAGCTTGCAGATGAACTGTATTAGTGACTCTCTGCCAACTGTTGGATTTCTATATTAAGTTTTATTCCCTATTGTCTGATTTGGTTTGATCATAATGAATAACAAGAGATGTTTTAAGAGCCATTTTAATATTTGGTTGTGTTACATGGGCAGTGTTAATATATATTCTGAGTTATCTACCATCATTGCTTCATAATTTGTTAAGGCATGGTGTGTATGGGTTGGGTTGGGTTTGACCTCCTAGGGATGACCTAGTGCCTGGTCAGGTCGGGCTGGATAAATACCAGACTCTCAGACTCTGGTGCTTGTTTGGGAAGCACAAAAAAAGTGATTTTTAAGCACTTTTCCACAATTTGAGACAACTCCTCTTACATACTTACGTCAAACTCCGTAAAAGCACTTGTAAAAAGTTAAAACAAACTGGCGCTAGGATTGGCTTGGTACTAGAAAGTTTTAGTAAAATATTAAAATACATTAATTTCATTTACTAACAAAAAATATAATTACCTTCATATGAAATATATTTCTCTTGAAAAATAACAATTTGATCAAAAGTAACATTTTTTTATAATTATGAATACTTATCCATTATCAATATCAATTACACCATATTTACATAATATTAATTTAAAAAAAGCCAATTTGAAGTTTTAAATTATAGATTGAAATCAGTCTTTATAACAATCATGAAGTCAATTTATTGCATGAGATGTATCAAGAAAAACAATCTTATAGAGCAATCAATATTCATAAAAATTGAAAAAAGAAAAGAAAATATGTGTGTATATGTATTGGCCCAGGCAAGGAGGCAACAATTAAATAGAATTGCTACATCAACTAATGGATTAGGTTACCCTTAGTCTGTCCATAGAAAAAAGTGACGAGAAAACAAGCTTTTGAAAAATGCTTTCTTTGATATCTAAACACACTTAATTTCAGCAAAAAGTCTTGCAGCCCCATGAAGCTTTAAAGTGTTGTTAAAAAGTTTCCCAAGGATGGCGAACCCAAATCCCACTGAAGATAAACTGGATGATAAATCAGTGACTAATATAGAAGCAATATGATGAAATTTAGATCTGAGCTATATTTTTGAAACAAAAAATAAAGCTTTTGGAAATTTACGATGTTTGCAGTTTAGATTAGGCTTTTGATAGTCTCTTTCACTAGTCAACAGAGATTTAACATAGAATTATACAAAGTGTTACAAAATAACACCTGGTAATGCTCTTTTGTTCGACTTGGATATAGTAATCCATAATACATTAACTAACACTTCAATAGAAACATTAAAACTAGATGAAAACAGATACAATGAAAAAGGCTAGCCCTCACCCTCTTTCCATTTTTTCAACTCTTTTGCTGGGTGCTGATCCAGTTTACTTGAATTTTGAGTGGACTAGTTTGTTGAATATTTGTTAATGCTGTCTGTCATTTTGTGCATGTACACGTGACACGGACCTCTTTTGTTGTGTTTGAATTGCTATGCAAAATTTAGCTCTTAAATGATTTTCTTCTAATATTTTCCTTTTGATCAGAGTCTTGTAGACATTCGAGAGGCCTTATTGAGACAACTCAATGATAAAGACCTGACAGTTGTTCGAGCAGCTTTATCTGTTGATGGACTGCCTGATGTAATAGGTTCTTCTGAACTCTTTGATGCACTTCAGAATATACTAAGAAGATGCATTGATAAGCTGCTGTTGGGTACGTATGGTACTTAATGTTTTCTAACAATAACTTACATAGAATACTTGTAAAAAAAATGATAGATTGAGGCACAGAAAACAAGTGGTGCTTAATTATTTCATTTTGATAGAAAAAGAAAGACAGATATGTGACTGGAGAACAAGTGATCCATACCCATGACCCCCCAGTAGACGAGAAACAAAAGAGAAAGAAAGAGGAAAATGTAAAGTCTTAAACAGTAACAATGTGACACATTCCCTATTTAGTCCACCTAAATCAGCTGTAATCATAACCAGAATACCATGGGAGACGAGAGAAAATTCTGTCCCATAAGGCATCTTGGGATAGTGAAACTCCTTTACAGATTTAGGGCACGTTTGAATATTAGTTGCCAACTCAATTTCACAACTTTCTAGGAAAAGCACCGCTCATGCTTATTTGATGAAAACATGGTTCTGGACCGTCTAAATGTTGCACAAAGCATATTCTCAAGCATTTTTTTCCACCCATACTCACCAAAGTACTATGAAAACTTTGCATTTCCTTAGAACTTTAGCATCTTTGTCATGACCCAAGTCTCTACTGGATCAGTAGAAAACTGATCAAAATCCTTTGTACGCACCAAGTTTTTTTGAAAAATACCAAGCTTATTATTCCTAAGTCTCGCAAACAAAACAAATAATAAAGGGGTGCCACCTTATGTGGTTCATGAGCCAGCAATATGCTATTATCACTACATTGCTGTTTCCTTAGAATGAGGAGTAAATTTTCCCCAAGAACTGCAATCCATTTTTACATTTGTATGAGGAGGAAGTTGGCTTCTTGGAAATATGTGTGGAGAGATTTTGTTATGTAACAATGAGAGAGTTTTTTTGTTTTTTTCCTGTATACACAATATAATGAGATAGTTAAGGGAGGTTCATGAGTACTTAGTTAATTGGGTTTTGGAACTATGGTCTATAAAAGAACACGAGGTGTTTTTGAATTCAGCTTTTGGAATAACAGATTGAGCCTCTCTTTATTCCTCTCTTCCCGTCTCGTCTATCTATCTCTCTATCTCTATTTTCCGCCTCTTTCTCTCTTCTCTATCTTTCCTACACAACCAATTTCTAAAGCTAAAGTTGATTGCTTGGATTTTTCCAGTAACACTTTCTTCTTGGAGTCCTGATATCACATTTAAGAGTTCCATAAGTATTGCATTCCTCAGAGCACAAGTCTAGTGCAGTAGCAGTGAGGAAATTGAAAAGAATGGGTAATTTTGTTGTCTATTACATGTATGATTCATCCTGTTTTCTTTACTTGCAGGTTCAGCTGAAAATGTTAGTTTAACCACTGATGTTGCTGTCAGTTGCCTCAAAATTGCCATTTCATACTCCCATGGTCATACCGATTATATAAAGAGAACAGCTGCCATGATATTTCCATTGCTTCTTGCTCTGCCTCAGGTTCTTTCTGACTTTGACTTGACCTCATATTTAATATCTTTCTGCTGATCTGGTGTTGCCCAACTTTAATCATTCAGATTTTTCCTTGTCTGGTTGATTATCACTTTGACCAGTTTCCTTACGTTGCAGACTCAAAGCTTGAATTTCAAGGCTATGAGATTAGTTAGTGAACTAAACTGGCCCCTTTATCAGACTCTTGCTGTTGCATCTGCTGGAGAATTGGTAAAAATTATTTACTCGCGAATTTAGTTTCCATAATTTTTTATTTACTTGTTTATCTTATATGAGGTGTAAACTATCGGTGAGAAGGGCAAGTGTGATGTTGGGAATTATAATAAAATTGATGATGGACCTTCATCTACCAACTTAAGCTTTTGGAGTAGAAATAATTATTGTCATGGTATTATTAAAGCTTCTTTCACCAAGTGATCAAGAGTTCGGTCTAGGATAATTAATTAATTAATTTCTGTACAAAGTATATGTTGTGTGGTAATAATATTGTACATGGTGGAGTAAGGAGTTATAAGTAGGGGTGAGCATTTGTATTTTTGGTTCGGTTATGTTCAATAACTTGGCCACTAAATCCATATCATACCCTTTCATGTCGTCCATTAGTATTCCTCAAAGAAAACTAAAAAATACATAAACACGACCATGAAGACAAGTGATCAGATATCTCATTTCGGTCATCCTTAACACAAGCTAAGTTTTGAATACTTACAATTCCCAGTGAAAAGCAATGGCTGCATGGAAGTAGGGATAGGCTTGCACTTCAAAGGCTCCATTTGCGGCTACAATCTCCATAAGCTGTTTGTTTCCTTCACCTTCTGTCTACCACCATTTTGCCCAAAATGTTCCATTTGCAACCCGTGTGAGAAGGGCATATCAGGGTTCATTTATCACTGGACAGTGTGTGGATTTGATCTCCATCCATGCTGTGCAATACCAACCAATACTTGTATCCAAAATTTAACATGGTCTCAGAGCCATCAAATTTTTGGGATGAAAAAACCAAAGAAGATTGTGGAGGTACAAGCCCAGGAAAAAGAGGAAAAAGTGAATGAAAAAAGGGAAAAAAGTCGAAAAAGTGTTAGAAGATGTTCCACATTGAATAGTTTGACATTGAATTAAAGGCATATGAAAAGGAGAGGTATATCCTATCAATTGTCTTAAGTCATTTTGATAGAAAGGCAGCTTCAACATACACATATATCTAAAATTCAACTTGGTGCTCAATGATGGTGAAGTAAAGCTGTAAATGCATCAAAATGTGAGCTCGATATGTCACGGTTTCTAGAGGAAAGAATGAAGCTGGAGTTGCAAATCAAAGTGCAAGAGCTATAATCTATTTGTGGCTTGTGTGAGGGAGATGGTGGTCGAGAGTTGGCCTGAGATTTATACAGCGTTGACGGTGAGAGTGAAGCTTCAAGTTCAACTGTTTTGGTTTTAGGCTAGAGCAGCAGACTGCCTTTAGCCTTTTTTGATCAAACAGCTGGCCATTTTTTTTTTGTTGGACTTGGATTTAGGGGGAGACAGTTGACACAGGTCTTGGGCTGGGCAGAGATAGTGAGACACATGGCATGAGGGCCCAAGTTTTTTGTTTTAAAAATTTCAGCTGAAATCGAATATTTTTATGCTAACTGCAGTGAAAACCAACAAACCTACAAATAAAAACTGAACCAAAACCAAGCACCGAAAATACCAAAATGAATTTGGTTTGGTTCGGTTTTGCTCGCCCCTAGTTATAAGAGAGAGTTAAGAAATAGCTGTTAGAATTATTGCTTCCTATTAATAGGTGTATCTATCTACTTTTATTTCAGGTTATGTGTGAATATACACTTGCAATATTTAGTCTCTAATTCCTCTGTTTTCCTCTTTGACCCTTCTGTTCTTCTCTCTACTCTCTCTAAGTCCCCCCCTTCTCTCTTCTCTCTCTCTCTTGTTTGAATTACAAACCTGCATTAGTATGCTAGGTTTTTTTTTCGTGCCTGAGCATCAAACCCATGGGTTTTGTATAAGAATGTGTTCGATGTATGAAAACCATTCTTGAGCTTTCTTCAAAGATTTTAGGCTTTGAAGTTGAATTGGTGTTTGACATGATTCCAGAACCATTACGAACTGGCTAATATTTGCCACTCTTGTTCTTCATAATTATATGAATATTTTAGTTTTAGGTATGATACACCTGTGCTATATTAACACTATAATCTCAAAAGTTCTTAGTGAATGGTTCTCATGTTAGAGATCATGACAAAGCTATTTAACTTTCAACAAACAATTTAAGCGTTTGAGATGAAGTTGTCCTTGACATGTTAGAAATTATTTGAAAACCACTTTTGATCTTTCTCCTATCTTGATAGTTGTCAAATCGTCTTATCTAGAGCCTTATCTTGGATTGGTCCATGTGAACCATAGAACCAATTATACAGCTAAATTTAAGGTGATTTATGAGATCCTATCTCTAACATAGAAACAAGACTCCTAATTATATGTGTGTATTTATGAAGAAATTAGTACTACACAACTGATTACTAATAATTCAAATATTTTCTTGCATGTAACTTGCTTACGATCATGGTTTAAATAGTTCCATTTTGGTGCAAGATCTAGGTTATGACAATAAATCTAGTTTACTAATTGTAAAACGTTTAATTACTCGAATGTATCACCAGAATCTACTAGCACTTGGTGAGTGATATAATCCAGCAACAGTATAGTGGTCTACACCAAGGTACTAAAAGCCAGACTGGTCATTGGAAAGGCTGAGGTAGTGGGTCAATGGTTAGTGGTTCAAATGGGGGTCAACTCGGAGTCATACCTGTCAGGATTAAAATAATATATTTTATTCAAAATGTGTATATATTTATATATAAAACTATAGAGATATAATTTAAATCAATTAATGACAATGAAATTAAATAGGAATTTAAAAGAGAAATAAAAATAAACTGATAAAACAATAAATGTTTGAATGTTTTAATTTAAATGTTATATTTTAATAAATGACTAATGCACTAGGCATAGCCAATATACTGAACCCTAAATATAGCGTATTCATTATTCATATTGATAGATGTGAGGAAGTGATAACTCCTTTTTCAACTTTGCATCTCCCAATGTCAAGCTTTTTACCTTGGGAACCTCTATTTTGAATAAATCGACTTGCCTCTTTGCCTTTTGTCCTTCAGCGGTAGATCAAAACGCCTTCTTCCTCTTATTTAATAAAATAATGCCTTTCTTCCTCTCTGCAACAACTGATAGAGAAAGGACGCTTCCACTGTTTTGAGTTACTAATGTCGGCAAGAAGAGAGTTATACTGGTGGAAACAAGCTCAAGCTTGCTTGCGATGAGAAATGAAAAGCGGCATTCAAATTTTTTTCCTCTTTTCTTTCTTGATTCCTCATTTTGTTCTCATTTCTACCATTTTTTTCTTCATTGTGTATGTTTATCTTCATCACGTGGTGCATCTGGCATGTAAAAAAAAACCCGGCAACCCCCTTCAACCAGGCGGGTTGGTCATTTAAATCTCGAGTCACACCGAGTTAGGCCGGGTCATACTGAGTCGTTTTCTCCTCGAGTTTGATGCTTACCTGGACCAGCTATGTAGGTGGGTCGCCAATTTCCTGTCTGATTGGTCTGGTCCGGTCCAGGTTTTAATACCATGGTCTGAACATTTTGAGCTAAGTTTGAAAGTATTTGTTTATAATGAAGAGGAAGCATCTGAATCTCGAAGCTAATTATTAGATCTTAAATTTGATTTACACATGTTTTGCCTATGTGGCTTGTTGTATTTCCTCTTATGATGGCATTGTGTACATTTGTTGGCAAAGTAGGCCATTTGTTGGGAAATGCTGACAGGGTTCAACTAATATTACTCATCTAGAAAAAGAATCCAAGCCAATGTTACTTGGGAGCATAAATATTACTATTTTCATGACAAATGATTTATAATAGAAAAATTTGCTGAATGGATGAGTTTTAGCATGAGGTTTTTCTGGTATTTTGTTTGGAGTTGTTATTTGATGTCAGAATTGTATATGAACGTGATTATATTTCTGTTGTGTTAAAACTGAAATGAACTTCCTTTCACTTTACTGACTATGAAGATGCAATTGCAGACTGTTTCTGGAAGTTTATCTTCAATTAACCTGAAGACCATCAAAAGCATGGCTGAGAATTTCAGGATCTACCCTCAAGATCACATGACTTGGTTTGTTGAGAACTGCAGTGATTTGGAATGGTCAAAGACGCTCTTCTTTTTAGTGTTATTTGAGGCTCTAACATTTACACCAAGCAGTTCGTTTCTCACTCTCACTCTTTCAACGCACTACTTCATAGTTTCTAATTTTTCTGAAATATTCATTATCTTGTAAACAGGGAGTGGCATGATTAAGCAAATAACATATGTGAAGTTAATTAAATGATTTATAGATGCTGAATATGGACTTTTGGATTTTGCTTAGGTGATGACTTTCCTGAAGTTTTTGAAACTACATTTCCTCTTTTAAAGGCTGAGTGGGAATCATTAGTGTCTGCTGGCGATTTTATTTTGGAAGAGGTAGAATGTTTTCATGATTTTAGTGTATATATTTAAGTTGTTACGGGACATGAAGTTCTAATTTTTTGTGTGTGTTTTGGATGGTGTTTAATTTGCAGTTCAATTCTGAAGTTCTGGACTGGGATTGCAGTTTAATTCTGAAGTTCTTGGACAGTGATCTCAAATCTCTGAATGCAAAACTTATTGTTTGCATATTTTGGAAGTTGCTTTCTGCACTAATATCAGCAATGCCTTCTGAAATTTTACGGGTTAGTAATTCCTTGTAATATTTATTTTTTCCTGTAATAAATGTTGATGTTGGAGACTGGAGAGTTCTCCACTTCTTATGTTGGAGACTTGGATTTAGATGAACTTCCTATGTTTTTACTTAATTGTGACCATACATGTGGCAGGATGATAATGATAAGTGGGTCAGCTGGATTAAGGATCTGTTTGTATGTTTTGCTGCCTCAAAATGCAAGCATGCTTTTCATGTACATCTCCATTACCTTGTGGCTCAATGCAAGATATCACCGCCCTGCCTCTTATCCAAGTTTTTCACAGAAGAAGGTACTTTTCACTTGTTCCTGTTTGAATTGATACTCATGAGCTTAGACTATCATCTACCAACTGATGTTCTGCTTGATTGAATATTTTCCTTTTGACTCGTTGACATGATTGCATTCATTTGAATTTTGCTGAATATGAAAATCATTTTTCTTTCGTTTGGGATTTTCCCCCATTTTTGTATCAGAGTAATTGATGGCCTTTAATTATCAATAATCACTAATTGTTATTTCCACAGTTACCGATTCCTTTAATTTTTGTTACTAAAAATAGGGGCTTGAATAGATACGGTCTGGCATGTTCAAGTTGGCAATTCCAAGATTTTTTAATATTGGGCCTTGATTTGCTGTCACAACATTCAGGTCCAACTTTTGATTTTTATCTGTAGGGAAGTGTAAATGCACTTCTAGTTTTATCGTCTCTTTTTCCCATTTCAAATATTTTTCGTTTGGCAACTGACCATCAAGTGGAATCAATTTAAGCTCTTGCCGCTCTCAAACTCTGCAGAGTCTGTGTTTTATTTGTATTACGGTTTGGGGCATATGAAACTTTACTGATTGTGTGTGGATGAATGTCACTAGGACGTCTTTGCATAGTATCTGCTAGAATGTCTTTGCATACACATCCATTGGAAGTTAATATCTCATTTTTAGATTCAGACAGTTTGTATTTTTGGAGGTTGTTTTCACGTTTAGTGAAATCCCAGTGTTTGAGTTCATTTGTTTTCTTTGTTGTCATATATAGTCCTGGTTGTATTCCTGGAAAAGTTTGCATCTACTTAATCTTTTGATTGTCTTTTCATTCTGTAGGTGTTCCTGTTGAAGTCCAAGTTGAAAGTCTTCAGTGCTTTGCATTTCTTTGTAGCCTGTCACAAGAAAGATGCCAATTTGAACTTCTAGCTGAGTTTCCTTCAGTTCTTGTTCCATTGGCTAGTGATAACCAGGTATGAGTTTCTCCCTTGATTCTAAACATTTTGAAGTGCTTTTCTTTTTTCTACCCTCCTTTCTTTTCACTATGTAAAAACATGATAATCAACACATTGTTTTCTTCTATATTGTAATTTGAGAAGCCTATGCCACTTCCACCTGTGCTGTTATTTTCCCACTTCTTTTCTCTTGCAACAAAATGGAACTGGCCAAATTAATTAATTTTCCCCTCCTTCATTTTCAGGATGCAAGGATTGCGGCCATGAACTGCATTGATGGGCTATGTGTATTGTGGTCTCATCTTGAACGTTCTGGAAGGAGAAATGGTACTGTACCAGTTTACCATCGGAATAATTGGAATCTGTCCTTCATATCAAATGTTACCTTGTTATTTTACAAATTTTTGTGAACTGGTGAAAACAGGGAGCAATGTCACATGGAACCATTTTCTGGGTGAACTTTTGGGGTTGATAGATCAGCAAAAGACTCTAATATTGTCTGACGAGAGATTCCTTCCTGCAATGTTTGCATCTATGCTGGGCTCAACATGTCACAACATCTTAGTACCCCAAAATATTGAAAATAGGTATTTTTATTATGTTTCCATAATTATTCATTTGTTCCCTATTTTCATCTTATAAATAGTGTTACTATGACCATGCTCGTTTGATGGAACCATCTTTTATGGATATTCCTATTGGTAGACTTGCTAATCCTTGTTACATTCAAAGTGAGATGTTTTTTGCCACATTTCCTTGCTTTGCAAGTCAATCACGTAGCTCATGAGAATCAAGAATGTTGGAAATCATCTACATAATTATCACCATGTGAATGGATGCTCATCTCCATGAAACTGATAAAAGGTCAAAAGGGCTGGTCCTTTTAGGCTCTTATTTGAAAAGGGACTTCCCTTATTTTCTTTATTTCTTTAATTTATTTTTTGTAATTTGTTAAGACTCAATCCCTAGGGAACTTTAAACTTTAGTGCTTCAGTGTTAGCCTTTTAGAAGGCAAGCAGCGGCCACTGATGAAACTTTGTTATTGATGATGATTGAGAATTGATTGTGGTTCTTAATTTTACGGATTATGATTTGTATTATGAGTAATAGCATGTTTAGACTTTGAATTGTTTTTTTAATGGTCTTGTTGAGAATATTAGGATAATATTGTGCCTTAATTCTCTAATTTCCTCCTTAATTTCTTTTAGTATTTACTTTTATGTTCCCCTCCTTTCTATATAAATAGGCAATAGGCAATCCTTCTTATGATATACTAGTACACACTTATGTTAATATATTTGTTCTCTTTCTCTCAATCTCTATACAACAGGTCTAAACTAAGAATTTATGTTTAAATTTGTATTTGCAATATTGTTTTACGTATATGGTTTTTATTTATCTTTGTTCGAAACAGAAAAAAGGGCTTAGGAGCTACAGGCTGGGCCTAATAAAGTCTTGAATATAAGATATTTTCAGCCCAGCCCTGATTCAGCCTTTCCTTGAAGGCTGGCCCTTATCAACAGCTCTAATTTAACTTTAAAATTGCATTTGAAGAGCAAAGCATTGTGGTGTGAATTATATAAACTAGTTTGAGTGGTTGGAATGTCAATTTTGGGTATTCAGTGTCGTTAGAGAATGTGTTAGTTAGGTTGTTGGTTGTTCTTTTTGTTCAAGAATAAAAACACAGCAGAAAATCTACTAATCCATTGTATATTTCTTTTGAGCACTCACTTCAGTAGCGTCCTTTGTAATTTATCATGCATTTTTATAGTGATTAAATATGTCAAGTATTCTTTATAATTTGTAAACGGTGTTGCTAGGTATAAGGGTTGATACTTGATGTGGAATTTGACGATTTTCTTTGTTATCAGCTTTTTCATTGGCTAGAATGCAGGACTATGTTTTTTGGTGGTTAATGGTCCAGTTCCAAAATTTAAAGATTAGAAAAATATATCTAATGTCCATAGGCCTTGGCTTCAGGTCCTATGATTGATTATTTCAGTTGATATTCATATTCTGTGTTGTTTATTTGCTTTTCTTTGTCTTTTTATTTCTCCTGTTGCAAAGCACACCTCTTCGTTCTATCAAATTCTTATGTACTTGAGTTAAAGCAGGGAGAATTACTGCCAAGGACAACCTTTGGTTTACCTGTCTTGGGTGGGTGGGGATACAGTTTAATTTGACTTCACTTTAAGGTGGTTATTTTGACACTTACATCAGTCATATTTGTCTGATGGGAGACCAAGTTGGTTGGGGTTATTTTGTTTTGCTTCATGGTGATAGTATCTGATCAATGTGTAATGCATTGTTAGTGGTTTTTCTTTTTATCATTAAATAATTGGTTGAATGATAATAGACCAATCTAGAAGAACTAGAAAATTAATTAGTTTATTTAGTTAGTTTTTCTTATTTTAAATTGTTAACTTATCTTGAACATTTAAATTAGTTTATGTTTCTGTTAAAAAAATTAGTTTATCTTGAATCAAATATTTAAATATTTGATGAGAGGTTATTTCTAGATTTTATTTAATTATTTTAATGTAAGTTCCATTTATAAATAAGCTAGAGCTGGACTTCCTAAGGCTAGTCATTCATAAATAATATATCAATTTCATTCCTTTGGACTTCTAGTGAGGAGTTGAGTGAGATGCTTTCTCATTTTTCCTTGCAAGAGTTTCCTTTCCTTTATTTTCTTATATAGTTTTTGAGCACCTGACATCGAACCTACTAATTTCCATTTTCTTTCTGTGCCTAAATTCTTTCCAGATTTGATCAGTCTACGAAAGAAAAAATTCTTGGCTTCATTTTGGGTTCTGCTTTGAAACTCTCAAACTATGGCAAGGTTTGCTATCTTTTCTAAACTGTTTCCTTCTCTGCTTTTACACACAGAATTTGCATTCTTAATCAAACTTCCATATCTTTAAAAATGTTCTGATACTATTATGTATATTGCATTCACATAATCTTAGAAAAACAATTTATGTTTGTACCTTAATGTTTCTTGCAGCTGAAGATTTTATCCTTGCTCAAGGGAATTGGAAAAGGCATTGTGTGTGTTAAAGAAGTTGTCTCAGTTTTGTCCCTACTCTTGAATAGGCGGAATCAATGCTTTAATGTGCTAGATAATTCCACACAGAAATTGTCAAGCATTGAAATCGAAATGCTATGCCTATTACTTGAGGTAATTATATCTAATTGTTTTTGGCTGAGGGCACACTTACTTACATATGGAATTTGATGTGAACTAATTCCTACTATTGTGATAGAGCTGTGTTATGTCCTCTTCCTCTGGTGGAAATGATTTTGAAGATCATTTACTAACAGCTTTGCGGGTAAGCGATATAGTATTTCTTCATTGGGTTGTTTTGTTGTTTTTCATATGCTTATATGCTCTGGCTGCTGCCTTGGTCAGTTGGATTCTACTACTTCTGGTCAACCTGCCTATGTACAGCCCTGTATAACGGTTCTGAGGAAACTTAGTGGTCAATTCTACAAGGGGTTGAAGAATGAAGTAAAGGTACCAGTAAACCCATTTCCTTTCCAAATTATGTCATTGCCTTCCATAATAACTTGATCAATTTAGCCCCATGTTAAGTAAGATTGCATTTGTTCTCCTAGCTTGATGCATTTAATTTTTGACAATGAACTTTCTTATTTTTTGCAGGAACATTTGTTTCATGAGCTTCTGTTTTTGTGCCGTAATGCTAACGGTGATGTACAAAGTGCCGCCAGAGAGGCTATATTGCGCATAGATGTAAGTTCCTTTCTCATATACAACAACAGCAAAGCCTTTCCTCTCTAGGTGGGGTCAGCTATATGGATCACACAACGCCATTGTGCTTTATCGAAAACTAGATCATTAGATAGATTGTCAACCGATAGATCTTGCTCTATAACTTCATTGAGTGTTCGTTTCGATCTTCCTTTATCTCTTATTAGAGGACTCCATACTGCTTGATTGACCCTCCTCACCGGCACACTCAATGACCTTCTTTGAACGTAAAAGTTCCTCATACGATTTTCTACCATTTTCTCCTCAATAGGTGTGACTCCAACTTGTTTGCGTGTTTGATCATCACAAATCTTATATTTTATTGTATGACCACATCCATCTCAACATCTTTATCTCGGCTACTCCCACTTTATATTCATGTTGTCCCTTTAAAGCCCAACATTCACTACCATATAGCATTGCTAGTCTTATAGCAGTGCAATAAAACTTCCCTTTTACCTTATGAGGTACTTTTTGATTACGAATAACTCCGGTAGCTTTTCTCTATCTATACCGTGATTATGTACCACCCAGCTTGAATTCAATGATTAATATCTCCATCAATTTCACCATCTTCTTGTATAATTGATCTCAAATATCTAAACTTTGCCACTTGTTTAATGACTTGCTCTCCTAATTTAACCTCCACATCATTTCCCACTTGTGTCTTATCAAAAATGGAATGCATGTATTATATTTTGCTGCTAGTTAGACGAAAATCCTTCGACTTCAAAATCCTTCTCCATATCTCAAGTTTAGAATTAATCTCCTCTCTTGGTTCAGTCAATAGAACAATATCATCAGCAAAAAGCATGCAGTTAGGAATCTCTTTTTTGATAAGCTCAGTTACAATGTGTACTACTTGGTTAAACATATAAGGGCTCAAAGCTGATCGCCTGATCCTTGTTGTAGACCAATCCTTATAGGAAAGTCATTTGTCTCACCTCTAGGCGTTCTGACACTGGTTGTTACCCCTCTTACATGTCCTGAATGACTCTGTATATGCAACACACACGCTCTTCTTTTCCAACGCTTTTCAAAGTACATCTTTTGGTACATGGTCATACGCGTTTTCCAAGTCAGTGAAAACCATATGCAAGTCTCCCTTTGCTCCGATACTTTTCCGTTAGCCTCCTTAGTAAATAAATTGCTTCTGTTGTGGACTTTCCCTGTATGAACCCAAATTGGTTCTCAGAAATACTAGTCTCCAACCTCAACCTGTATTCAATAACCTATTTTCACAATTTCATTGTTTGACTCATAAGCTTAATTCCTCTGTAGTTTGCACAATTCTAAATATCTCTTTTATTCTTATAAATAGGGATTAAAGTACTTTTTCTCTTTTGGGCAAAAAAAAAAAAAAAGTACTTTTTCTCTAAGCATCAAGACATTTCTGGGATTGTAAAATCTCATTAAATAACTTAGAAAGCCGCAACACAACCTCTTCACCCTAACATTTCCAAACTTTAATAGGAATACCATCAAGTCTAACAACTTTACCATTTTCCATTTTCTTAAGAGCTTCCTTAACCTCGCCAACTTCAATCCTTTCTCATATATTGTTTAATTTTACTTATCATGTGTTCAATTTAGTGCATCTTTTTATTATCTGTTAGTTTGTTAGTGTGTTGGATTTATTCTGTGCTTGTTTGGGATCCCAATTGGGCACTTCAAAAGTACTTATTCACGTAAATCGATACAAAAATCCTCTTATGTAATTACCCTGTACACCATAAATCACAATTGAAAAGCTGCTTTTAAAGGCTCTAATTGTCATTCCAAACAAGCACAATTATGATGCAGAACAGTTTATGGGTTCATTTGACATTCAAATAATGAACTCAAGTGGTTGCCAGAGACAACTTTTTCTCCTGTTAGATAATTTTTTTTTGCAGAATTTAAGAACTTAAGTTTTAAGCCTGTGCATTAAGATGCATAATCAATTTGGTAAATTAGTAGATCTTACATACGCAATTCTCTGCTTGGAACTGATTGGGTCCTGGTTTGCTTGTACAGAAATGTGCATTTTGTGTGTGCACTATGAATTATGATTACAAGCACGTACACATTTTTAATGTTGGTTGATTTGGAAATGGGATTTTTGAATACTTTTTTTCTTTTAAAACAGTTATGTAGCCAGTAGTGAATTGAGGGATTCTTTTGTGTTTTGGATCTATTATACTTTTTGTTTCGGTACTATGTTCTCTTTTGTAATGTAGTGGTATAATTCTTCAGTTTATCCTTTTCACCGTCTTAATTATAGGAGAAATTCTATGGAAGAAAAAGTGAAAAATTAACTGGTGGTCAATGGTCTTTCTCTTGGAATTGTAGATTAGTTTCTCAACATTTGGCGACATGCTTGATATCATACTCCAAAGGGGAAGTTGCATAAATATCTCAGAATCCAAGAAGAAAAAGAAACTAAGTGTAGATGCAGAGGATGATATATTTAGAAGGGAGAATTCTTTCTATATCCTTAGTTCTCTTCTTGATGTCTTGTTACTGAAGAAAGACATAACAAAGAGGTTAGAAATTAATTGCTATTTCTGGATCACTGAAATTAATAATATATTTGATTGTGCTAACTTTTCACTTTGATGGTTGCAGACATATGCTTATTAGCCCCTTATTTAAGCTTCTTAGCAAGATTCTTTCTGAGGAGACGGTGAATGATGCTCTCTTTAAGGAGAAGGGCTTGGCCCTACCTTCTATAAGTGAGGCTAACCTTAATGCAACGTGTCATATTCAACAGACTTTGTTGATAATCCTTGAGGATATAATCACATCTCTTGATAGCACTTCTGCACTGAAGGTTCATTGTTATTCTTTATGCTTGAAAGTTCCAGATATCTAACAGTTTACTTGGTCTTCCTGTTGTTGCCTAATTCAAATTTATTTTTCCATTTTTATTCTCAGGAAAATGTAACAAATGAAATTAACTTCAGTGTCCTGATAGAGTGTGCCCATTCTTCAAAGGATGTAGTCACCCGCAACCATGTGTTTTCTCTGCTTTCTGCTGTTGCTAAAGCTTTTCCTGAAGAAGTTTTTGGGCATATACTTGATATTGTTGCTGTTGTTGGAGAATCAACTATCACACAGGTTTGTCAACATATGATTAAAGCAACTTTGAAATTTGGAGTAACAGTGAAGAGCGTGCTTGGATTTTGGTTAAATCTTACAATTGATTATAACCAATACTGGGAAGGAGAGTCATGTTTTAGATGGACTCATTTTTTGGTATTCTATTTCTTCAAATTATAAGCTGATTATAAGTAATACTTGATGTTGGGGACGTATTATTAAAATTGATTGAGGCAGGGGAAGTTTGGGCTTAATAGAAAAGGCCTGGCCGATGCCAAAATACATTCCGGTCTGTTTTGTTTTTTGCTTCTTTTTCCCATGCAAAAACCTTCATATCAAAGTTACTATAGCCAATATGAGAGAATCTAGGATCTTAATTATAAGGAGAAAAAACTCTTCTATAGAAAAGTTCTCCACTGATTTATACATTTTTTGACTAACTATATTACAAGAACGTGATATACCTTTTCTAAAATTATAAGCAAATAGTTGAGTAAAAGTTAAAGATGTTTTAGATGGAATGATTTTTCAGTATTCTATTTCTTCAAATTCATTGTATTTTCATGGACACAAAATTGAAGTTAGGTTTTTCTAATATATTTATGTCATAGAATATTCAAATGGGTCAGGCTAGGGTTTGGCCTTTACAGAAAGTGTATGCTTGGCCTGTTCAATTTATGTGTTTCAAATTTTTTTAGACTAGCCCATTTATAGTTGGGGTCTTTCAGGCTCATAACTCATATCTTTTGTTTGGATTGGTTGGCTTTTGACCCATGATCAGGTCTGGTTTAATATATCATCTGTATTCACTCTATTTGGTTGTTATATGTAGATTGACAGTCATTCAAAGCATGTTTTTGAGGATCTTATATCGGCGATTGTTCCCTGTTGGCTGTCTAAGACCGACGATGTGAAAGCATTACTGAAGGTAGTTATATCTTTAGGGGTGTGTGTGTGATTGTATATATGTTTGTCTGTGTGTATATTCATGTCCCATGTTTGTTCTAAATGAATGGAAGCAATTCTAAGCATATCAATATTTTAATATTATCTTCTCCCGTCAGATTTTCATGGATACATTGCCCGCAGTTGTTGAGCATAGAAGATTGTCAATTGTTTTATACTTGTTAAGGTAAGGTACTCTTTATGCTATATTTCACTTTTATTAACTTTGTTTATCTGTTCTTGAGCTACATGTAACCATGCTTCATCTCTGCAGAACTTTGGGTGAGGATAAAAGCTTGGCTTCATTTCTTGCCATGCTTTTCCATTCATTGGTTTCAAGGGAACAAACTACTTTCCTTGATATCAAGGTTCCAGATGCATTAACATTTTACACAAGAGAGTGGGAGTATAAACTTGCATTGCAAATTTGTGATCAATACACAAGTCTGACATGGATTCCTGCTTTAGTTGTGCTACTTCAACAACTGGGAAATGACCTTGGACTCTTTCTAGAATTATTTCTTGCAATGCATTTTACTTTGCACGAATTGCAAGATCCTGAATTTTTATTCAAGATGGAATCAGGAAAAGATGCGGATGTCATTCAGGTATTAATCCATATATATGTATTCATGGTTTTTGACACCTTAATCTTCAACTTCAAGTATATTACTTAGTTAATGGTTCAAGCAACTAGCAAATGGTGTTCAGTCTCTCTCCATTGCAGAGGGATACCCTTTATAACGTTCATATGCTACCAAGTGGTTCCTAAAATTACCATTGTATTGTACATCATGGGATAGGTTTGGCAAGGCGGTGCCTTTCTAAATACATGCATTCCTATCTTACCAAATTTGCCAACATTTCAAACACTGCACTGTCCCTCAAAATATTTTTCCTCTCTTTCTTGCCAGTGACTTTGAAATAAATCAATGTAAAATGCCACTAAAAAAATCCAAACTGATTGTTACATGGTAAATCTATAACCTTGTGGCGAATAGAAAACTGTGATAAAGTATCCCCAATCTGCAATATATCATCGGACAGTTTTTTGAGGTTTGCAATCCTGTATCTATTGCATTGTGTTGCCTGGGGGATATTTTCCACCCAAATAATCTCCCAAAACACCGGGGCATATTTTCCAGTCAATTAATGTTCCAAAACCTCAGGCAAGAGCTGCTACCATCCAACATGAATGAAACTGGTCGCTTAAAAGATCTATAATCCTGAGATAATTTTGTAAGTCTCATGAGTCATGAGAGTTATTGCAGTTTTGGTATTCCTTCTTTTGTGGTCTAAGTTATGCTCTAAAATACCTGATGCCATAAAGGTATTGTACTATAACTAGACGGTCTTCAAAATTCAACCACCTAGATTGAAAAAAGTTCCTCACTATTCTCTCAATCCGATGCTTTGGCATGTATTATAAATTCTCCTGATAATACCTATAATGGTCTGCAATTGTTCAGGCGAGTGACATGCAGATCCTTGGTTAATACAAATTTTCATCTTTAAGCAGAAAATTGCTCATTATTTGGTCGTGTATTTAGTTTGTTTCCTTATTCTTATAGTTTTTTGCTGAGATGCTCATTCTAATATCTTCTTGTAATAGTTTTCCAATCTAAATTTTTGCATGCATGCTGCTACTTGGTATAATTGAATACTACTGTTTGTTGCCAAAATTTTAATTTACTCACAAGTTGACTGTTTTGACATTGCAGAAGGGACTTGGAAAGCTTATGGAGCAGATTGTTTTTCTCTTGCAGCTTGTATTTTCTAAAAGGAAACAAATGAAGTTCCCTGTTATTCTGAGAAAAGAGTTAAAAGAAACCATGCGTGCTGTGGTGAGAAATATAAACTTGGTCATGATGCCTTCATCATACTTTAGGAGCATAATTAAGTTGCTCCGTCATGCAGATAAAGATGTTGGCGACAAGGTAATTTCTTAGACTATAAGTTGTATGTCTCTTGTGTGATTCTTCAATGTTACATTAGGACTATGTAGCATGGATACTTCAAAAAACGTTAATGTATCATATCTGATACATGGAATATGATACATGTATTGTACCTCAGGCTACATGCAATATATTTACTTTTGAAATACTTGTTTTAAACTCAAATATTTTTTATTATTCAATTTTTTGAATTTATTTGTTAAATATATACACAATTACATATGCACATCTCCTGCACCCATATCATAAAATTTTAAAATTTGTCATAGATGATATATCTTATTGTATTACACCCAATATGTGTGCCCTTAGGACTTCCAGAAGTTTTTCCCCAAGTAGTTGAGTAGGCACACATATATTTCCTCCTTCATATGTAATTCATGCAACGATGAGCAATGTGAGATAAGTAATGATTATTTAATAATTGCTTAATTTGTGTTGCAGGCTCTTGGGCTTCTGTGCGAGACAGCAAGAAATCATAAAGTTAGTTCAAAAAATAAAGAAAGTAAAACTCGAAGTTCAAATCCATGTTTTCCTTGGCTTAATATGAATGAGAGTGATCAAAAGTCATTTGATAAGATGTGTTTGGAAATTGTTCGGGTACTTGATGATCCAGCTGAGGGTTCAAATACTTCATTCAAAGTGGCAGCCCTTTCTGCATTAGAAGTTTTGGCGAACAGCTTTCCATCTAATAATTCAATATTTGTTCTATGCCTCAGATCGGTTGCAAAATGCATCAGTTTGTGCAACTTGGCTGTAGCCTCTTCCTGCCTTCGAACAACAGCTGCCTTGATCAATGTTCTAGGTCCAAAAGCTCTAGCAGAGATTCCTCACATAATGGAAAATATGATGAAGCTTCCCTCTGAACTGTTCTCGAATTTAGATATCAAAGGCCAAAAAAGTATGGAGCTTATTTCCTCAGTCTCGAAAGACTCATATCTTTTGTCTGTTCTCATCACTCTGGAGGTAGTTGTGGACAAGCTTGGGGGATTTCTAAACCCTTATCTGCCAAATATAATAGACCTTCTGGTACTTCATCCTGAATATATCTCTGGAATGGATGCAAAGGTGGAATCTAGAGCTAATGGACTTCGCAAGCTCCTTGCTGAGAGAATACCTGTAAGCCTCTTTTATTTTATATTAGGGTTATGGTGCAAAAAATAGCCATCAACTTATACCAAAAGTGTAAAAGTAACCATAGACCTTGTTTGGGTGCAAAAGTAACTATAAACATTATAAACGAGGGCAAAAGTGACACCAGCATTATGTTTGCCATAAAGGGTCATTTATATAATTTTGACGACATTGTCACTTTTGCCCTTGTTTATAATGTTTATGATTACTTTTCCACTTTGGGTATAAGTTAATAGTTATTTTGCGAAGGCAAAAAAAAAAAAAAATGATAGCTATTTTTGCTCCTTAACCCTTTATAATATCATATAACAATTGTATGAAATCAACATTTTGGTTCTCTCTTTACTTAGAAACGCTTTTGTTTTGGAACAGGTTCGGCTTGTGTTGCCACCGTTGTTAAAAGTTTACCCCGCTTCTATTAATGCTGGGGATAAAAGCTTAGAAATTATGTTTGACATGTTGGCAACCTTAGTTGGTACCATGGACAGATCATCTGTTGTTGCTTTCCATAGAAAGATTTTTGACCTCTGCCTGCTTGCCCTTGATCTTCGTCATCAGAGTCCTGTTTCTGTTCATGATATTGATGCAGTAGAAAAAGTGTGATCCATGCAATGGTTGCTCTGACAATGAAACTTACCGAGAGCATGTTCAAACCTCTATTCATTAAGAGTATTGAGTGGGCTGAATCTGATGCGGGTGAAGCTGCACCTGGGGGTAGCACTGATAGGGCTATATCCTTCTATGGCATGGTAAATAAACTTGCAGAGAGCCATCGGTAAGTCAATGTCTCTGTACCATATTTTCATTCTGTATTTCACTATTTTGTATTCTTTTTGAAAAAGTGCTTCTTTTTATTTGCTTTATGAGCTTCTCAAAAGAGACTTTGCTGAGTCATCTCTGTTGACTTGTTGGATTTATTATATGTCACTTCTTAAAGAATAAAACACCATTTTTTAATTTCTTGAGTAAAAAGCAATATTATGTCATCTGTATAAAGGTCCTTATGTAATATACTGTCTAATAATGGTGATTGGCAGTTGAGTTAATACAAAACTTCATCTGAAATTGATATTATTATACATCCATAATTTGCTTTAGGTGAGAAGTCCTTCCTTCTTCATTTGAATCATGCGTACATAAGTAACTTCAGCAACACAATATGTTTTCTTCATGGAACTCTCTTAAAGTAGTGATTGAATTGCTTAATCATTTCTTCACTGCTTTGTCCTGTGTGTAGGTCATTGTTTGTTCCTTATTTCAAACACTTGCTTGGTAGCTGTGTTCACTATCTGAGTAATGCTGGAGATATACTGAGTCGGAAGAAAAAGAAGGCCAAGATTCAGGATGATGACAGTACAAAGGGAGGCATTGTTTCTATCAAAAGCTGGCATCTTAGGAAGCTAGTCTTGTCGTGTTTACACAAGTGTTTTCTCTATGATACCGGATCCTCCAAGTTTCTTGACTCTTCAAACTTTCAGGTGGGTAAATTCTTTTACATTACGATCACGGTGTCATATCTTTGCCTTGGTTGTTATGAGCCATTAAACATATTTCAGACATTTAAACTTACTTTAAAATATTTTGATCAGTTTGCGGCCATATCTTCACAACCCTACGAAGCCTATTGCCGCATTACATACCTGATTTGTGTGCATAAATACCTCCTTTTTCTAGAAGCTAAACGCTTTATTTGATTCAACTGCCGGCAAACTTTTATATATTCAGATTTGAGAAGCACTGAATGATTATGAATAATTATCTGCACTTGAAGATATCTTTACCTTGCTTTTCTTTTTCTTTACTATATTGATAATTACTAGTATTATTATTTTTATTTCCAAATTTGGATATTAGAATGCAAGTAATTCAAATTTTTTGACTCCTCTTATTATTATTTTTTATTTGGGTTATAAATGACATTTCACATCCATAAAATCACTTTTTAATTCCATTCCCCTTTTCTATTAAGGGATTCCCAGCGATTAGGATTCAATTCAGCACTTTTGAACTTATGCAAATTATCTTTAATTCTTGTTCCTGTTGCTTTGAAATAAGTTCATTCAAAGATTGATCGTATGATAATAAGGGTTTTGTTTGTATATCCCTTCACCTAAATTACGGTTTGCTGCAGATGCTATTAAAACCGATTGTTTCACAACTAGTCTTAGAACCACCAGCTTCATTGGACGACACTCCGAACATGCCAAGTGTGAAGGAAGTTGATGACCTGCTGGTTGTGTGCATTGGTCATATGGCCGTGACTGCTGGAAATGACCTCTTGTGGAAACCCTTGAATCATGAGGTAAATATCTAGTTTCTACTACTGAGGGTGATTTTTTTTTTTTGGGGGAATACCCAATCATATTTAGTACTCCCCCGTCCCTATTTATAAGGTCTTATTAATCAATAGTGTTATTCAATAAAACAGTTAAAATTAGTTAAAAGTAATAAACATGTAGGAAATGTACTTATTTTTATAAATATGCCCTTATTTATAAGTGGGTAAATGAGAGAGAGTAATAGTGAGAAAAGTAATGAGTGTATGGGGAAAATTAATTAGGGGTAACATCGGTAAAAAATGCATTTAAAAATATGACTTTATAAATAGGGATGAAGGGAGTGTTAAACTGTAAAAACTTGTATTCTGAACTCTGCCCACTATATCTCTTGTTGGCTGTAGAGTCTTCAACAGCTAATTCAGATTATGTCCTGTTTGTTTTGCAGGTGTTGATGCAGACACGGAGTGAAAAACTTCGAACAAGAATGTTGGGCCTAAGAATAATTAAATATCTAATGGAGAATTTGAAAGAAGAGTATCTTGTATTTTTGCCTGAAACAATCCCCTTCCTGGGTGAATTGCTTGAGGATGTGGAGCCTTGTGTCAAGGATCTTGCTCAGGAAATTCTCAAGGAATTGGAGTCTATGAGTGGGGAAAGTCTTAGGCAATACTTGTGATGTAAATTAAGGATTCAATATGATCATATTGAGAAGAAACGTTTCATTAAATTTATGATTTAGGTTATTGTATTGATATAAATATTCAATTTTGTCAAGGAAAGTTCTGATATTTTTCCCTTCTTGGTAGGTAGTTAAGACACATTACTAACAAAACACTAGGAAACCAGTCTTTAAAGCAGTAAAAGTAAGGCAACAATTAGGTATGTTACTATTCTCGTTATTATTTTCATTAATATTTTACTCATGAAAATTTGGTTTCTTTTTCTTTTTTAACTTGCTTCAATTTGTTTAAGAATAATATTGATTTGACCATTGATTTGAATTAATCTTGATTGTCCCTCTCCTGAAGTATTTTATAATATCAGTCAGTATTCTGGAATATTTTTTCAGTATCCTAAAAAAATATTTCACTGTACTGACTGATACTAAAAAAAATGTTTTAACATACTGACTGGTATTAAAAAAATATTTTAACATACTGACTGGTACTAAAAAATGCTTCAATATATTGACTGGTACTAAAAAATACTTCATGATCTTAAGAAATTATTTTAGGATCTTAAAAAAATATTTTAGGATACTGACGGGTACTAAAAATATATTTTAGGATACTGATTAATATCAAAAAATGAGAGATAATGAGGGATGATGAGAAATTGCGTCAAGTAGAGAATCGGAACCCTGCTAATTAATTGAAAGAGAAGTACTCTTAAATCCTAATAATCCTTAATGATTATTGGGTGGCTAAAATTGAATTGTTTACCATTAGAGATGAGTGATAAAATAATTGAAAAGAATTAATAAAATAAGATGATAATTCAGCAAACAGCTTGCATAATACTCCATCCGGTCCTAATTATAGGAGTAATTTAACCGATTTTGGGGGGATTAAGGAGAGTGGTTAAATTAGTTAATTTTACTCATTTTCCTAAAATGCCCTTATATAAATTTAAAATGAAATAAGTAAAAGTGAATTACAACCCCGCTACATATCTCTCCAACCAATTTTCCTTACCACACGTTTTCTAATTGAAATAATGGTTTTGCTATAAAACATATATGTGTGTGTATATGTGTATACATATAGATCTATCTACATACATACATAGATACACACACATATATATAGACAAACAAACATATATATATCTACACATATATATATTGACACACATAAACACAAATATACATATATATGTACACATATATACATACATACATACACACACATATATAAATGCTCCTAATAATAAGTATAAATAGAGGTATTATAAGAAAAAAATGATAAAAGTTAAAACTTGCTCTTATAATTAGGACCGAAACCAACTCCAAAATGTTCTCCTATAATTAGAACCGGAGGGAGTAATAATTAATCTTAGAAACTTAAAAAAAAAAAAAAAAAAAAACACTTTTCCTTGGTGAGTTAAAACAAATTTGCGGTAATTGTCATCTCTCAACCTTCAGCGTGGCTTTTCACAACGAGGCAAAATAAATAAATAAAACAAATGAAAGACTTCATCCCTTGCTACCATCATTGAGCTTTTTAGAGGGTCTAAAGTCTAAACCTTTGCTGGGACGAGAGTTCTACCGTAGCTCAATGAAGGCTTCTAATGTCATTCACGGTTTTTTTTTTTTTTTACTCTTCAATCAAGCGATGTTATGAAAAAATATCCTTTTTTTCCCCCTTTTTAAGAAGACAAAATGGTATTTACATAGAAAAAAGATTGTTACAAGGTAGCATAAGAAATAAGGCTAAAGCATTCGTTAAATGAGTATAACAAAAAATAAGGAAAATGCATGAAGTTTATATCCCGCCACACTATATTAGGGGAATCATGTCTCCTGTAATGAAGTTTGATTTATTCCTTTTGAGAGCAAATGAAAGCCAGCGTTGACCTAGATGATGAAGCTCATTCATCAAAATTGACTATCTAATATCAAGCATTGCACATTTGCATGCATTCCAGTATCAAACTTCTTGGTTCAAATAAATTGCTCTAAAGGAGAACCACAATACCATATTGTTAGTGGCGCATTACACCCAAGGGTGAATGGGTGATAAAAATAAGGGTAATGATGCCAAAAATACATATGTGGTTTTTCTAAAAGTGCGTCTGACACTAAGTGATTTTTTAAGTGTAAAAGTGACTATGTGGTTACAAAAGTGAGGCAAAAGTTATAGATTCCGTTAAATGTAGATAACAAAGTTAACTTTAATTTAACGAACGTCATCTATATTTAATAAAATTTGTGACTTTCGCCCCATTTTTGTAACCATGTAGTTACTTTTGCACCTAAAAAAAAATACTTGGTGTTTCACGCACTTTTGGAAAAACCACATGTGTATTTTTATACCTTAACCATAAAAATAATAAAGTGAGAGTAAATGAGAGCTTAAAACAAAGATATGAGCAAAAGATATTACCGGTGGACTTCAACACAAGTGATGTGAATAAGCAGAGTACAAAATGTCTACACAATTGATATTATCTTCGTTCGACCTTTTCATTGACTTGGTCCAACCTCTAGAATTTTCTAAGATTTTCAATCCACTAAATATCTGAATTCAAACAGGTTCTTGTGCCTCAATAATGAGGTCTATCTATCCACTATGCCCTCAAGTTTTACACATGTATTTGAGAATCCTCAAGGTCGCTCTACTTTGAATAACTCTTCAAGTAATGAAGATTACAAGTAATAAATTCCCCCTCCCTCAATGAATTAAATGTTGTTTATGACTAGCTCAAAGTACATACGAGCACATTGATATATCATGTAACGTTTCTTTTTTCTTTTCTTTTTTTGATACAAAAATTTTAGGAAAGGGGTCGGTTCACCTACAATCCAAGACAGGGCGAAATCTCTCTTCTTCTTAGGTGATACCGATGTTGGGCAGGGCGAGCCGTCTATTACCCTCAGGCGTTAACCTAGGCATCTAGAAGCTAGGATGCCTCCCCCAACGCTTTGACCAACTCTAGGATTGAACCTCCTCCCTTTGGTGAGAGTGTCCGACTCCTTTACCAGTTGAGCCCAATGACGAGGGGTTCATGTAACGTTTCTCTCTCGTTTTGTCATATCTTACTTTTGTCTTCAATGCACTTCTATTTTTAGCTGGTTGAACTTGATTTATCCAAGAGACACATTAATGCAGCAATTAGACTCATTAATCTTCCCGTTGGAGTCTTCAGTGGAACAATTATAAACAATTATAATGAAGTTTTAAAAGATTTGAACAAGTATGAAATCACATTAAATTAATTTATTATTTCTCATATGGTGATTTTTGATACAAGACTCAAAGCAAATGACTTGAATTGGCTACTTCGTTGATGATTAATGAATGCACGACTTGAGTAAATGACTGAAATTGGCTACTCTGATGCTTTGTGACAGGAAGTTATCTTTAGAATGAAAAACTTGTTAAGGGATAGTAACCACTAACTACAACTCGAATGATATGAATATATGAGATCATATATAGAATATAGACTCGAGTACAAAACTCCAGTTACTTTGAAGTATGACAGATTTAACAATGAAACACATAGGATTTCAAGTAACAACTCGAGCTACTTGTCTGTCAAAATTCTTGGAGGACAGGTGGGACCTGACCCTCCAGATTGAGATTCCTCGACATGGTGTGAAGAAGGTGAACCCATAAATACCTTTAACAAAGAAGTAGAAATCAGCAAGTGGAAGATATACCTGAATCAATGGCGAAGAAGGAAAAGTTGATAAATTGGGACATTGTTCTGACATGAGTTGACCCTCTATGCTAGATGTCGGGATAGGCTCAGAAATTATGTTATAACGGCAGGAGGCCAAAGTGGACTCGGCCAAAGAGTCACGACCGCTTTCGATATGTTGGAAGCTTAGTCAAACGCAATCATGACACTGTTCGGCAGGTCTCTCCGTGTGGGATCCTGCGATAGCCTAGTTTATACTTGGTGTCAGGGTGGAGGTGTGATACGCCGGGATAGATTTTCTCTTCCCTCGGCCCTCGGTGTTCGATGGTCGTATATGGGATCCCAGACTAGCTGCGCCCCTACCCCGACTTCTTGTTTCATCTTGATTTTTGGTTTCTGGAGTTTGGGATTTCTTTTTACTACCTATACTATGTTCTACATGAATGTAATTTACAATTTGTTTTTTTCTCCCCGCGCACTCGTGTGGGAGCCTCGGTCTCTCTGCCAAGCGTGAGAGTGGTAGAGTAGGAGGTTCGGCGTAGTGATCGGCGTGGTGATCGGCGTGGTGATCGGCGTCGGAGGTCGGAGAGCAGTCGGAGTAGTGAGAAGGCTCTTCTCAGTCGGTAGTGAAGGAGCAGTTCGACGGTGGATACTATTCCCCACAGATAATGGAGGAAATCCAGATTTCGTCTCCATTGATTTGGAAGGAATCTGATGCCGAGAAGATACTAATTGGCAAGGTGCTGGCAAATAAAGTGTATACGAGATCTACAATCAAGACGATCTTAAGGAAGGCTTGGAACTTACCAGAAGGTTTTGATGTAGTCGAAATCAATGGAAATGCCTTTATGTTCAAATTTGCGAAGGAGGAGGAATATAGCAAAATCCTTAGAGGTCGACCGTGGACTATTAATGGCTGCTTGCTGAACCTGATGGAGAGATCGAAGTACAAATCGTGTGAAGAATTTGATTTTAGCCGATGTCCTGTCTGGATCCAGATTCATAATGTACCATTGGAGGCTCTTTGTTTAGAGAACGCTATCACCATTGGAGGCTATGTTGGAGAGGTTATGCTGGCTGAAGATCCATTCTATAATGGCAGGTATCTTCGCAAGTTTCTTCGTGCTAGAATAGTATTGGATCTTAGGAAGCCATTATCGTATGGCTTCTGGTTGCCTAGACCTGATAGTAGGAAGATTTGGCTGTCAGTTCGTTATGAGAAGTTGCAAAGCTTCTGTTATAACTGTGGGAAATTAGGGCATGATAACCGGAATTGTAATTCAGAAAGGTTGATGTCTTTGTTTGATCCGGATGTGCCTCGTTTTGGTGCCTGGCTCAATACAAATTCTTGTCGTAGCTGGGAGGAGGTTATGGTGGTAGTGTGTAAGGAATGGGCATAAGCTGATTATGTTAGACGGCGTAAAGAGGAGGCGCTCAAGAAGAAGTCACGAGAGGATAAGGAAAAGCACAGGTCAGCGTCTCCTCCTCCTGAGGACGACCTTTTCTTTATCAGATTGCACAATCCTTATATGGAGGGATCGATGGATAGATCAGCTAAGGGATTTGATTCAAAAAACTTAGAGGATGATGTCATTGTTGATGGTGTTTCCGAACAGGGAACAAACATTGATAAAAGACGTGTGAGGGCAAATGAGCTAGGAACGAAGAAGACGGGGCATTGTAGTATGGCTTACAAAGATGGTTTCGCTATGGGAACAAGAGATATGCCTTCTCATGAGATCTTAAGGGAGCATGGTGGCGGAAGTAGTAAGGATAAAACGATTAATTCTCCGCCTGAACAAAATCCTCAAGCTATGGCTATGGTGTTATACAATGGTTGAGTTATGAATGATATGACCAATCAGATGGATGTTCTAGGCTTAAAACGTAATGTTGTGGAGGATTGGGGGCCAACAGAGCCAAAACGAAGGAAATTAGTGGGGACAGCAACTGAACTGAGTCCTGATATCTCTGTGTATGCTGCCAATTTGAGGAAGGGTAAGGCTAAGGCTAAGCGGTATGCTAGGAAGAAGGGGAGGAGAGATAAAGAGAATATTCCTAGTGAGATGGAGGGGCATGATGCAGTAATGGAGGAGTCTGGGGTTGTGTATAATGACAACTCTGTTTTTACATTCAAGGCTGGTGGAAGCAAAAGGAAGAAAACTACCTCTGATGGTGATGGTGGCTGGCCTTTAACAGCCACCGGGGTACCATGAAGTGCATTTCTGAACTGTCAAGGCATGGGAAGAGCCTCGACAGTTCGGAATTTGAGGGATTTGGTCAAGAAGTACCAACCCTCATTAATCTTCCTAATGGAAACTAAAATGGTTTCAACAAAAATAAAGAAGATCAAAAGAAGTTGTGGATTCGACCAAGAATTGTATGTGGATCCGAGAGGCCTTTCTGGTGGTCTGGAGTTATGGTGGAAGGACAACATTGTTCTGACAGTGTTGTATAAATCAAAAAATATTATTCATACAACTATTGAATCAGCAAGCCTAAAAGTGCCCGAATTTGCTACTTTTGTCTATGGCCCACCCAAGGAAAAAGAAAGGAGGTTAGTATGGGATATGATGAGGAATTTGGCTCCCACTGTACATAACTCATGGTTAGTTACTGGTGGCTTTAATGATCTGCTCTCTCAGGCCGAAAAGGAAGGGGGAAACCCAAGGTCTTTGCGGAAGATAATAAATTTCCAGTTGATGTTGTCTGATTGCACTTATTGGACCTTGAATTTAAAGGTTCAAAATTCACATGGTGTAATAACAGGACTGGAGCTATTGTGAGGGAAAGATTGGATAGGGCACTGGGGAATGTGGAGTTTAGAGAAGAGTTTGATCACGCTATGGTCTTTCATGTTGAACCGGTCGGCTCGGACCACCATGCTCTACTGATTAATTGCTATTTTTGTGAAGACAAATCCCCTAAATCATTCAAATTTGAAGCTATCTGGGTACAACATGAAAGCTTTTTGCAGATTGTAAGGGATGGATGGAAGGGGGAGGGAGATGTGTTGGACGATGGAGTGAAGGAGCTGATTAAAAGGTTGGATTCATGCAGCCTGAACCTTATGAGATGGAGCAAAAATGCATTTCCAAACTTCCGGAAAACAATTGATCAGCTGAGGTGCAGATTGCAGAGCTATTCTAATGGGTATTTGACATCTGATAAAATGAAGGAGGCTGAAGAGATAGTGAGACAGATTGAAGTGACTTGGGACATGGAAGAATCTTATTGGTGGCAGCGGTCTAGGGTTGCTTGGCTGAAGTGTGGTGACCGAAATACTAAGTTCTTCCATAGTAGCGTCATACAAAGGAGGCAAAGAAATAAGATTCTTCGATTAAAAAATGAGGCTGGTGTATGGCTGGAGGAAAAACAGGATATCAATAATTCCTTTAGTGAATTTTACCCGAATTTGTTCAGATCAGTGGGATCCCGGCCTCTAGATCAAGCTTTATCCTATGTAAGGAAAGTGATTGAGACTGAAGATAATGCGATGCTAATCCTGCCAGTGTCTAATCAAGAGATTGAAGGTGCTGTTTTTCAGATTGGAGCCGACAAGGCACCGGGACCGGATGGATACTCAGCTTTATTCTACCAAGCTGCTTGGAAGGAGGTTCACAAAGAGGTTTGTGATATGGTGCATGGGTTTTTTGAGGGAAAATCTGTACTAGATCAGATCAATGCCACCAACATTGTGTTAATCCCTAAGGTGGATAAGCCAGAGGGTGTACATCATTTCAGGCCTATTGGGTTATGCAATGTGGCTTACAAGATTATTGCTAAGATATTAACGAATAGGATGAAGGGGCTGATGAGCAGAATTATCTCACCAAATCAAAGAGCATTTTTGTCTGGGCGTATGATTCAGGATAATATCATTCTCACTCATGAAGCATTCCACTACCTTAGACATAAAAAAACAGGGCAGAAGTGGGAGTTTGCCTTGAAGATTGACATGAATAAGGCATATGACAGAGTGGAATGGGACTTTCTTGAAGCGGTAATGTTAAAGATGGGATTCTGTACTGAATGGGTGAAATGGATCATGGACTGTATCTCATCAGCGGCCTTCAATCTACAAGTAGACGGTCACAAGGTGTGTGCATTTAAGCCTGAACGTGGTGTTAGGCAAGGGGATCCGCTCTCGCCTTATATGTTCATCATTGCCTCGGAAGTACTATCGCTGATGGTTCAAACGCATATTGAGAGGAAAGACTTAAAAGGGGTTAAACTGGCGCGGAATGCCCCCATTCTATCACATTGCTTCTTTGCGGATGATGCTATACTTTTTCTGAATGCTGATGAAATTAGCTGCAAGGTTTTAAAACAAGTGTTGGATGTGTATTGTAGGGCATCCGGTCAGCTGGTGAATTTGGAGAAGTCCAACATTTTCTTCTCTGCTAACACTCCTTCCAGAATCAAGGATAAAGTGTCAGCATGCTTGGGTATTACTTACACAGATCAGATAGGGAAATACCTAGGGCTGCCTGTGATCTGGGGGCGCTCTAAAGCTGCTGCATTAGCTGTGGTGAGAGATAAAATAGGCTTAAAACTACAAGGCTGGAAACAGAAATTATTATCCTTTGCCGGTAGAGAAATATTAATTAAAGCGGTGGCGAATTCCATCCCCACTTACCCCATGACGTGTTTCCTCTTTCCAAAAAAATCTTGCATGGAAATTGATCGTCTAGTATCCAATTTTTGGTGGGGTCAAACAGGGGAGGGAGGGGCTATTCATTGGAAGAGCTGGAAGTTCATGACTGGAAAGAAATTTGATGGAGGGATGGGCTTTAGAGACCTTCTATGCTTCAATAAGGCTCTCCTAGCTAAAACAGCGTGGAGGATGTTGCAACAACCCAATGACTTGTGGTGTAAAATCCTTAAGGGAATTTATTTCCCCAATGAGCATTTTCTCCAGGCAAAGAAAGGAAAACACGCTTCCTGGGGTTGGAGTAGTCTGCTGGAAGGGAGGGACTTGTTGTTAAAGGAGTTATGTTGGAAAGTTGGGAATGGTAAGTCCATTTTAATCTGGAAAGACCAATGGGTACCAGGTTTACACAGCAAGAGACTTCAGGCCAGTGATGTATCAGAAGAGGAAGGCAAGCTGAGGGTGGATAATCTCATAAACAGTGGATGCTGGGATCTCAGTGGCATTAACTCAAGAATAAGCTTAGAGGAAAAGGAAATGATTCTTAAAATTCCAATACCTCATTCTGGCTGCGTCGATCAGGTTGTCTGGATGGCTAATCGAGATGGAATTTACACTGTCAAGTCTGGTTATATGGTGGCAAGGTCGCTGGTTGAGGAGGCTATAATCCGTGACCCAGGTACATCCTTTAATATCCCTAAATCCCTATGGAAATGTGTCTGGATGATCATTGTGCCTCCTAAGGTGCAACACTTCTTATGGAGAGTAGGAGTGGGGGCCTTAGCAACACAAGGGTCTCTCTTCAAGCGCAAGTGTGCTAAATCTCCCCTCTGTCCTATATGTCTGATGGAGGAAGAAGCATGGAACATTTGTTATTCCTATGCCCTTGGACCAAACTCGTTGGTTTGGATGTCCTCTAGGAATTAAGTTTAATAGGCTGACTGTGAAGAGGTGTGAGATTATGCTGTGGGACATGTTGGGCGGAGAGAGTAGGCTTGATTGTTATGGGAAATCCTTGTTTACCACTTTGTGTTGGTGGATATGGAAAAGCAGATGTAACTGGGTGTTTAATGGTATTAGGCCTGATGCTAAGGAAGTTGTGAGGATAGTGAATGCTCAGGTGGAGGAATACTGGAGTTCAAAATCAAAGGTGGTGACTGGTGGGAAGCAAATATATGCTGAAGGAGTGAAACGTAATCTGAGTTGGATGCTCCCAGCCGCTGATGCAATCAAGATTAATACTGATGGTGCCTTTGATCCAACAACTGGAGAAGCTGGTATAGGAGTAATATGTAGAAACAGCAAGGGTGATTTTGTTGGGGGATTGGGGAAGGCTGTGGGTGCAAGCTCTCCGTTTATGGCAGAGTGTTTAGCTGTAAAAGAGGCATTGCTGCACCGAGATAAATTCCAATCATCTGAGGTAATCATTGAAACTGACTGTGAGATGCTGTATAGGTCATTAAAGAACAGAGCTTTAACTGGTTGTGAATGGAGGTGTTGGGATGTGCTGTCTGAAACTTTTGGCTTGTTGGATTCGTTGTGTGGTATGTCATTATCCCTTGTGTCCAGGCAGGGAAATAATGTTGCTGATCAGTTAGCAGTAGATGCAAAAAGGAAGATGTGCCAGCATTTGTGGCTGGATAGCGTTCCATCTTCTTTAAGCAAGGTTCTTTTTCTTGATTCTGTGCAAGCCAACAGCACTGATGGTGTCAATGATAGAATGGGTATAGGCTAACTGTTAATTCCTTTACTGTTATAAAGAATAGATTGCTTTATAGATTTTTACTTTGGTAAGGGTGTGTTAGTTTGTAATGGTAGGTGCTTTTGAGAGTTTTTTGGCTTCGGCTATTGGTGTTTGTAATACTTGTTTTGGTATTAATAAAATTGATTCTTTGGGCAAAAAAAAAAAAGTAACAACTCGAGCACTTGTAGATTTTGGAGTACTAAAGCAAAAACCTGACGCTTTACTTTATGGTTAACTTAAACTTGAGATTTCAACTGAAAGACAGCACAATGCCAACAATCAGTAAAGGCTTGATGATATGAGATTACTTAAGATGAAAAATACATATCACAACCAAAAATACATACTAATACATGTTCATTTATGAGGTGTCAAATGGGATAGTTATAAGAATATGGTGATGAATTATCACAAAATCATAATCACAGTAAACAAGGTTTCCCCAATAAATTATAATCACATACTACTCCTTCTGATTCTAATTATAAGACCAAGTTGACTTTTTTAGAAGAAATTAAGGAAACTAAATAAGTTATCTAATCACTTATAGAACAACTGGGGCAATAAGAATGAGCCAGCCATTGTGCTCCATATGACATAGCTTGACCATGTATAAGAAAAAATGAGCTTCATATGACGACTTGACCACGTGGTGAAAGGAATCACTTTCCTCTTCAATCTCATCCCAATTAGGCCCTTTCATCAATAGTATATCATCACAAATAATATAATAAATTTGTATAAACATTTCTTTTGTTTTTTTTTGCCATGCGCATAAACATTTCAAACAAATCCATATTTCAAAACGCTCACAAGCATTATACTAGCATAAACGATAAGTAAAAAGTCTCCTATAAAAAAGAAAAGATAAGTAAAAGTAGTTACCTTTCACTAAAAGCTAAACAGAATTACCACAACGTGTTACTGTCATGTTCAAGTCCTCAAATCAATAATTAATCTACATTATTAATATAATCACACATTAATACATAAACTATAATAGTAGTTAGACAACCATAGGTAGATTTTCTAACCCAAATCTCTCCATTAATATAATCACACATTAATACATGAAGGGACGACTGAAGTGTTGACGAAGAAAGGAGATCAATTTGAAGACAATGACTTAGACTAATAGAGCATATTGTAAATGGAGCCTACCGCCTATTGTGTATGTTCGAGTAGATGTTGATGGTTCTTTAAATAACCAAAGACATGTTGCTTGTGGATGACTCATCATTAGAGATAAATAAGGAGCATAGACAGTAGATTTAATTTTCAAGAGTTTTGGGCACAATTATATTCAACTACTGCAGCGGAACTCCTTGCTATTCAGTTTGGATTATGATTATACAAGCAACAGGGACTCACAAGAGTCAAATTATATACTGATTCTCTTGAGACTCTGCACCTATTGCTAGTGAATAGTGGAATATCACACCCCATTTGAATCGAGATAACAAATGTCCGATATCTTACCTTTTGTATGTGGCAAGTAGGTTCCTCCAGTTTTTTGCTTGGCACAGGATAAATTTCTTATGTCCCTTCATTTGCTTTATTTTAGTTGTTTAATTTCAAATTATATTTAGTTTTCAAAGTTTGCTAAAGTTTTTATTTGTTACCCAATTCATCACCCTTTTAGAAGGTACGTACAGGCCAGATCTCATAAAACTCTTATTCTCCAATTTCTTCATTGAATATTTGTGCTAACACTCCAACTACTTCTATGTGCTTCATTGTAAACTTCCAAATCCTATGAGGTTTTGATTCCAAATAACTTGTGAGATCTTTATTCATTTGATAAGAGACTTACGTAAGATAAGTAGGCTTTTTAGGGGGAATGAACCGCTCCAGTGTAAAGGACTTTGAATTAAATTGACCTAGAGAAGAGATCAAGTGATTGTATTGTGGCTACACAAGTGGCCATGTCAAACTTGTAAGAATAGTGAAAATATCAAGTAAAATGACCTTGGAGACTAGATAGAAGCTTATGGATTTAGAGCTGAACCACTATAGATCTTGTATTTGATCTCTTATGTCCTAACTCTTCCATTGTTCTTGTTACGGACTCATATGAGGCCCATTTAATGAATGACCCAATAACGCGTAATCTATGTGACCTAGATATGACGGTATAGCATTTGGGCTTGGAGGCACAAAGACCCGTAATTCCAAACCCTAACCCTACAGGTAAACTCTATGAATAAGAGGTAAACCTTAGAGGTATGATTATTCTCTCTCAATTACTATTCGCCGTCATTGTGCACACACATACACCACCCCCATTGGCTAAAGCCATCCAATTCGTGCACAGTGATCTGCTATTCTCATAGGTACCTAATTCATAGATACCTAGGAGAGAGTTATCGATCCTAAATTAACATAAACATTGGCGTTGACCGTGAGGAATCGATAAATTTTGATTCCCACGACCAAAGATGGTCAATACAAGAAGCAGCAGTTAGATGCCCTTGCACGGGCACCTGCCTAAAAATCCACCACAGCAAAAACAAGAACAACAAGACCAGATTCAACCTCAGCGTCAGCAGTAACCTGATGATGTTCCAGATTATGATGTTGTGTATGTTAGTGAAGACGTATCAGATATAGCCTCCACCCTAGCACTCGCGGCAAACCCTCCAAATCAACCTAATCCGTAGATTCAACAAGTTCCAATCGCAGATCTGAATGCTTGCCTCATGCAAACCGCTTTAAACTCTATACTAAGGCGAATGGAGGAGTTGGAGTAGCGCAACAATCTCCAAAGGCAAGAGGATATCAAAATAATGCAGGAGGATATTGATCACCATAATACGGATCTGCGATGAGAAGAGATTCAAAGAATGCAATTAGTGGAGGAGCGTCTCAGACGAATTGAAAACTTGGTTCGTAATGCTCTGAGCTCTGTTCAAGTTAGTGCGGGAGGACCTGTTCAAATTGATGCTGGAGGTCTTACTCAAGCTAATAATGCTGAAAAAGACCCGGCTAGTCAAGTATGGGTTCCAATTTCTGAAGTTCAAGGTAAAGGCCCCCTAAAACAGAGCCAACACGTTGGGGATAACCGGGATGGAGGAGATCAAAACCGGGATGTGATACCTCGAACGCCAAATGCTCTGGGGCGTATAGGAGGAAGTACAATAGGGCGATATGATAACAGTCCCTTCACTAATGAGATTGCGAATGCTCCTTACAGGAAGACCTTGATTTGGTCTTTTTGCTAAAGTACGATGGAAGTCAGGATCCACAAGTCCATATTGATACTTTTGATATGAACATGTATGTGAGGGGAATTGATGAGCCCATCATTTTTCGGATATTTGCTACAACATTGACAGGAACTGTGCAAACCTGGTTTCACACTTTGTCCCAAATTCAATCTAGAATTTTGAAGATTTGGGAGACAAGTTTTTGCTGAACTTTGCAACAAGCAAAAAACAACCAAAGTCTGAGTTTGCTCTCAGCAAGATTAAGCAGCAACTAGGGGAAACGCTCCAAAAGTACTTGGATCATTTTAAAGATGCCACTTTACAAGTGCATGGATTGGTAGAAAATGTGCATGTGCACTTAATTGTAGCTGGCTTGGATGGTTTATCTTGGCTAGCAAAGTCAATTTATAAGGATCCTGTCAAGACCCTGGTGGAGTTTAGAACTCGGTCAAAGAAATATCTGGAGTTGGAGCAAAAGAAGATAGCTAATGCAGCGGGAAAGGAATGGAGGAAGAGTCCACCTTCGAAAGGAAAAGAATAATCAGGAAGTCAAAAGCAAGACTTCCGTAGAAGAAACTCGGATAATAAGTTTTGGGCTAGAAAGTATGAAGCCAAATATGAAAAATATACTCCTTTGAATGCTCCACGATCTCAAATTTGGAGAGAGGTAGCGATGATCGAGATGAAAAAAGTGGAACGACCTCGACCACTTTACAATAAAGCAGGTATCGATCAATCCCGGTTCTGTGCCTTTCATAATGGACCAGGACATACTACTAATCAATGTTGGGATCTCAGAGATGTTGTGAAAAAAATTATCACAATACATGATAAAAACCCAAGGATGGATTGAGCAATAAGATTGGGCTAGCTGCCCCGTATTTTACCAAAAAAAAAAACAACAGGGATGGAAGAATAATAAGTGCAAGCAAGGAGGTCGCAATAAGAGCCACCCCATCGGCATCCCTACCTTTCGATTAGCGAACGCCTGAAATTTGGGTTGTTCGACGTTTCTATGACGGTGCGTGGTGTTCACGCACTCACCAGGAGACTTATAGTGACGGCGCGTGAGACGGTATTTTCTCCGACGACTTCTGTTTTAGTCTCTTCTCCTCATTTCGGCGATGTTCGACGGGTTTTGTGGTCTGGGTTCATTGTTTTCTAATTATGGAGCACGACTAGGTTATCAACCCTAATAACGTAGAGCACAGTTCTTCATCAACGACCCATCTCCTCTTCGACGTTTGTCATCGTTGTCGAGCCTGTCAACGTCGTTGTTTGACAACTGATCGCATCATCCTCAACCTATCTGACGAATGGTCGCGTCGTCCTCAACTCGTTCGACGACTGGTCCCGTCGTCCTCAACTTGTCCAACAACTGTTCTCATCGTCCTAAACGCCCTTCTTTTTTCTGGATATCTACAACTGTCAATATGTCTACACAGTCAGATGCCTCATCCTCTGTGCCATGATTTGGGTCTAGTAACATCTCCAACGTTCTTATTTTTTTTGGGAAACTTACCAACTACAATTATCAGGAATGGTCTCAATCCATGATTCTTGCTCTTGATGGCAGGGACAAACCTGAATATATTAATGGTGAAGCAGAAAAGCCTTCAAAATTAGAAACCCATGCATTTCAAAAATGGAAGTTCGAAAATGCATTGGTATCCTCTTAGTTGATTAACACAATGTCCTCCTCACTTAAGAAGAGTTTCATGTATCTTCCATCAGCCCGTGAGATTTGGGAGGCTCTCTGTGAGACATATAGTAAGTATTGTAGGGAGTCGCTCTTGCATCTTTGATGTTAAGAAAAAATTATGGCAACTGAAATAGGACCACATATCACTCGATGATTATCATCTGGAAAAATCAACTCTCTGGCAAGAGTTTGATGCCCTTACAAATAAAATTCATCATTGTGGGGCTGATGCTAAAGAGGATTGCAAAGAGAAAGAAGAGGAAAGAGTCTACGAGTTGCTGGCCGGTCTTAATGTAATTTATGATAATGTTTGGGCACGGATTCTCTGTCAAGAGCCCTTTCCTTTCTAACATCCCAAAATTTTGGGAATTGAAGTTTGGATATGTTATGGGAATTAATTATGTAGCTTGGCTCAAATAATATAAGAGAATTAAAAGGTAGAATTTGGCCAAATGATTAAACTAATTATTTGAAAGATTAGGAAATTATTTTCCATATAATATTTAAAAGTAAAAATTATGGAAAAATTTGCAAAAGATAAAAAGTTGATAAAAATTCAACATCTGGAAAATACGTGGGGTATATACATGTGGGATATGTATGTATATATATCCATAATCCTTTGTTGACCAATTTTTCCCAGCCCAAGAATAGCATCACCCAGTCCTCCACTGCCCGTGAATGAAGATCAGGCTTCTGGGTTGAAATTGGTTTTAACTACTTAAGGTTCATTTTCATATCCTTGGCCCATCACCCACTTCATCCAAACCATTAAAAACTTGCTCCAGGCCACGAAAATCCATGCGGTCCAAAACCCAACACAACAAAACACACCCCACACATGACGTGATACGATCAGATCCCCCATCTCTCGGTGGATCCCGCCCAACGATAGAAATCACGGCGTCAATCACGACAAACAAACCACACTACCCACGTCGGCGTATCTCACTTTCGGCCTCCATTGTGCAAGCGAACCAACGATGCCTTGCTTCTCGAGACACACACCCCTCGGACCGGGTTTTGCGGCGTTGGGTTGGACCTCTGTTTTTGTATATATTCATTGCTCTCCATTGTTTCATTCTCCACGTTTTATCAGCAAGAAAACCAGACTTTAGAACGAGGAAACAGAATGAACGATAAAGAGAGTGTGTGAGCCGAGAGTGAGAGAGCGTGAAAGAGAAGGAGAAAGTTTACGTCTTGTTCTGCATAACGTTGCCGTAACAGGGGTGGTGGTTCCAGTGGGACCTTCACCATAAAAACCAGCACCCAGAGGTAATCACCGGACATAGTTTTTCCTCTTAGCTTGCTATAAGTGTTGAGTATGAAACCGTAGGGTATAAGCTTTGCATTTTGTTGCAATAAAAATAACGATCAGGGGGCTGGTATGCGTTAGTTTTGACGTATATATATGTAAATATAAGTACAGGGAGTGAAGCTTATCGGTACGGTTTAGATATAATAAAACATCTTGAGAACGTATTGATTCAAACATTGCACAGGACCAAACCCTTTTGTTTTATACTATATATATAAACGCTAACATACTGTCATATATGTCATGTGAATATATGGTAGTGTATTAAGCATTATAGTTAAGAAAAAGAGAAGAGAAGGGAAGAGTTCTGTCATGCTTATATATATATAAAACGTTGCACTTGGGTCTTAGTATATGTATCTATAACTAGGTTATAACCTATGACGAACTAAGTTGCTGCATGAGAAAGGAGCAAGCTTATTGCTGTCATATTTTTATAAAAACACTGCACACCTATAAATATATTGTTGTTTAAAATACTTTCAAGATAGAAATATCACTAAGATAAGAATCTGTGTAATTAATATGCATAATCTTGTAAACATACAATACTTCGCACATATAGAAAAACCAGTAAAAACTCACAAGGCTACTGAATATGGTAATGAACAATGCAGAAATCCGGGCCCAACATACGTTGTGTCCTTAAGACAATTTTGCTCCCTCAATATGGATGCCGAAGGTTTCTGAGCAATTGTCTCCCAGGATAGAGCGGATTATACGTCTTCAGAATGAGGGCTCTGTCAATCTGAAACCCAAGCGAATCCAACGAGTCTGCTTTCGGAACGCACAGAATGTTTGTATATGCAGTATGAGTGTATATGGAAAAACTAGATATATTATGTGACTAGGGCGCCCTATTTATAGATGACGGAGATGATCAGTTGGATACCCATTGGTGAACTGACGCGACCGTGGCGAAACAATACGACTGGCAGTGGCCAACCAATGGGACTTCTTATTCATAACCCATGGGATTTAGATCCTAAAATCCAACAATCCCCCACATGGATAAGAAGTTAGTCCATCATGACCAAATGCAAATGATCATATATGCAAAGTGCGGTTCCTCTACGAGAAACAACTGCATCGAGAAAGGTAGGGGTTGCCTTTAAACCTTCTCTAGTAAAAACCTATCGGATATACTGGTCAATCAGTGGACGTGCTGCCTTGAACTGTCGACCTTTTTGTGTATACCAAGACAATAGGAGTCACACAGTTGCTCCTCTAGCATCGTTGGTTCTCATGCTGTGTCCGTTTTGGCCCTGGACACCGCCTGATTCTGCGAGTGTTCTAGAGAATCGGCCGTTTTAAATTCTCATAGAAGCGGCACACACTTCACACTCACATAGGTGATTCCTTGTGATGTAAGTCAACATACATCATCTGAACACATCGATTAAGAAACCATTAAAAGCTTAAAAGCTTACCCTTATATATATGCACTTGTCTTGTCTAGGAATGAGTATGAGTTTAGAACTCCACAGTGTTAACAGTCGATTGTGACTTAGTTGTCTCTTTGAACCTAGTTTGTGGGATCTCCACTCTACTAGGTAGAGTTACCGCGACAATCAACAATGGATCGGCCTTAAACCCATTCCTTTAGACAAATTTTTAACTAACTCTTTAGGAATATCTTTAGTCAATGGATCCGCTATATTGTCTTTTGATTTTACATAATCAATTGAGATGATTCCATTCGAGAGTAGTTGTCTAACGGTATCATGTCTATGACATATATGTCTAGACTTGCCGTTGTACATGACATTCTTGGCCCTACTAGTAGCTGCTTAACTATTAGTATCATAGTGTATACACACTGTTGGTACCGGCTTTGGCCAATTAGAAATGTCTTCAAGAAAATTATGAAACCACTCAGCTTCCTCACCAGCTTCATCTAAAGCAATAAATTCTGCTTCCACAGTTGATCTTGCAACGCAAGTCTACTTGGAAGACTTCCAAGACACAGCACCCCCACTAAGGGTGAATACATATCCACTTGTGGATCTTGTGTCATTAAAGCTGGTGATCCAATTTGCATCACAATACCCTTATAGTTACGCAGGGTACTTCTCATGATGAAAAGAAAAGTTTTGAGTTTGCTTTAAGTAACCCAAAACTCTTGTCATAGCTTTCCAATGAAGCTCGTTTAGATTATTTGTAAAGCGACTTAACATGCTTACTGCGTAGGCAATATCAAGTCTACTGTAGTTCATAACATACATAAGACTGCCTAGAACTTAGGCATAAGTGATTTTCAGCTTTGTCAGTATTTCTCGACAGATGAAGACTGGAATCTATAGGGTTTGTTACAGGAGCTATGTTTAAACTCTTGAATTTCTCGAGAATTTTAGCATCTTGTGATAAAGCCAACCCAACAAAAGTTCTATGGATTTTAATTCCAAAAATAATATCTGCTAGACCTATATCTTTCATGTCGAACTTACTGGTAAGCAATCACTTGGTAGCTTTAATCATTTGATTATTACTACTTGTTATCAACATGTTATCTACGTAAAGATAGACTATGGCAAATCCATTTACAATATTCCAAATATAGACACTTGTCACATTCATTAATACTAAAGTCATTTGATAACATAACTTCATCGAATTTCGCATGCCATTGTCTTGTGCTTGCTTAAGTCCAAAAGGGACTTTATTAAGCAATCGACAAACTTTCCACTCTTGTCTAGAGACAACAAATCCCTCAGGTTGTTCTAGATAACTCTCTTTCTCTAAGTCACCATTCAAGAAGGCTGTCTTTACATCCATTTGATGTAATTCCAACCCATTCAAAGCTACTAATGCGATTAACATCAGAATAGATGTAATTCTTGTAACAAGTGAATAGGAATCAAAGTAATCTAGGCCTTCACATTGTTTGTAGCCTTTTACTACCAGCCTAGCTTTGTACTTATCAATAGTGTCATATGCTTATATCTTCCTTTTTATGACCCACTTAGTTCCTAAGGCATATTGCCAAGAGAAAGGTCAACCAATTCACGGGTGTAGTTTGACATAATGGATTCAACTTTACTATTGATAGCCTCTTTCCAGAGTGGTGCTTCAGGAGAGCCCATAGCCTCTTTCCAGAGTGGTGCTTCAGGAGAGCCCATAGCCTCTCCATGTGTTCAAGGCTTATTTTCCAACAAAAATGTTAGAAACTCAAGCCCAAAGGATGTTGAAGTCCTTTGCCTAGTACTATGTCTAGGTTCCTCCTCTACAGGATTATCACTGCTCATAGTATCCCACGGTATCACAGTATTGTTATCATTATTACCACTTGTTTTACTTCCCTTGTTATACAGAAATACATTCTCAAAAAACATAGTGTCCCTTGATTCAAGAACTGTATTAACAAGGATATCTGATACATCGGACTTGTAAATCAAGATATGCACTACTATTAAGTACATAGCCAATAAACACATAGTCCACTATCCTAGGTTCGATTCTCAACCTTTTGGGTTTAGGAATTGCGACCTTAGCCAAACACCCCCACACTTTCAAATATTTCAAGGAATGTTTCTTTCCTTTCCATATTTTGTATGGTATGTTTTGTATCCTTTTGTGAGGCACTCTATTAATTATAAAGTTAGCCATTAAAATGGCTTCCCCCCACAACTTCTGTGGTAAACTAGACGTAATCAACATTTCTTATACTATACAACATTCAATCACAATGATGCTATAAAGATTTCACATAATTTAGTAGTGATGTATACCCCAACTAAAAAATATTTATCATATTTGGGTGTCAAAATAAAACTAGCAACATTTAGTTTCAAAAATTATAAAGACAAATAATCAACCTTTGGGTTGCTCACTAAACACCTTATAATAACAAATTTTAATTCACCCATAAACAAACATAACATTATAACGTCAATTATAGCATCAAGGTTATGACTAATCACCGTAATAATTCATAAAGAATTGACCACTTTGGTGAATAATAAATCCACCATACTTAATTCCAAAATTTAAATATTTAGCATTCATTCAATTGCTATTTACAATATTTAAAAAACATAACCACAAAATCATCCATAATTATAAAATTAAGGCTATAATTGCATTTCTACCAATACATTAAACCATGCAAGCTTATACCAAGAGAAGTAATAATACTATGAAAAATTAGAGCACATTTATCTCTACACTAGATAAATGATTAAATTTTCATATCACTATCATATACTTGTCACACAAAATATTTAATAATTCACAAAATTTGCTTTCAATAGCAAATAAGAAATCCTTCTTAATAAATTAAATAGTGGCTAAGATATTCACAAATATCACCATTTTTATTCAGCCATTATTAATTCAAAAAGCTTCACAAGATTTTAGGAGAGATTATAGGAGATATCAAACAAATTAATGTCTCCATTGATATTAAAGCCTTAATCGGGAATAAATTCCCCTCTCATCCTAAAATTTAGGACTTTTAATTAAAGCTTATCATTTAATTGTTAAACATATTTAATTTCTGTAACTAGAAACCAAATAATAAAATAATATGTATGAACTCAATAATCATATCAAAATTTCATCTCCATACAATAATTAATATAATCCAAAATAGTAATTAATAAAACCAATAAAATCTCCCGATAAAACCAAGGCATAAGATATATATTATCTTCACTTTATTAATTTAATATTAATCAAATCATTATTAAAATAGGGAGAGATAGTAGGAGATTTATTAACTACCTTTTTTATTTTAACTAAATTTGGCCCAACAATTTGTATTTTCCAGCCCAAAACGCACAAAACAAAAATATTGCAGTTCGGCCCAAACAGAAACTAGTCCGGCAAACAAATGAGCCTCATGCTAAATATACTATAATATAAATTTGGCCCATATCCATTCAAAGAGGCGCCTTCAGCTTAGTGGTTAAGGCGTCTTCCAACCCAAACAATGCGTCGGCTGTTCGATCCCTGCATTGTGTGTTTCTGTGATTTTTCTTTTAAAAAACAAAACGCTTCATAAAATGGCATCCAGGGATTCGAACTCGGGACGTAGGGGTGCGACCGACCTTAAAGGCTGGCACTCTGCCAGGTGCGCCGCACCGCTTCATTGAAAGAAGGGGCTTCCAACATAATAAAAACAATGCTATTTCATAGTGGGGTGTCATGTTCAACCTCCATCTGGGTCGATTTGACCCGGTTGGATCCTGAACCCGACGCTTCAACCCTTCATAACCTGCGTTTCCGCTGTCGGTTTTTCACGTTCTTGGTCTATCTCTTCGTTTTTTCGAGATCTACGCAATGACACCAATTTTGTGGCATAAAAACATTGTTTTCTCCTGACCCAATTTCAAAAACTGACGCAGGTTTATTGCCACGTGATTCCAAACTGCACTTGCGGTGTATTCCTGGTTTCTATTCCTACATTCTACAGTTTTCTATTCAAGATTATTGTTTTCATGGGCAAATGATCTTAGTATTCAAAGGACTCAAACTCAAATCAATTTCCAGATTCAAACATATAAGATCGGAAATCAAAACTCAACTTAGAATCATTTGAAACCACACAAGGTCAAGCAAAGTTCAGAAAAAATATTAACATATCCATAAACTGTTATATATAGCAAATGCAGCCATGCTTCTATAACTATGAACAACATTCTTAAAATTAAGAACTTAAATCATCCATTATAATCACTGTCGATATTTCTCCAGAATAGCATACTTCTTGAAAAAACCATATGGAAACATATAAATCCAAAACAGGAAAGGTAGAATCATTGAAAGCATAAAAACCCGAAACAAATAAATCTGGAGAGAATCTTAACGGGTCCACAAGCAATCAAAATTATAGAAAGTATGATATATACCGTGGTAGTGGCCTCTGTAAATGAAGTATGTGTTTTAATTTCAAACACACATAATTTAACCATGCTAGTATATATCTATCATATATTTTCTACATCGCAGACACATGCACAAACAAAAATCTCTATCATACTTGCCTCAAGATTATATCATAATTTCAAAAAAAAAAACTCTAATTTTTCAAAATTAACAAACTGAAACACAGATTCAATTAAGGATTGTCTTAAGATTGTTGTTTAAAATACTTTCAAGATAGAAATATCACTAAAATAAGAATCTGTGTAATTAATATGCATAATCTTGTAAACATACAATACTTCTGCACATATAGAAAAACCAATAAAAACTCACAAGACTTCCGAATATGGTAATGAACAATGCAGAAATCTGGGCCCAACATACGTTGTGTCCTTAAGACAATTTTGCTCCCTCAATACGGATGCCGAAGGTTTCTGAGCAATTGTCTCCCAGGATAGAGCGGATTATACGTCTTCAGGATACCCATTGGTGAACTGACGCGACCGTGGCGAAACAATGCGACCGGCAGTGGCCAACCAATGGGACTTCTTATTCATAACCCATGGGATTTAGATCCTAAAATCCAACATATATGTCTACGTATGTAGTTTAGGAGTAGAAATAGAAGCTTGTCTAATGCAACTAAATGTGAAATGTTTCTGCTTTTGGAAGGGAAAGAGAATAAAACTCTACAGATATATATACACAAAAATATTTGTTGTGCATGGATATATAAATTGCCGCATGGGGAAACTTGCATTCAAGTATGTATGTATATAAGAGTTTGTAAGTGTGTGTTGCCATGGCTACATAAGAAGGAAAAAGGAAGGTCTAGGAAGTTCTTCAGTTTTTTGGGTTGCTGGAGTGTGTGTGTGTATATAGCTTCATATAATGAGAGAGGGGAACCTATATTTATATATAAATAAATGTTGCAGAATGGTAAGTAGATATATCTATGTCAGGGACGGACAGAGGAGGGGGGCTAGGGGTGGCCCCCGCCCCCCCTAAAAGGGAAAAAAAGAAAAGAAAGAATAGTGGAATACCTTTTGTTTTTTCTCCCCCTTTTTGCTTAGAAGAATACCTTTCGTTTTATTAATCGATAGTGTGGAAATCCTTTAGATTGATTTGGTTTGAAGAGATGGGGCCCTTTGTTTTCACTCCCTACTCCCTGATGCTTTGTTTCCTTGCATATATATATAAAAATAAAGAAAGAATATAATAATAAAGAAGTTATATAGGCCCATAAACTTGAATTATCTTCAATCCTACCTGTTTGCACTCTTCTAAAATCTTTCGTCTTTTCTTCCTCTTACTTGCGGCTCGTCTCATCGTCCGCCATTTTTTTAACAACTGATGACAAATTTTAAGAATCAATAAAGTACTCAAAATCACTTCTTTTCATTAAATTTCCTTCATGAAATTTATTATACACATTTTTATCTTTCTAATGATACTACTTTTATACTGATTAAAGAATATTTTAGGGTTAGGATTTTGGGCAAGTTTTGAGTTTTAACACAGATTCAATTATAGATAAGTTTAACAATATGAAAACATGTAGAGTAAGAATCAAGTGAAGTAATCTTAATTTCTGTAATAGATTTTTTTTTTCAATTTTTTTTATATATTAGGTCTGCGTTGTATTTTAACTACTTTTATTTATGAGGTTTTTTTTTTTCGCCCCCATCAGTGATATTCCTGGGTCCGTCCCTGATCTATGTGTCAAAAACCCAAGAGCTTGGTTACTTTGCTGTATATTAACGCTGCATAAGTCAAAGTATATATATATATAGCGATAAATTTGAGAATGAGAAAAATTGAGCCTCGTACTGTTACTGTTATAAAAATATAGTAAAATAATAATAATGAATTAAATGAATAAACAATAATAATAATAATAAATAAATAATAAATGAATGAATAATTAATAGAATTATAAATTAATAGAGGAGATTACTAATAAAAAGGGGTATTACTATTAGGGAATTTTTAGGGATTAATAACCATTTTTAATCCTCTAAAAATTAATCCGTGTAGTTAGTTTCTTTGCGACGCTAGAAGTGACTAATGACAATGATAAACGTTTATAAGCATACTTTGACACCTCAACCGATCCCAACACCTACCGGACCAGTAAGGATTCAAGTTTGAGGTGGGTAACTGCTATCTCATTAGCTTATATGTATGTATTCATGTATGACTGATCATATATGGTTGCTAGATAATTTGCATGTGTGTATCCTAGCTTTGGATTGAGGCTGCGGGTCTCATAGGGCTGCGTGTCCTAAAGGGCTGCGGTCCTTGGCCGTTAGCTGCGGTTAACGGTGCGACTTGTTTTATCTAGATAAATGTATCCGAGCTATGGATTGGAGCTGCGTGTCCCAAAGGGCTGCGGTCCTTGGCTATTTCATACTGTATATGAGATTAATTGTTACCCCCAGGGTTCATTCATTTGAACTCCGGTCGCATAAAAGAAACAGCGGTGGATCAGGATCAAGAGGGAAAGCGCAGGTGTAAGGACTGCAAGCTAAAGGAGCTTTTTGGGAAATTATAAATAGTTGGACTATATTAGTTCGTTTATCATTTGTCGACTATTTTGGATTACTGTATTAACATCCCACTATAGGATGGATCTGAATTGCGAAAAATTTATCCTCGGTTTTCAATGTCTTTAACTAAGTTACTTTATGAAAGTTTTATTCCGCAATTAAGTCGTCCAAATTATTTCGATGCATGTGCGCTATAACTCTGATAAATAAGGGCGTCAAAAGGAAGGGCGTTACAGCCTTCGTGCGTGAAGTCTATATCACTTTGTGCGATGAAGATGATAGGCGCAAATCAATGCTTCAGAATCAAAACAATTCTGATACTACTTATGTACCTTCTGAGGCCTCAGCACTTCCTGTTCAATTCAAAGGTTTTAAAGGTCGACCACTATGTGATCATTGTAAGAAATCGGGACACACAAAGAATAACTTTTGGGACCTTCATGGTAAACCTGCAGACTTGAAGCTAAGGAAAGGAAAAGAAAGAGGTGATGTAACTGAAGCCTCAAAAGAATCATCTCAAAATGACCAGCTAAACAAAATCATGGAAATACTAGCCACACTTTAGACTACGAACCAACCAACTGCTAGCTCTGTCGTGGTGGCCACAGTTGTCAAAAGAGAATCTGCTGACGTGGACAACGATTGGATCTGCTAAGGGAGTTGAGAGTTGTATAAGCAAGTTGGACATGATTCACATCCATAATCCAACTTGAGGAGGAGTGTGAGAATATTATGCATTTATTATGGATTATTTAGAGTAGTTATTATCTTATTATTATATTAGATATAGGTATATTATATCTTAGGATATTTCTTATTATATCCCAATCAGGTTGATTGATTTTGATTTGATTAAATTCTATGAGATTTATAGGGTTAGCTCTAGGTTTGCCCATATAAATGCCTATATGTACTCTTTTCGATTCAGAGATTAATTAAGAATTATGTTTCTCTCTCAAAGTCCACATAAATGAATTAGGCTAAACAGAGAATTCAAGAAGCCTTCAATGGTGTTGAAATATTGTAAGTTATTATGTTAGTTTTAGAAGTATTGTAATACCCCTGAATAAGAATAAAAATAATAAAAATAATAACAACAACAATAATAGATTAAAATAATAAAGTAATAATAATATATCAAATCTAGAAATTAATAATGTTTGTAGTGTAATTTATTAATTGGCAATAATTAAAGAGCTCAGCCCATAGCTAAAACCCTAGATTTTAATTATAAATTTAGATCTAGCCTAAACCTAGAAAACGCTCTACACTTTTTCTCCACTATTGCATCCTCCTCCTGTACTCTCATCAAATCGTTTTCTAGAAGGCTAGCAAAGACGGAGACTAGGTAATCCTAATTCCCATATAGCTTAGATTAATTCTATATGAATTTTGATAGGGTAGTTATGATCCTAAAAAGATCATAGGGTTGTTTTGTATGAAATATATATATCATATGTAATCCTAATTCCCATATAGCTTAGATTAATTCTATATGAATTTTGATAGGGCAGCTATGATCCTAAAAAGATCATAGGGTTGTTTTGTATGAAATATATATATCATATGTAATCCTAATCCCAGTAGGAATTAATATTGAATACGTTACAATTTTTTAAAAAATGTATTTAGACCCGGGAAACCCTGCCAGTCTACCCTGTGACCCGGGAAACCCTGCCAGTCACAATCAATCAAATTGGCCATAAAATATTTCGTCCTAACATGCACACCTCTTCCCAAAGTTGCTACTAGTGTCCCGGAAACCCCGCGGACACCACTTTAGGAAGAATTGATATAATCGGTTCACATCAAATAAGATATCGGAGGCATAAAGCCTAATTGTGTTCATCACTTTGGGAGGTACCATCCCAAAGCTATCCTCCCACGATTAAATTATTTTATAGATATATTTATATTTATATTTATTTGAATGAAAGGCACATATATTTCAATTACACAAAAAGAAAACGACGAATCCAGAGCACAAAAGGAAGCATACAGATACATTTGCGGCTTATATACGTTTCAATCAGGAAAAAAACAAGGGACGTCCATATATATATATATATATGTTATTCCAGCACGAAGGCCGAGGCATCCAAATACTAATAATAACGTTTAGGTATGTGGAATTCAAGCACAGGAAATCGATTAAGTCAATGAAGATTATATATATATATATATATATATATATCTAATTTATTCAAAAAAACCGAGAAGAAGGAATCTGCATACATTCAATCACTCTTATATCCAGTATTAAACCCTTTGCAGAAGAGACTACCGCGCAAACCGAGAAGAAAGAAAAAGATAATTGTAGCGTATTCAATATTAATTCCTACTGGGATTAGGATTACATATGATATATATATTTCATACAAAACAACCTTATGATCTTTTTAGGATCATAACTGCCCTATCAAAATTCATATAGAATTAATCTAAGCTATATGGGAATTAGGATTACATATGATATATATATTTCATACAAAACAACCCTATGATCTTTTTAGGATCATAACTACCCTATCAAAATTCATATAGAATTAATCTAAGCTATATGGAAATTAGGATTACCTGGTCTCCGTCTTTGCTAGCCTTCTAGAAAAACGATTTGATGAGAGTACGGGAGGAGGATGCAGTAGCGAGAAAAAGTGTCGAACGTTTTCTAGGTTTAGGCGGCTAGACCTAAATTTATAATTAAAATCTAGGGTTTTAATTATGGGTTAGGCTCTTTAATTATTGCAAATTAATAAATTACACTACAAACATTATTAATTTCTAGATTTGATATATTATTATTACTTTATTATTTTAATCTATTATTGTTATTGTTGTTGTTATTATTATTTCTATTCTTATTCAGGGGTATTACAAGTATTCTTTCTTACTCTTTGTTTCAAAACTAATTCTATTTTTTCCATTATATAGGTATAAGCTAATATTGGATATCATTGATACAAGATGGTCAAACCAACTCCATAGGCCTTTGCATGCTGCTGGCTATTTCTTTAACCCTCAACTTCATTATAGTCCCTCATTCAAAGCTGATTATGAAGTGAAACATGAACTATATGATTATTTAGAAAAGATGCTGGGGGGAATATGGAGGAAGTATCTAAGGTTGATCGACAAATTGATGATTTCAAGAAGCGAGTTGGTTTTCTAGGTTCCGCAGTGGCTAGGGCTAGAGTTCAGTGCAAAAAGCCAGCAGATTGGTGGGACTCTTATGGAGATCAACTTCCAGAGCTTCAAAAATTTGCTATTCGTGTGCTAAGTTTGACTTGCAGTTTGTCTGGTTGTGAGTGAAACTGGAGTGCCTTTAAGATGGTATGATTTTATTCTTGAAATATAAATTGTGTTTTGTTTAAAAAAATGCTGAGATGCATATTAATTCTTTTTCTTTCTTTAGGTTCACACAAAGAAAAGAAATTGTTTGAAGCAAAAGACTATGAATGATTTTGTTTCTATTATGGGCAATTCAAGATTGGACAAGAAAAAGAAAGATCAAAATCCCCATGTATGTAATTTTGATGACCTTCCATCTGATGATGATTGGATAGTAGAAAATGAAGAAGATTTGGAGGATGAAGAAAACTTATATGTTGATGCCTATAATGAGGAAAGTTTGGTTGAAGTTGAAGTTGGGGAACCTAGGGATGATTATGATTTAGACATTCATAGTTTTGCAAATGAACTTGTAAGAGCAAGAGAAGAGGACATTCAAAATGATGTGTTTGACTTGAATGAATTGTTATAATTTAGGAATTTTTAAACTTTATTATTTTGATGTTGTTGGACTTATGTTTTATATATTTATATGACTTATATCTTTTAAATATGAAATTTTTCATTGAGTGGTGATTTATGATTTTTTTTCCATTCAATTTTGAGTAGTGATTTATTGATTTATGATTTTTTCCATGCATATATATATATATATATATATATATATATATATATATATAATTTTGAACTCTGACTTAAAATAGTAGAAAGTAGAAACTTTATGTGTCGTGTCGTTTCTACGATTTACATTTCTACCACCCCTTCCGTGTCTACATAGAAACTCATTTTTGACAATATTGTTGTCACCTCATCCTACATCCTACTGTGCCTCCATTCTCTCTCTCCCTAGCTCCCTCCTAATCATCATATGTTCCGATAATATCTCTCTCTCCAAGTCTCCATTGCAACTGGAAAGAGAGTGTTTATCATGATAAAAAGGGCAAAATGGGGAGTGAAAAAAAGGTAGGAAGGTGCAATGATGAGGTGATGTGTAGAGGGCATTGAGGACACTAAGACATCTAGTAGTTGAGTTGATGGGGTGTTGATATTTCCAAGTAAATAAAAGTAAAGGAGGTAGAAAAAAAAAAAGATCAGATATCACCATTTACTACCTTTAGTCCTTTTTTTTTTTACCAAGACGAAGCCCTTTCACAGATCACAGTTCACACCTCACAGAGTCTGCAAGTTTCACTGAAAAAACACCAAAAGACGACGAAACACCAAACGACGATGAAACACCAAACGATAGCGGGATTTAGGTGATGGAGACGATCTTGGACGGCGATGAGTCTTGCGAGAGTGACTGTAACATCCCATTTTCAAAAGCAGTATAAATTTTTTTTCATCAGAGTAGAGCATCAGAGCAAGAGTGTAACTGATATATATATTCAAAATGCCATAAGTCTGACTATTTACAGTAACGGTACAATATTTGAAGGTTCACTGAAACGTAGATACATGAACAGACGAGATCTTCAGCCGGATCCCTATGTGAGCTGCTTTCCTCCCTCCTCGGTCCTCGGTCCTCTCGACCCTGAAGCTATGTTAGAGCCGAGGTCCATTGCTGTCGGACCTCAGGTAACAGTTAACCTCATATTTACATATACAACATATGGACTACAGACAGCCAACATCAACAGTATAAGAGCACATAATACAAGCATCTCCCAAACAGCGTATCCCGGCGGCACATAGGCCCCTCTGAAGCTTACCCTAGCAGCACATAGGCCCTTCCTTGAAGCGTACCCTGGCAGCACATAGGCCCTTAGCAAACGTACCCTAACAGCACCTAGGTCTTCTGAAACGTACCCTGGCGGCACCTAGGCCACTAACAAGCGTATCCCAATACCCAGCAACCATAACAACAGTACATAAACATACAATACACATAGCACATACACGCATATCATAAATATCAGAGTTAGGGTTACTAGTACGCGAACGTACCTTCGTTGACGGTAATCAGCACTTCTGACGGAAAACGGTACGTTTGGCGGTATATGACAATGTGCGTGATCACGAGATATCCTATAAGGATAATATCACTTTAATCAATGTCTAACATTATAACAGGCATTTTAGGTATAAATTACCATTTTGCCCCTAGTTTGACTAATCGGCGAAATTTCGCTAGAACTTCGTTACTTTGACTCTAATCTTCCAAAATTTTGCCATAACTCTTCCTCCAACATTATTTTCGAAATTAATACCTTAATTACCCCTAAAACATGATATCTAATCATACTTGGAAGATTAAAGATCAAAACAACATCTACACTAAGAACTTCAAGAACTACCGAACTAAAACTATGAACCGAAGAACTTACCCTTGAAGAACCTCCTCTTCTTGCTCTCACTTCTCTAGAGCTCCTCTCTCTAACTTCTCTCTACCCCTTTCTAAGAGTGATTTTGGTGTGAATTGTGAAGAGGCAAAGGCCCCTATTTATAGGAAAAGCCAAAGGATTACAACCCTTGGATCAACCTTTAAATCAATGGCTAAGAGGATGAAGATGTGGCCTCCTTCAACATCACTTATTTTCCTCTTCTTTCCTCCACCCATTTCGTCCCCTATGTCATCTTTTCCAAAGATGAAGTCATCAAGTGATGTCACCCATGTGCTCTTTATGAGCTTCTACCGATAAAGTTCCCTGATCAGTGTTCTAATCGCGTAATCTTGAAGAATATCAGAAATTCCTTAGCAACTCCTTGAAGATCTAAACTTCCTCTTTCAAAATATCCGGGTTAACCAAATTTTTGATCCCATTAAGGGTATTTCCTATTTCGCTGAAGATTTTGGACAAACGCCGTCGGGTACGAAAATTACTTTGGGTAACAACAACTTCGGGATAAAAATTCACTGATTCATAATATGTCCAGTTGTTTACCACCTCATCCCTGGATTTCAAGTTATGGCTTAGTTTCTATAGATTTTCATTTATCTGATTTGCTTTTTGAATATCAGATAGATTCTTAGCCAGTCTAGTATAACCCTTTTCGATTACGGAAATAACTTCGGAGGTAACATACACCGAGCTAAAAATTCACTTGTTTATAATAAGTCCGATGTTAGCTACCTAATTCAAGGATTTTGAGTTAGGATTTATTTTCTATCGGTTCTCATTTATCCTATATGCTTTTTCTACTTTTTCCAACAACTTCTTCACTAAGTTTCTATTTTAATTTCCATTCAATTTCCCTTTATTTTTCCCTTGTAATTTTGGCTGGCCCCTTTTTGTTTGACTTTTCAAACCTTGCTTTATTTCATTAATCCATGCTTTAAATATTTAATTAGGTAGTTATCTTATTGCTTAATCCTTTGTTGCGTAATTAAGCCTTAGGGATTTTATGTAATTCATCTAATATACTTTTTAATTATGCCAAATTACTTAGCAATAATCCTCATACTAATCTTGACCCCTTATTGGTCATTAATCCCAATTTAAGGGTTTTAAATAATTAACTTTGCATATCTCCTTTATCCATGTCTAAATAATTAGCTATTAATTATCTAATTAATCACTTACTAATTGTTGACAATTTTCTTAATTAGAATTAATTATTATCTCA